>JZKD02S1256920.1:101540-114161 GCA_000966675.3 Picea glauca
TCCCACATTTATTCACAATCACTTGTAAACATAAAGTGAAATACTCTGCCAATAATCACATATGACACGATATTCTCCCAATAATCACACTGATCCATTTCTTTGAAATAAATTTAAAAAAAAAATGAAAGAACTAATAATTTTAGTATTTTATGTGAATATAGTAAAATGATTACCAATTTTATAAGTTTTGTGAATTTATAATAATTATCAAACCACTTCTAAATTGCTAGGAGATTAACATTTTCTATAAATTGGTTGATAATTATTAAGTATGAGTTGGAGTGTTTAATTTTTAATTGTTAAATATGTTTAATAGTAAATAATGTTATTAAATTTATAATGCATGCTTTAATTTTATAAAAAAGTATGATAATAAGATTTCATCTTATTGATTAATATCTTATCAAATTTATTCATAAAAAAAAAAAGTTTTAAAATTATAAAATATATATATATTTTTAATTCAATATTTCTATGTACTATGTTTATTTCTATGTACTATGTTTATTGTAATATTTGTATTAATTGTTTAGAACAATTAAAACTTTTCAATCTTATATCTTGTTATAGAAAAAATTAATAATAATATGCTAACTAAATTCCCATTATATAATTTGATTTATGATCTCTATGCCATATGATTTTCATGCACATTGTTATTTTCATGTGGCACTCTTTATAGTGAGTGCATAACAGTAATTTGTCATTTCATATTAATATTTTAATTTATGCTAGCGAATATAATGTTCTTATATAGGGAAATAAAAAGGTTTAGTTCAAGATCATATTCTAATGGCTTAAATCTATGATATAAGAATAAGAATGACATATGATATAAGAATAAGAATGACATAAGAATGAAGAATGACATATTCACAAGGGAAATTTAATCTTTCTTATTTTTTTGAAATTTTAAATTTATTGAAATAAATTTATTTTAATTCATTTAATTAAATTAAATGATAATTTTTAATTAATTATTTTTATTTAAAATTGAAAAAAGAAAAAGAAAAAAATCAATTAAATACTATATAAAATGCTAAACTATATTCTTTAAATTCATTTTTTTGGGTGAAAATTATTCTTAAATGTAATTTGACATTAATTAATTAATTTTACAAATAAAGTATTTTGGAAGATAGAAAACTCAATCATAAATTCAATCACCATTCTATCACGGGTAAGGTATTTTTTTTTGGCCATTTCAAATTAGAGATGTGTGAGGTTATCAAAATGATATACAACAAATTGGAAATAGAACAAAGATAATGTATATGCATCTTTACGTCAATTCTATGTTCTAAAATTGAAATAATAATTTGCACATGGATGATGGTTATGATTCATTTTTTTTGGATGATTATGGATTATGTTTTCAAAATTTTACATACATTACACGTCCGATGTGGATCATGTAAACCTTTGCAATCATTGCTTCAACCACATTGTTATTTTCTTTTTCACTAGTTCAACTAGAGATAGAGATGCGTGATTTCTTGTTTGAATTAATGGAGTAGGTATTTTTGTGTTATCATCCTTCATATAGTGACTACTTTCTTTAGTGATCTTTGATTCTTTTCTTCTACAATATTTTTCTCTTTAGTGATCCTTGATTCTTTTCTTCATTGATCCTTATCTCATATATGAATCTGAGACATCCAACAGATATGAAACAAAATCAACAAGGACTTTTTTGCATATCCATAGGATGTCCCAAACTTACAATTGAGTTAAGGTCATGGATTTTATTCTTGATGCGAATATTGAAATCGGTTCAAGGAGGCTATAGTCACTCTAGTACTCCAATTTTCGATGAACAATAACAATTAACAATGTCTTTGAATTTGGAAAGAAGAATGAATTCAATGCTTTGTGTGTGAAATCAAGTAGTTTAAGGGAGCCGATAAATGGAGATGGAGTTGTGAGGTTTCATGGCTGATTTCAACAATCATTTGCAATACAAGTGTAAATTTGAAGTGAATTCAAAGAAACCAAAATTGAGTAAGTTAATGGTTGTCCTATATCTTTGTCATTTTTAGTTTTTCTTATATGTTTCCATTCATCTGGTAGGTTGAGTCATTAGCGGTAAAAAAAACTTGTATGTGTAAATGTATTGAGACAAAGAGTTAGGAAGACACATCGTATAGGAGCAAGTTGCAAGCCAAGGAGTCATAAGAAGAAAAAACTCTGGGGAGGCAAGGTCTTACTACAAGGAAAACAAGTTTATGGAAGTATTTCACCTTGTTCTTCTTCTAGCATAGGTTATAAGGTGATCCGAGATATTTTGATCGTGACTTATAAATAATTGCATTAAATGAGCATAAATTAAAGTGCACCATTAAAGAAGTGTAAACTTAAAAATGAAGAGACATAAGCATCAGATCTGAACACAAAAACTTGATAACAAAGTTCGTCCCTAGTGGACTACGTCTCTGGGTCCTTCTCTCAAATGGGTAGGCCCTTTCATTAACTCAACAAAAGAATTTTGCAAATACATAAATATACCTCATTTTGAAATCAAAATGTAGAAATAATGCTCAGATCAGAAACCAAACATCACCACTGAATTCATGGCGTCAAATTACCCAAAAATGATTGTCTCCACGCTCCGATATGACTCTAGCACTCCCAGGCCTAAGAAGAAGTTTGTCTCAATTTTCGTGCCCTCTACAACCTACAATGATGATTGTCCTTTTCCTCGAAACTCGTGCCTGCACGTGCGTATGGTCCGCGCCCCCTCCTTGGCTTTAGGCGGATTGCACCTTTTAAGTAATAAGTATGGGAGGGTGTACCAAGCGGTACCCATGGCACATTGGTTGTGGGTGGAGTTGTTAAGGCTTGGGCATCGGTGGAGGTTCCAGGGTCGAATCCCACCAGACTCCATTTTGGTGTGTTGGTTGTATATATATATATATATATATATATATATATATATATATATATATATATATATATATATATTATTCACACTAAATTTAGTGTCCTCGCTAGAACTCCTTCCAACTGCTGCTAAAATCGGCGTGGTAGTCTAAATTTGGCGAACCTGCCATTTTTTTAAATTTGAAATTCGTTCATAGGTCGATATTAGACGTTTTGGGGATGCCACATGTCGCCCGCTAATTGGGCCACGTGGCGTCTGCTGATAATTCCACCTGTCTGTTGACGTCTCCATCCCATCAATCCGTACCTGACACATGGTGCTTCTTGGGTGGTTCCGCATGGCCTCGCCTGGGGGTGCCACGTGGCACTTTTCTACTTGTCCACAATGACCCCTAAAAATCCCATTGGTGGGTGACACGTGGCAGCCTCTGGTGCTGCCACATGGCATGCTAACATCAACAGTCGTCATCCTGCCCTATCAACTGCTGAAGTCAACAGTACGGATGATGATGTGGCCCCCTGTTGACTGACCCTGTTTGACCGCAACTTTGACCACAAATATATTTCAAACCTTAACTCCGTTTGACGAGCCATTTGCGCCATTAGAAATATTGCGATGAGATATTCACGATCATTCTATTTTCACTAATTTTTGGGAACTTTGAATTTTTTCCCTTTCTTTGTCTGCTGGAGCCATTCTGAGCATTCTGAGTTGCCTCTGTGAGTTCTGAGTTATTCTTAGCCTTTTCTGGATCCTTTTTGGATCACACCTTCCCACTGAGAGATTTTTGGACCATCAAAATCTTTCATCAATCAACTGGTAAGTGAGAGAAGAGTCCCCTCACTTTGTCCTTCTCGATCCACTTTGCCTTGCTTGGATGTGTGCCTGTTAATCCTACTCGAAGATAATCAACATCACCCATGTGTGAATTCTTCATCCTCCTGTCTATGATGATATCTTTTTGTAGCTCATCCAAGTACTCAGGTGCAAACTCATCAACTGATGGTATTGAAACTTCCTCGTCTTGATCCATGATCATGGGAGGCTCAAAAAGTTTTAAGTTCTTAATGTTCACAACAGAGTAAATCTGTAGATAAGGTGGAATATCCAGACGAAAAGCATTGGTACCGCTTTTCTCCAAGATAGTGAAGGGTCCATAACGAATGGGCTTGAGTTTCTTGCATTCACCCTTCAATCTCTCCTTGCTGATGTGAAGCCATACTCAATCTCCAACCTGGAACTGATGATCAACCCTGTGCTTGTCATGTCAAGATTTATACTATGCTTGAATTTTCTCCAACTGTTCCTTAAATTCCTGGTGTATCTGTTGAATCCTTTGGATGAACTTGCGGGCTCTGTCCTATGTTCGTTCTTCATTTACATCAGTATCTCTCCTGTACATGAAGTCCAAAGGAACCTTTGGTAGGTACCCAAAACATGTCTCAAAAGGTGAACTCTGAGTGGCTGAATGTAAATCTCGGTTGTACGCATGTTGTACATAGGGTATTTTTTCATCCCATACCTTGGGATGCTTGCTGCAGTAGCCTCGAAGCAAAAGTACCACTGTTCGGTTTACCACCTCTGTCTGTCCATCAGTCTGTGGATGGAATGCAATGCTCCTCTTCAATTTGGTGTCCATCGTTCTCCACAAGCTAGTCCAAAAGTCCCCAAAGAATCGAGTATCTTGATCCGAGACGTTAGATGTGGGTAATCCAAAGTGAACCCAAACATGCTGAAAGAAGAGATTAGCAGTTTGCTCAGCAGTGATCTTCTTTTTACATGGCATCAAGATACACATCTTGCTAAACCTATCCACTACAACATACAAATAATCATGACCCCCTTTGGTCATTGGTAAACCCCCTACAAAATCCATGGAGACACTTTCCCATGGATGGGATGGAACAAGAAGTGGTGAGTATAGCCCCAGTTTTCTATTAGTGGGCTTACAAGTAGAACACATCACACACCCCTTTACATATTTAGTTACAATTTTTTTTCATTTGAGGCCAATAACAAAACCTTTGCAAATGAGCCATAGATTTTCCTACCCCAAAATGCCCAGACAAAAGAGAAGTATGAGCTTCTCGTATTACATGGAATTGTTCACTTGTAGGAATACATAGCTTTCCAATATGGTACAATAGTTTTCCTTGCAGACAATAGTTCTCTACTCGTGCACCAAGGGTTAGCTTCGCATATACTTCTTTAAAATCTTCATCGATGGCATATTGTTCTACATAGCTATCATGAGATAAAGAAGCATTCTTCAAAACAATAGAAGCAACAATAGGAGGTCTAGAAAGCATATCAACTACCTTGTTACTTGTACCCTTTTTGTACTTGATTACCAAGTGAAAATGTTGTAGAAAACCCATCCACCTGTAGTGTCGAGATTGTTGCAATTTGGTCTATGCTTGAAGATACTGTAAGGGTTGGTGATTTGTATGTATGATTGTTTCCTTCCCTAACAGGTAGTGCTTCCATTTATTTACACTCTGGACTAATGCATACAACTCTTTATGATATGTAGGATAATTAACAAAAGCTTGGTTAAAAGTTTCAGAGTGGTAATAGATAGGCTTACGATATTGCATCAATACTGCACCCATGGCATATCTGTTGGCATATGTCTCAATCTCAAAAGGCTAGTTAAGATTCAACAGTGCTAATACTGGTGCGATACTGATCTTCCCCTTCAAAGTGTTGAAATCTTTTTGTTTCTTTCCTTCCCACTGAAAAGTGTTCTTCACACTAGCTAAGGCATGCAAAGGAGCTGCTATAAAGGAGAATTTGGGAATGAATCTCCTCCAATAATGGACTGCACCTAAGAAGCTTCGAACTTCAGTTACACTTTTTGGCTTAGGCCAATTTACAATTACATCAATTTTGAAAGGGTCAATTTTCAATTGTCCTCCTCCTACAATATGACCTAAGTACACAAGTGCAATCTTGCCAAATTCACATTTAGACAATATTACATACAACTTTTCCCTTTGCAGAGTATCCAATACTTGCTTTACATGCCTCACATTCTCATCCCAAGTCCCGTTAAAAACAAGAATGTCGTCTAAATATACAATCACAAAGTCATCTATGAAAGGCCTAAATACATCATTCATCTCGCACATGAAATTTGTCAGAGCATTACAAAGCCCAAATGGCATAACCAACCACTCAAACAATCCCTGTTTGGTTTTAAAGGCAGTTTTCCATGCATCCTATTCTGTGGCTTTGATTTGATGATATCCACTGCACAAATCCAACTTAGTGAAATATACAACATTACTCAATTGATCAAGTAAATCATCTATGCGAGGACGATGGTATTGATTTTTCATCGTGATTTTATTTAAGGCCCGATAATCGACACACGTTCGCCATGTGCCATCTTTCTTTGGCACCATCACGATCAGAGAACCACAAGGAGATGAACTGAGCCCGATGACCCCTTGATCCAATAAGCATTGTACTTGCTTCTTGATCTTTGTCATCTCCACAACTAACATCCTGTACATGCCCACATTAGGAAGAGGATAATCTTTTTGAAGATGTATCTCATGTTGGATTTCCCTCTTAGGAGGTAATCCATCTGGTTCCTAAAAAATATCATCATACTTAGAAACAATATCAATTAATTCCTTTTTATGAGATGGATCACACCCTTGGAAAGCGTTGGATGTCCAGACATCTTTCTCTCTGACGACCATGAGTACATATCTCTTATTAGTGTTTATGAGTCTTTTTAGTTGCCCTGCACTTACAAGTGTTGTATTTACCCTCATGCTGTGAGCTCTAACAATATATTCCACTCCCCCTTTAGTAAGGTGGTATTTTTCCTCACGACGAAAGAAGATTGCTTTTCTATCATAAAGATAAGGACTTCCCAACACTATGCCACATATATCAAGTGGTACAACATCCAAATCCACTTCATCAATCAATTTTGAAGCAATATCAAATCTGATCCTACATTGTTTGGTGACATTAAGTTTTTCTTTATCACATACCCAACCAAGAGGATAAGGCTTCGGATGTGGTTTCATTTCAAGACCCATATTTTTGACAAGTGCTTCAGATATTAAGTTTACTTGGGAACCCGGATCAAATACTGTATCTATCTTAGTATGTTTAGATACAACTCTTATATGAAATAACTAATTCCTCTTTCGTTCATCAACATGAGATTCATCATTGCAACTTGAACTAGCATGAAGAGAATCTTTGCCTTGTAGTCCAACTGCTGTGATCTTTCCTTCATCTCCTGAATCAAAACCAAGATTTTGTTGTATCATAGCAATGATATTTGTCTTCCCCTTTCCACCAAAGGATGCAGTTTCCAACAATGTTCTTCATCGTGACCGCTCTTCTTGCAATGAGTGCAATATGGTTTTCCTCCTTCTCTCTTCACTGTAGCGTTCTTCTTTTCCTTCCTTTTAATCTTCTTAAAAGTCTTTTGTGGGAAATTGGAAGGTTTCTTTGTGGGATCTTCTTGAACATGTTCCCCCCTGTTCTCAAGGTGAGTGGATTGCACACAAACTTCATCAAGACTAGTGGGGTTAAACAAGAGCAAAGTATGTCGAATATAACTGTGAAGTGTGCCAATATACTTCATTAAAGTTTCATAAGAATCCAACAGAATGTTCAATGCAAGATATTTCTTCCTAAATTCTTCTGTGAAACTTTGTACAGTTTGACCTTTACTTTTTCTTAAAGTTTTCCATTACATCATTGCTTTATGTAAGTACCCTAATGGATAAAATTGTTTCCTTATCGCTGATTTAAATTTCGACCATGAGGAAAGAAGATTACCACACTTACTTCTGTCCTGGAGCTTGATCTCCCACCATATGAGAGCAGTGCCTTCCAACCAAAGAGAATCCAGTTGCACTTTAACTTCCTCTTCATCAATATGCTAGACACGACAATAAACTTCAACCTGTCAGAACCAATTATCTATCTTTTCAGGATTAGCATCTCCATTAAACATAGGTAAAGAAAATTTTACATCAAGCTTTAACAATGGTTTATTAAAGGAGACTTTATGGCTAGAATGATGAGAATGATGAGAATGCTCAGAGGAAGAAGAACTAGAACTCGAAGGTGAATACAGAGGCTCAGGAGGATCTCCTCCAACTCCTTGGTTTACTGAAGCATCATCATCTTCATGTGATTCCTTTTTCTTCCCTTTCTTCTTCATCCTCTTCTTGTAATCTCCATACATTCACTTGACCATTTCTGACATGCGATAAAAGACCATGTGAAAGTTTTTCTCCTGTTCATCACGCTTGTCCTCTTCTGCCATTTTCTTCCTTCTGGATACATGGCCAACTTTGGGATTGAAAGTATTAAGAGTTCCTTCACCCTGATTATGCTTGGCCCTAGTAAGCATTCACACTCAACAATTCAAGTCAAAGATGACTTCTCTAATACCAACATGATCCGGGATCTTTTCATTGTGACTTATAAAGAATTGCATTAAATGAGCATAAATTAAAGTGCACCATTAAAGAAGGGAAAAATTAAAAACGAAGAGACATAAGCATCAGATCTGAACACAAAAAACTGATAACGGAGTTTGTCCCTGGTGGACTACGTCTTTGGGTCCTGCTCTCAAATGGGTAGGCTCTTTCATTAACTCAACAAAAGAATTTGGCAAATACATAAATATACCTCATTCTGAAACCAAGCTACAGAAATAATACTCAAATTAGAAAACATACATTACCACTGGATTCGTGGCATCGAATTACCCAAAAATGACTGTCTCCATGCTCTGATCCAACTCTAGCACTCCCAGGCCCAAGAAGAATTCCATCTCGATTTTCATGCCCTCTGCAACCTGCAATGATGACTGTCCTTTGCCTCGAAATCCATGCCGACAGGTATGTACGGTCTATGCCTCCTCCTTGGCTCTGGGAGGATTTCACCTTTTAAGTAATAAGTATGGGCAAATGTATCAAGCGGTACCCGTGGCGCATTGGTTGTGGGCGGAGTTGTTGAGGCTTGGGCATCGGCGGAGGTTCTTGGGCCAAATCCCACAAGAATTCATTTTGGTGTGCTTGTTGTGTATATATATATATATTGCAATATATTATTCCCACTAACTTTAGCGTACTCTCTAGAAGTCCTTTTAACTGCTTCTAAAATTGGTGTGGTCCACCAGATTTGGCGGACCCGCCATTTTTTTAAATTTGAAATTCGTTCACGGGTTAATATTGGACGTTTCGGGGATGCCACTTATAGCCCGCTGATTGGGACATGTGGCATCCACTTGTCTGCTGACGTTGTCGTCCCATCAATTCGTACTTGACATGTGGCGCTTCCTGGGTGGTGCCATGTGGCGTCGCCTGGGGTGCCACGTGGCACTTTTCTATTGGTCCACATGGACCTCTAAAAAGACCATTGGCGGGTGACACATGGCAACCTCTGGTGCTGCCACGTGGTATGATGACATCAACAATTGTCATGCTGATTTCATCCTACTCTATCAGTTGCTGACGTCAACAGTACAGATGATGATGTGGCCCCCTGTTGACTAGCCCTATTTGACCACAACTTTGACCGCGAATATCTTTCAAACCATAACTTCGTTTGACGAGTCATTTGCGCCATTAGAAATACTGCGACACGCTCTTCACGATATTTCTGTTTTCATTGAGTTTTGGGAACTTTGAATTTTTTCCCTTTCTCTGTTTGTTGGAGCCATTCTGAGTGTTCTGAGTTGCCTTTGTGAGTTCTGAGTTATTCTTAGCCTTCTCTGGATCCTTTTTGGATCATAAGGAGAACAAGTTTATGGAAGTATTTCTCCTCATTCTTCTTTTAGCATAGGTTCTTAGTAAAAGGGGAGAGCAAAGGTTTTCTAGTTGAGGATTTTTAATGAATGTTTTCTATTAAGTGTACCTAAAATTGCCCCAATAAAGCCACACAATTTGACACTTTTTACAAGGATGAAATTGTCCATGTTGGAGTAACAAATCACATAATATAGGTCCTACACTTATACCAATAAAATCTACACTTATCCCAAAAAAATATATAGATTCAATGAATTTCATATGTCATAAAATTTATTACTAAATTTCAACAAGAAGTAAAAAAAATACAAGAACGTTGACCCATTATCTGACTCCCTCATTGAATATGTGTAAGCCTATTTACTAGAAATGCAATAGGAGGCTTTGTGCTTGTGCTAAAATGGGTTAGCAGGGGAAATGACCTAATAAACATTGTTTTGTACAATTGTTTTTGTTTCTAGCATCAAGAAACAAATTTTGGAAAAATTATCTGTTTATAATAAATCTCACGATTTTTTTTTTGAGTTTTCGACATCATTTATTAACTTTTTTTTTTTTTTTTTAATGTGTCATTGATTTGGATGAAAAAGTATTTATTAGTACATCTATGGATGACACATTTCCCTTGATGATTTTTCTTCATCCTTGTGGTACTCTTTTGCTCCGTTATTTGACATTCATGACCACAATGCTCTATTATTTGATGGCTACTATGACTGGATGAATTAACCAATAAATTTGATATAGTACATGCTGTATAAAGCACTGTGCCCTAAGAAATTTTAGCATCTTTGGGGTGGTCTGATATTATATAAATTTGGATGACCTAATTTGATGGTTTCCTTGAATAAGTTTGGTTATATATAATAGATTCCACATAGTTATATCTTATTAGTCCATGCCTTCAGGCAGCAGGGACTATTGTAAACAGATTGGGATTTTTTCATTAGTCTCCCACGTAAATCATAAAATTTAATCAAAATTTTAGCTTCTATACCAGGTAACACTTATTCTGTACTTTGAAATAGGTACATTTGTTTCTTTTAACCAATGGAAAAAATTGAGGCCTTATTTGGCCTCATATCGAGGCCATTTGGTTTCAAACTTAGGGCAATGGATATATATTTATGTCAAGATAGATCAAGATGAATTAATTCTAACTTAAAAGTTAGCATTAATTATAAAACATTAAATGTTTACAGATAGCCGAAACCATTGGGCATATTTCATAAGTCATATTTCTTATTGCAGTGTCCAGATTGCATGCAAGGCTTCTGTGTCCAACAACTATTCTAGAGGAAATCTAATTATAACACCTGTACAATAAGATGTGTTATTTTAGCACCTAATATGATAGCCATTATATTACCCTTCTCGTTGAACTCTTCTTCCTCATGGGCGTCCCCGTTTCTCTTCTTACTGTGGCGTGAACCAAAGTTTCTACTTTGCAGCTCCATTTTCTTATCAATGTCCCTTATTTATATCCATCATTAGAGATGGCGTGCCGCCTTTTTAGCTGGTGTGCTGCCTTTTATATGCTAATTTAAACAAATGCATGACATCCAATTCCATAATTTGGAGGATTCAAGTATGGAACAAAGGCCTACTATGGCACTGGAGGTGACTACAATTTTAGTCGACTTTTCTGCGGCCAAAGAAAGAAATTAAATGGTATTGTTGTCACAACTTCAACTTGCTCTTATCCATCAATTTACGTGTATTGGGATGGATAAATGTAAGCAACTGGGTCTGCTATTTATGACACGTATCACTTTGTAGCTACCTTTTCTTTTCAGTATCGATTAGTGGCTTAAACTAGTGCTTTCTTATTATATGTATGGATTTGTAGCTACCTTTGCTTTTCAGTTTGGATTGATGGCTTAAACTAATGCTTTCTTATTATCCCTCAAAGACAGGGGCTTGCTGATTTGCAGCTCCTATATTATATTTTAAAAATTATATATATGAAATACATTATATTATTAAAATTTTAATGTACTATTTTATCATCATAGTTATTGAATTTGAAATCTTGGTATAGTATTTTAGACATGAATTAAAAAATGAATTAGTCCAAATTATAGTATTTTGTATTGTGTACATATCGTGTAATCATTTTTTGTATTTTGTATGCAAAATATCTAGAATCCATTTCCAATTCTTTTTTATTTCTCATTTTGTTACCCATTATCCATTTCTAGTAACATAATGTGCAATCATGCTATTACTAATGATCCTAACATTCATTTACATATCTATATACTTGATACTAAAAGAATCATATTGCACTAAATGCATTGTATTTCTCATATAATTTGTAGTGTCCCATTTGTTTTGACTATTTTGATAAATTGGACTTTATTATTTGAGGGAATTTTGTTTATAAATGACTTGGTTTATTGACTTATGTTATGATGATGAAACTTAAAGGCTTTGATTATTATTATTGACTTTAATTGATGTAATGGTAATTTTGATGAATTTTATTAAATGTTTATGAGATACATGGATGGATAAAATGTACATGGATATGAGGTAATTCATCTTATCGATTCATATAGATACATTGAAGTGAATATGTTTTAGATGCAATTATTTAGATGCTACTAATGGTTTCCTAGTGTGATAGGGAAACCACAAGTATACATTGACATGGGCTTGTGTCAACATTGTATGGAATCTGGATTGAGTCAGGGTATTGATATATGTTACTAGATTAATGATATGATTTAGTTTTGATTATGACACAATTTGATACATTGATTTTAGTGCATTCATGTTAAGCCCTAATATTGGCTCATTACCCCTTAATTGGGGCATACTAGATTAGTAATATTATTTTATTTATGTCGGCTTTAGGCCATTAGTTGTAATTATACCTCCTAGTCTCCTATATATACCAAGGACACATTTTCATTTTGAATCATCTTGTACTTGAAC
>JZKD02S1256920.1:122305-136042 GCA_000966675.3 Picea glauca
AGTTTGTGGAGTTGCAATGTTGGTTTCATAGAGTACACATGAGATATTGTTGCAGGGATTTCTTTGTAGTGTCATTAATATAACACCCTCCTATCTCTGTAACGTAGGGTCAATCATTCAACCGCTGCTGACAGAGAGGCATTGAGATGATTTGGAAAAGTTCATGTAGGAGTTGTATCTCACTAATGAGAAGATGCAGATACTTGTATGTTTGGACCCTCAAGCTGCAGAAATACAATGATTCTTTACCTCATTCTGTGGATGTCCTATATTTTGTCAAGCTGGAGAATTGGCCTTGCCTACCTGATGAGAGCTATCGTGGGTCATAGGAATGAATGTTAATTTTTTGTCTCTGCAATTAAAATCACACTAAGATATTTGTCTTCATATTTGGGTTGTCTCTCTGTTTCAAATCTAGTCTCAATGCCAAGTTCACAATGCACTATGTGTTTTATTTTGAATGTGCCAAAACATGCACTCTGGTTTATTTATTTATTTTTAACTATGCACATGACACTTTAAACAACAACCACTTTTGTACAATATCCTTTCAAACACTAATATATGAACGAATATGTCAATGAATTCATATTCAAGAATCTTATCAATAAGGAATCTGCTCAGACATTCTATGTTGAAACATACACCATGCAAATGTATCAATTGCAAATCTACACATACACTTTAATGCCAATCATCACATAGACCCTATTTTTCTTTCTGCTATTCAAATGTGCCTACATAACATTCATTTAAATTGCCAATAATGAAACAAATTCTTCCCATTCACCAATACTCTGTAGGAAGCATTCAAATCTTACAGAGTTTAATTGAAAATACAAACACATGTGCATAATCGAATAAGTCAATAAAATGTATCACTGAATATGAACTGATACTCCCAACAATGCAAATAAGGGAATTCGATGAAAAATGGACATTGTGTGGTGAGGGAATGAATTTCCCAATTATTCACTGAGCATTCACACCAAGTTTTAGTCAAAGGGGAGTGTGGGTAGCGTTGTGGGGCATATCATCAATTTTAGTGACCACCAGGAAATTGTTAATGTGGTGCACACATTGATCTTTTAATTAAATCTGCCCAATGATTTAACAAGTCACCCATTGAATAGAGACTAATACGTTGGATGATCTATCTTCCCAATGATTTAACAAGTCACCCATTGAATAGAGACTAATACGTTGGATGATCTATTGCATATGTACACGTATTAATTTAATTGACAACCCAACCACATGTCATTTAAACAAATAGGGAACACAAGATTTACTTTGAAAACTCAAGTGGGAAAACCAACACTTCATGGGTATATTATTAAAGTCAAGAAATAGTTACACATAGGTACACATAGCTCACTTAAGGGAAATTCGAGAGCTTTGGCAACCGTCATGACTATTATAGATGGTACTAGGTCTGTTGGGGTTGCCTTGGGGCCACTTCTGACTGGATTTATCTCTACATATGGATGGAATGGTGTATTCATTATGCTCATGCTTTCATCTTGGCATCTGTCAAGTGCATGGCATATATCGAGTGCAACCCAAAACTTTCAATGATTATAGACAACACAGTCTAATGTTCTAGAGAGTTAGCAGTGTTTCTGGCAATTAACACAATGGATTCTGAATATCTTTAAAAAGGGGTCACATTGGAGAAGAGATCCTAGTTTGACAAATCAACATGGTGGAAAATGAGCTCAACCATAGTTTTTTTTTGAATCAATTGTTTCCTCCACTTGTACAATTAACTCTCCTAATTTTTTCTAATGTGTACATTCATGATTTGAATAAAATACCTTCATTTTCCAATGATCTTAGTACACATAGCTCACTTAAGGGAAATTCGAAAGATTTGGCAACCGTCATGGCTATTATATATGGTATTGGGTTTGTTGGGGCTGCCTTGGGGCCACTTCTGACTGGATTTATCTCTACAGATGGATGTAATGGTGTATTAATTATGCTCACGCTTTCATCTTTCCATTGAAAGTAAGCATGACTCTAATCTGGTATGTGTTTCAAGAAAGTGATTAGGGAGATACAATTAGTCTGTATTTGTGATTAACATGATTAAACTGGGTTACAGGTCGATCTTCGCCCTCCCAAGCCGCCTTCACCCCACAAACCCTTTTAAAAATAAAAAATAATTAGGCCATATATGTCCATAAAAAAACATTTTACCATGCTAAAATCCCAAGCCTCAACCCATCTATCTTGTACACATCGCATCCTCGAATCAAATTTAACAAGAAAACCTGATTTGGGCTCGTCCCAACTCCTTAATAGATAAATTTGATATTGCAATTATTAGAAAGAGATATTAATGTCACCTAAATTAAATTTCGTGGACAAGCTACAAGGTTGGATTTTTTTGTAACCTAAATGGAATACTGAGGCACAATAACCTCTGGATAATTGCTAAAACCTATCTTATCGATTACTCTTTGTTCAAATCACTAGGATTGGCAGGGGGATTCAATTGCAAATGACTCACGATACTTTTGCAAATGGCTCATGATTCAATTGCAAATGCAAATGGGATTCAATTGCAAATGGCTCACAAAACTTTTGATATGGAATTCCTTTATAAGTTCTACAGAAGAACAACCCACTAAGAATGCATTAGATTTATGAGGTGGGTTATTTTGTTCTCATCATGTGATATAGGTTACATGGTTTCAATATAACAATGTGCTCAATCTCTTATTTTATATGAACAAATCAGAACACAGCCAGATGAATTGATGCCAACCTTCCCAGTATGATGGGGAGAAAGAGATGGTAATATCTCTACAAGTCGTCCCTTAATTCACTGCATAGAATCCTTAGTCATTCCCTGAGCTGCATGGGCCATGTCTTTTATGATCATCTCAACCGATTGTTGAGCATTATCCAGGGCTTCTCCTGGAATGGGAACGACAACCATCTTGTCCATTAATCTCTCTTTCATATGAAATAAGCTTCTCCTGATATCTGCAACATATCCTTTGGAGGCTTCCAGAACACCAAACCCCTTGTTCCATAGCTGCAAGTGCTCTATATTGGCCCCATAATCCTTACCATCAGTTTGAGCCTTTGCATGTCCATTAACGACTTCTTCATCCCCATTTTTGGCATTTAAACCTTTCTTCGGTCTCTGAATATAAACCCTATTCTGCAAAGCATACATATTACCTTGTTTATCTTGTTTAGTATAGATTAATTTCTAGAAATGAAAACGATCTGAAGTGCAATATGATACATACTGATCCATGATATTTAAGCATCAAGATGCATATAATAGAGCTAAAACTGCATGAATAAAATTGGTTGTCCAACAAATAAAACCCTACAAGACATCAAGCCTGAATAGAAGAGTGTGATGCAACCACTCAACTCCATTTGATGCAAAAATGTTCAATAAATAATGGCCTAGTATCCCTTGCCCACGTTGCCAACATTATCATCATAGCCAAAGTCATCTTTAGTTCCGCCTGTGCTTCTGCCCTTAGATGTTCCATCATACCCAACACCCGAACTCTGACTGTAGCTACCACCACTTGCATTCCCATAATTTTGGCTATATCCACCACCAGTTCCATACCCATCGTTTTGACTATAGCCACCGCCACTTCTGTACCCATGATTCTGACTATAGCCACCACCACTATAGATTCCCCCACTAGAACGAAAACTTCCAGTTCTCTCAGTAGCATAGTTAACATGAACATGATGTGCATGGAGATCCTGAGAAGAGATTGACAATGGTGAAAAAATGAAGAGTTGTTAAATAACAGAATTGAGGAATATGATATCAATATTCAAGCCAGTCATAGCTCTTCATACGACCACATGTGATAATGGACTATAATTATTTACCTATAACTAATCGTTAACCTATTTTAGGCATATTACAAGGACAGAAAAATTGTGGCAGGCCACAGTAGCAATAAAACATGGAGAAACCCTGATGTTGCACAAAGAAATGAATTATTAAATTATGGACATAATCATTACTAGAAATGAAGCAAATGATTGAAATATTCACAAAGCAAATTAGATTAAAACAATGTTTGTATTATTGTGTAAAGGATCTGTGAAAGAGAGTGAAAAATGGAAAAGATGCTCTTCTTCAATGCCTATGATACATCTTATACATAGAATTGCATATCAATGAAAGAATGCCCAATCAGTTTCCAAGGTAGTTCAATTCCATAATTGTTGGTGATTGTTAGTCTCCCAATGCACCACACATCACTATGGGTGCACAAAAATAGTTCCTATTCTTGATGCATGTAGATGCTAGGTGTGTGGGTGTCCCACTGAAACGTGTGCACACGAGATGTTGAGGCAGATGTGCGTTGGGAGCTGATGTGTACATGCATAGACTGTGTAAGTGTGAGTGCATATGCTAGAACATTGGACACAAAATAGATATCTAGTACGCCAAATGGTGCACACAACTGCACAGTGTTATAGTGGCCTAGGAGGAGGATGGCACAAAGAATAGGTGTTTATTGGTGGGCATGGGCTAAGGACTAGTGCCTATACTCATACTAGAGATGGTAGAGAAATCAAAGTTAGCATGCTAAAAGAATCCACAAAAATATACGTCCCTCTTTTGGTTTCATCACAAATATGAAGTGATGGTGACTAACAAGTGCAAGTTATCCTTCAATATTGAAAATTATAAAGATGAACTTTTGTGTGATGTCATCCTCATGTATGCCTACCATTTTTTGTTGGTAAGACCATGGTAGTATGAAAAATGTGTAGTGCACAAGGAAAAGAAAAATACCTACACCATTACCAGAGATGGGTAGACATTCTAGTTGTTATTGATGTAGGATGACAAGCCAAAGACTTGTCACCACTATCAACAAATAAATTTTTGAGAACAATAAACAAAATGAAGGAATGTTAGGTTGTTTTGTGAGAGATAGTTGCAACACCCAATGAGACAACAAATCATGCCAAGGGAAAGGAAATTCTGCAAAGGTGCATAAACTATTGGAAAAGTATAGTTACATAACATGTGATGAAATTCCAAATGGTTTACAACCAAAGAGGAAAATTGCACATGTGACTAACTGAAATCCAGGTGCGACGTCATTGAATCAATCAATGCATAGGATGAGTCTATTCAAAAGCATGGAGTTAAATTGACAATATGGCGAGTTGCTATGAAAAGGCTTCATCAAAGAGAGTATGAACCCATGCATGGTATCAACTTTGATAAGTCTAAAGAAGGATGGACATTGGAGGATGTATACAGACTACAGATCATTGAATAAATATACAAATAGGTATAGATTCCCACTATCAAGGATGGATGATTTGATGGATAACTTACGTGATACAAGGTAATTCACCAATATATCTTTGAAGAGCGGATATCACCATATCAGGATCTGAAAAGGAAATGAGTGAGACTACATTCAAAACCAAAGACAATTTGTATGAGTTGTTGGCTATGTCATTTACATTGACCAATGCATTGAGTCCTTTCATGGGACTAATGATAGATTTTTCATGATCATACATTAATAAAAGTTGTGGTACTTTATTTGGATGAAATTCTAATTTATAGTAGAATTAAGGAGGAACACTTAGAACCTCTGAGCCTGGTGTTTTAGGCACTAAGAAAGGATATCATTGAGAAATTGGATTCTGTTCAATTTCTGGGCGTTTTATGAGCAGGTTTAGATTCAGCTGCTGGATCCTTGCTATCCTTACACAGATCCTTGATCATAAGTCACAGTATGCTCTGCCTGACCCTGATGTTAGAAATATGGGATATGCTTTTCCTCCCTAAACATGTACTAAATATAGAAGAGAAAGACAATATTTATACTGTTGCTGGAAATTCTTGTTGTATTTGGAGTGAAACTAGGCTCACAAACAATGATTTTTTATTGGTTTTCATGTTAAACAAGCATAGGGGACAGATCCATCATGATCGCATGTGAACGCCCATTCAAAATTCTACCATAGAGTATGTCTTAGTGTTGATGTGTGAATCCTACCTGTTGTGCTAGTCACATCATATTGTCATAATAGTGTGCTACCAATAGATTCCTTCTTATATTCGATGCCCACAAAATTGTTTACTGCTGTTGGCCCTTGGTTATGGAAGAAAATGAAGATCAAGGAAGAAAGGAAGAATCTGAACTTTGCGGAAGACACAGTGACTGTTACTGGGTCGAAGTGAGTAAAAGAGCAGAAAATATGGAGAGAAGTCTGAGAAAGCAAGCCATTGAACGAGGAGATTAGGAATGATAGATAAGCAATGAATAAGGATTGAGGACAAGTTAGAAAGCAAAAAAAACCACCATTGGATGCTTTGGAGCACCATGCGAGAAGGAAGGAAAGACAGGTTGGCGAAGCCTTGAAAACATGGGTCAAGTTGACCTAGGGTTTTATACACCTAGGGTTTTGGGAGCTAGGGTTTTGGACACCTAGGTTTTGGCCTAAGGATGTCGGTGAACTATTGTAATGTATAAATAGAGGTATAAAGAGCCTAGGTTGGGTGGGTATCAAGATAGATTGTCATTATTGATATGAGTGATTATTGTAATGTGAGAGAGAAGTGTTGAGTACGAAAGCCTTATGGATTGTAAGATCTTCAGATGGGTGTGAAGATCAGTATTGCAGTTGGGTGCACAGGAAAGGGAGAGAAAGAGAGAAAAGAAATAAGATCTGCTAGCTAAGAGAACATACAAGAACTGTATGCTTTCCTTAATATAATATAGCACAGTTATGTGGATGTAGCCCTAGAGAGAGGGTGAACCACGTATATTTTGTGTTGTGTGTGATTGGTATATTGTCTTTGTCATTGATATACTATGATTGCATTACTGTGATAGGTCTGATGAGTAGATGTGTAGATTAGATCTAAGCTGATAAGTGATATATGAATGTTGTGTTTTTGTGGAGTTAGATCCACTTTATATTCCTCTAGTTGTAGACACTTCTGTCCTGCAATCCCCTCATAACTTCTTCGAGTGAGACTGCATATGCTTCGCAGGTGTTTCCAAAAGGGCCAGTAGTTAGGGCTTGTTGGTGCACTCTTGGAGGTGAACCCTGGGTCTACCCCTGTTCCAACAAATGGTTTCATTGTTGGGACAAGAATCTTCTTGAGGGAATGTCAAGGTGGTTTCCATCGAAGACATAGACTCAAAAGTGGATAGAGGATCAAGAAAAGGACTTCGCTGAAGCCCAGAACAATAACTCTAATCTTAGTACATAGGATTGGTTGGAGAAATATATCTTTACCGATATACACGAGATATTATTTGGAGGAATCCGCCAGGAGCTGTATGAGTGGCTAGCTAGACTAGCAGATACCTAGTTTAAGATCCGAGCTAGGTCTCCTGTGGTTTGGACGTTGGAGTTTATCAAGAAGGTCAAAAGAGTTGATAACACCGTATCACGAGCATTATATTACTGGTTCGATAGTACCATTGGAGGGTACATCAAAAAGTTTGTTGTTGATAGAGTAGAGTCGTATAGCCAAGTTGAAAGATATTTCTTTAAGGGACCTAGAGGAAAATTTTTACAATTCCTGAAGTTGAGACTCAAGATGTTGTTGTATGAGGAGAACATATTGAAGATACAATAGATTGGTTAGATCCAAAAAGGTTGATTTTAAAAAATTCAGACAACGACAGTGACACAGAAGCTGGATATACGTGTGGTGGAAGAGTACTCATAGGGGTTCACCTTGAGAACTTGTTCAAGAAAAACTACGCAGAAAAGGGTTTCTATAGTGGAGAAGAAGCAGATCCGATGGACGAAGAACACTCAGAACCCACCGGCATAGAGGAAGGACAAGCTAAAGAGCTTCGACGAGGAGAACTTGAAACTTTAGAAACCGCACAGACCATCGAAGTAAGTACTGCTATCCCTCCTTTTGATTCAGTAGTAAGAAACCAGAGTAATCCTAGTCACTAGAACATCCAAAGCACTGTCAACAATAGTCCACCACATATTCAGTTAGGAACCCTATGAATATCTATGGTAGATGAGATGAGGCTTCCTATCTTTAGGGGAGATGGATCTGAAGATCCTTATCAACACTGGTTCCTATGTGAAGCCGTATGGAACATTAAGAATGTCATAGATGAAGTTGTATAAATAACCCAGCTTAGTACCACTCTAAGGGATTGTGCACTGAGCTGGTACATGAATCTTGTCCAATGACTTTCACAACCTAAGCCACTGAATGAGATCAAGAATGCGATGATCGTAGAGTTCAAGAAACCTAATTCAGAGTCACAATGTATTACAGAGCTGAAAGAGATCAAGCAGAAAGTGGTTGAACCGGTATGGGAGTTCGATCAGAGATTCCAAACCTTAACAGGCCAATTGACTTTCCAGATCCGAGACGAACAAAACAAAGAATGGTTCATTGCTGCGCTCTTACCCCACATCAGAGTTCCTCTGATGCAATAGAAGATCGCTTCATAGGCTAAGGTGTTGGAGATCGCCATGAAGCTAGAATCAACCCCTATGGGAGAATCCCGTTCAGAATGTGTCAGATCTCGAGTCAACTAACTAGTTTGTCTCTACAGGTCAAAGACATGAAGAAAGACAAGGGAAAAGATAAAAGAGAAGCCATCTAGTGTGTCAGATTCATATCAAAAGGTCATGACAATGAACATTTCACTCTATTCAATGAATACTTGGCTTCTAGAGCTCCAAGCCCCTTGAAGAAAGTCACCTTACCTTGGTGTGAGGTATGTAGAAATAGACATCATACTAGTGAGTGCTACTACATGCAAAAGTATGTCCAAACACCTACAAATCTGTACTATACATTTTGTAAATTTGTAGGACATGATGATAGGGACTTTAGGTCTTATGATCTCATGCATGAAATATCAAGGGACATATATAAGATCCAAGGCAAAGTACAACAAGAAGGAAACACTACGCAGTATAACTGCCCTGGGAGAGGAAACTACAATCCTCGCGGTGGATTCAGAGGAAGAGGACGAGGAGGAGGCATGAGTCAAGGCTAAGGAAAGATCATCTGTTATAACTGTGCACAACTAGGACACCTTGCAAGGGATTGTCAGAACCCTTGTACCACTTGCAGTTACTATTTCTTGTTCGACCATGTCATAGAAGATTGTCCTGTACTGCTAGCTAAGATTCAGGAAAGACGAGGACCCCAGCAGAACCCACAAGTGAAATTGATCTATGTTGAACCTCATGGAGAAGACCCTAGAGTCCCTGTTATTACTAGAGGAGGCGCTATTATAGGAGAAGACAGACTGACCCAAGGAAATATTACAGAAGACTCAGGTGTCCGGAAAGATACTAAGAATACCCAAACGTTCGATGCAAAGAAAGAAAGATAGATATTTGAGGAGGCAAGGAAAAATTTCAAAGTAGATCAAGGTTCCTCATCAAATTCTAGATCAGAAGTGAGAGAATATCGAATGGCTCTAGGATTTGATCAGTATTCTTTACTAAAAGAAGGAAAAGAGGTAAGCAAGCTCATAGAATTTCTATATACTTGTATTATGTTGATTCAGGATGAAAGCGCTGTACACGAATTATAGAATTTAATCAGGCAATATGAGCTAGGAAAGATAGATCCCTTACTGAATAGGGAAGTACACCAAATTGGTAAGAAGAGAAGGAAAAATAAAGAATTATACTTGAATGCTCAAATAGGAGAGTATGAGATAGACTATGTAGTCCTCGACTTAGGGTCGGAGGTCAATGTCATGATGAAGCAAACATGGGCACTGATGGGAAAAACCAAGATGATTTATTCTCCTATCAGGCTTAGGATGGTTAATTAGCAAGCTATAAGTCCATTTGGCAGACTGGAAAATGTCCATGTGGACATCGACGGAGTAAGAACGTTTGCATATTTCAAGGTAATTGAAATAGTTGATGAGAGTTTCCCTTACCCTGCATTATTATGAATTGATTGGGCCTTCAATAACTCCACTTTTGTTGATTTAAAGAAGGGATGTATGACTTTTGAAAGAGATGGCCTTAGGGTCATCACACCTTTAGATCCAGATGAAGGTCAGCGGTACACAGAACCTATCATAGAAGAAGATCATGCATATGCACTAGAAAACATATACAAATTAACATCCAGACAACATGATTATATCAATCCTACAGCCGATGGGAATCTAAGATGGCGAAGCGACAACACATGCTCATCAGACTCAGAAGAAGCACTGGAGAGCTGGCAGAATAAGACATATGAAGTACTTATAAGACAATGTGCTATATTAACCAAAGATGTTTGTTGGATCAGCACAACAGTACGTAACTTTCCCACATTTGATGGTATGAATCCTTTAGAAGCCTTCCTATCAGATTTTAAAGAAAGTGTACCAACACAACAGATGATTTTGGCAATGGATGACGCCCTCAAAGCCACACTAGAAATATGGGGAAGGACACATAAAAGTAATATTACAGATTGGGTACAATGTCGTACTCTGATGACAACGCGATTCTTGGCACAAGTAGAAAGCTACGAAGTAAGGTACACGGGTCGAAGCTTCCCCAAGGACCATGTGCGAAGCTACGAAGAATCCTGGAGAGATGTCCCTCAAGAATAGTGGGTGCAAAAATTCATTAACATGCTGGATACTACACTGATCAACTGGTACCTTCAGGCGGAGCTACGCCTCATCACTGCAGACTGGGAAGGTATGATTCATAATTTTGTAACCACCTTTTTATTTGAAAGTGAATATCCTTTAGTATACCAAGCATTTCAAATTGTAAGACATAAAGTATTTGAAGAGGCATATAGCTTCCCTTTATAACAAGAAGAGGACAAATGGACTATGCCCCTCCAAAAATTGCAGAGCTGTTACAACATCAACGCTGATGAAGACGATGATCCGAGGAAGGTGAACATCGCATAAAAAAAAGGCCAGAGAGATGTGGAAGGACCAAGAGTTGAGCTTCCATTCATTGGACAACCGATCAAGATTAAAAAATTCAATATTGGAACAACGCAGACACCAAAGTTTGCAAACATTGGAGATTACTGGGATGTTGCTACCGTCGACAAAATTATAGAGTTGTTGCACGAGTATTAGGACTTGTTTCTGACCAAGTTCACTGATATTAAGGGCATTAAAGGAACTATGGGAGACATGAGAATACCTTTGAAACCAGATGCGAAGCCAGTCAAACAGAGACCCTACATATTGAACCCGAAATATAAGGAAAAAGTGAAGATTGAGCTTGACAGAATGCTGGAAGCAGGAATTATAGAACCTGTGGAATAATCAAAGTGGATAATCCCTATGGTGGTACAAGACAAGAAAACATGAGATATCAGGATATGTGTATATCTTAGGAAGCTTAATTATGCTTGTTTGCATGACCCCTTCCATCACCATTCACTGACGAAGTGTTAGATAATGTGGGAGGCCAAGAAGTATATTCTTTTATAGATGGATTTTCAGGATACCATCAGATCCAGATTGCCAAGGAAGACCGCCATAAGACCACATTTGCAACAAAATGGGGATCCTACCAATATATAGTTATTCCATTTGGATTGAAGAATGCCTCAACCATATTTTCCAAGGTGATGGTCGAAGCATTCAAGGAATTTCTCCATAAATTTTTAGAACCATATTTTGATGACTGGACTATTTTTAGTTTGCTAGAAAATCATATTGAACGTCTAAGGATAATGTTGGACAAATGCAGGCAATGTAAAATTGCTTTGAATCTGAATAAATGCATTTTATTTTAACCATTTGGATTTCTATTAGTTCATATTGTATGTAAGCAAGGATTGCTGGTAGATCCATCCAATATCGCCATTATAGTTGATCTACCCACTCCTACAATAGTTAGACAGTTTCACATTGTGTTGGGACACACAGGCTACTACCGAAAGTTCATTAAGGGATATGCTCAGATTACAACACCAATGGAGAAGCTGTTGAAAAAGGATTGTCAGTTTAGTTGGAATAAAGAATGCCAGTAGAGCTTTGATACACTGAAACAAAAAATGGTAACTGCGCCTATTCTGGTTTTCCCAGACTGGACCAAGGAGTTTCATGTGCATGTCGATGCATCTTCCATTGATTTAGGAGATG
Source organism: Picea glauca (assembly GCA_000966675.3). Classification (NCBI taxonomy): domain Eukaryota; kingdom Viridiplantae; phylum Streptophyta; class Pinopsida; order Pinales; family Pinaceae; genus Picea; species Picea glauca. Next base: position 134,410 of record JZKD02S1256920.1, read on the forward strand.
TGTTATCATAGATAGGATAAGGATATATTGAAAACCCATTAGCCTTTGCTAGCAGGAAGCTATTAACTGCTAAAATTAATTACACCACTACATAAAGAGAAGGGTTATCCATGGTGTATGCATTACATAAGTTTCGTCACTACTTGTTGGGAGGACACTTTAAAATGTTTACTCATCACTCCACACTGAAATACCTAGTCAACAAGCCAGTGTTTGGGGGAAGGATATGCAGATGGCTTTTGCTGTTTTAGGAGTATGATTTTGAGATCATCGTGAAGCCAGGGAGAATGAACAAAGGTCTTGACCACTTGTCAAGGTTGGAACATGGTGAGGAGCCGACTAGTTTAGAGGATGCACTGCCGGATGCACAACTATTGGCCATTAGAAATATCGATGACCACTTTTCATAAATAATCTAGTTCATATCAACAGGAATGGACCCCAAGGAGTATACAATTCCCTAGAAGAAACAACTAGTAGTTCGTGCTGTAGATTTCTCCCTTATAGTTGGACATCTATACAATATGGGACCGGATGAGATGTTAAGGAGCTGTGTTATGGAAGAAGAACGACCAATGATCCTCTCAGAAGCTCACAAAGGCATCATAGGAGTACATTATGCAGGGAAATAAACTCCACAAAAGGTTCTTAGAGTTGGCCTTTGGTGGCCTACTTTACATAGAGATGCTAAAGATTATGCCAGAGCCTGTGATGTATGCCAAAGAGTTGGTAAACCATCTAGAAGAGACGAAATTCCATTAGCACCACAACTAACCCTACAAGCATTTGAGAAATGGGCCATTAACTTCGTTGGACCTATAAATCCACCAAGAAAGCATACAGGAGTAAGGTACATAATTACAACGATAGAATACTGGACTAGATGGGTCGAAGCAAGAGAAGTCAAGGAATGTAGTGCTACTAACATTGCGTGCTTCATATTTGATGACATCATAAATAGGTTTGGATGCCCAAAGATCCTTCTGAGTGATCAAGGAACACATTTCATCAATAAGGCAGTTGAAGCCCTGACTGAAGAGTTCACAGTCCACCATCAGAAGAGCACACTTTATCATCCACAAGCAAATGGGACAGTGGAAGAATTTAATAAGATCTCCAAGAAAGCACTAACCAATATTTGTTGTGTGAACATAGATGATTGGGATTTAAGAGTACCAACAATATTATGGGCCTATAGGACCACTTGCAAGAAACTAACAATGCAGACCCCTTTTAAGTTAGTATATGGTCTTGAAGTTGTTGTCCCGATGGAATACTTAGTGCCAAGCTTAAGAATCACTGCCTTTACATGTATGGATGATAATGGCATTGTTCAAGAGAGGCTTGCACAGTGACTGTTAGTGGGTCGAAGTGAGTATTTTGTCTCCGTCATTGATATACTGTGATTGAATTACTGCGATAGGTCTAATGAGTAGATGTGAAGAGTAGATCTAAGATGATAAGTGATATATGAATGCTGCATTGTTGTGTAGTTAGATCCACTTGATATTCCCCTGGTTGTAGACACTTCTGTCCTGCAACCCCCTCATAACTGCTTTGGGTGAGACTGCATTTGCTTCGCAGGTGTTGCTGAAAGGTCCAATAGTTAGGGCTTGTTGGTGCACTCTTGGAG
>JZKD02S1256920.1:157793-168724 GCA_000966675.3 Picea glauca
AGGTATATGTTTTTAAATTAACTTTTATGGAAGTATACATCATGTGGATACAACTATTGGATGAGATTAAAGCATTTGAGTGGGTTAAATGACATCCCTGTCGAGGCTATGGACACCTGCTGACAGCAGTGGCTCTGTCAACAGTATTGAAGTTATTTTATAAACATCGTGACTCTTTGATTGAGACATTATTTCAGGTTATAATCTCCTGCAAAGAAAATTCTATTGTCTCATTATAACATTGAGCTTATCCTAATACCATATGGTCTCAGAGTGAATTTGTTTCAGGGAGCTTAAATCCTTTTATCAGTCTTATTATTTTATTCCTGAGATGAAATCTTACCAGATCAGAGATAACTGCTTCACCCAGTAAGTCGCCATTTGTTGGGCCCCAACAACTCCCCCTATATTTTTTCAAAATTTAAAGGGCCCCTATTAGAATCTTGATAATTATAATGAGCTACAGAATCAACCTTTTCAAATAGTTCCATTTCTTGGCTTGCTTTGAGACAAACTTAAGACATTCACTTTAGTATGAGACATTTATTACAAGAGTATATGTCAAAAGTTATAAACGAGCATACAAATCTCAATTTAAACAAACATGTTAATTTTTATCAAATGTTTACTTTCGTTTAAATTATGATTATGTGTTTATTCTTTTGCTCATTAGCAAGTTTGACTATTTTGAATAATTTGTTCAATACTTTATCAAATAATATCTTGGTTGGTTTCTCATTTTCACGAAATCATTTGGTGATGTTAATTAATTAAATTCTTTTTTCATTTTGCATCTCATTTCAATATAATAATAATCAAATAATTATCTATCATTTGTTTGATTTTGTAAAAAACTAAAATTAATATTTTTATCCATTAACTTGAAGCTTCTAGATCATATTTGAAAACAAATTATAAATAATGTTTGTTTATAAGTTATAGTTAGTTTAAATTCATTTTTGATTTTTCTAGATTTTGTTTTATTCACAATTTTTAGGTTATTAATTTAGTTTTCTTTTTGTTTCACAGGTTTCTATAATCAAATATTTGATACGGATCTGATCATGGCTTGATTTTATTATCCAAATACGTTCAATATTATTGATCCAAAAATAATTTTGGATTGCTACAAATAATTTTATGAGCAACAAAATATAAAATTTGGAAAGGCGTCAAGATCAGACACACGATTTTGTAGGACTGATTGCAGCCAAACCGTGAGGAATTTGGAGAAACAGTTGAAAACCCAGAACCAAAATGGACTTATTTACCTCTGCATAGAGATTTTCCGAAAAAAATGCATGATTTGAGAGATATTTGGGTCTCTTTTAGAGGAAAATTTCATGTGGTGGAAATTAATAGTGATGCCCACACTGTTCATTCATTTTATAAATATATGATAAAGATCAGAGCCAAGAGATAGAAGAATTGGAGAGGAGGATTTTAATCCTTTATATTTTGTATATTATTGCTTTTGTAAACTTTTTATTTCTTTTCAAATGGAGTAATGGCTGGCTGGAATCTTTGGGAGAATGGACGAATATTTTCAAAGAAGAATATGGAATTCCAGGTTGCTTAATGCCTTTTGTCCTGTAAGTAAAATGGTTTTATTTTCATTATAATATCTTCATATTCTTTGAATAATTGATTATGAATTGATTTGAATAGCTTTAGTCCTTTTTATCAATACATGGTTAATTATTATCATTTATGTATTAATTTTTCCAATCTTTAAAGTCTATTATCCAAAAAATTTCTTCCAGGACTACAGAATGGACAAATGATTTAAAAAACTTAATAGAACGACATATATGCATTTTGGCTTTAGCCTTTTGTTTATAATATTGTTATTAATGTTTTTTTTAATTTTGTTACATGTGCAGGTCTGATATCTTTAGATTAAATGATCTGCGCTACGTAGAAGGTTTATATTATAAATACCATCTATCATTTGCTTCAATCAAAATATAAATACTGTGATTATATCTTCGGTTTAATCTTTGAGTTTTAAATTTAATGAAAAAATGCATAGATTGCTTCTAGATTTATCTTGTTGTAATCATGTATAATTATGAGATCACAGGTTTATGTTTGTGTTTCATTTTCTCTCATTAAAACCTAAGCTGCCAATACATGTTCTCAATTTATTTAGAACAATCATAAGGTTCATTATAGATTTCTCTCTTGGACATGGAAGTTGGATGTTCACCACTCATGCAGATGCTTGGATACACCTCACTAATGCACTGACAGGATAGCTTCTTTGTATTTTTCTGTCATTTTCATATCATTGAAACTAGAATGTATGGTTCAGTTTTGACTATCCACATGTTCATGTTTCATTAACATTTTTTTTGCAAGATTCTTTAAATTTATAAAAGAAAAACAATAAATATTTTTATGTGCTTTCTTTATCTGCTTCCTAGAAGCAATCATTTTTCACATCGATTTTCATAAGTTTCGATTAAAACTTACATCTTGTAAATCATGTAAATAAACGAGACTTGTATATCTTCTGCTTAAATACAACTACTATAGTTACATTTGAACATATGTACATATATATATTATGTTTAGTAATTAGTTAGTTATTTCTCTCTTTTATTCATTTCTTTTAGGATTCTTAGATTGGCTAACGGAGCCATTAAACCCGTCAGAATGAGTTACACCAAACGGCTTGGGTTATTTAGAAAACCCCAGACCAGACTCGCTCTTCCAGTTGACGAACAATCAATTTCGCCCGTCAACACCTCACAATGTTGTCATTTAACACAATAGATAAAAAATAGAAGTAAATGACATCACCACCATAAATATTTACTTAATGTAAGGGGTAGAGAGGATTATCAAATCTAGGAAGCAATCCAAGAGGAGCTAAACAAATCCATGGTAGCACAACTTGAATTTATGTCGATATTTTCCAAATCTCCTTAATCCATTTATAGTAGTGAGCATGGATCTAAGAACAATCTACAAATGCCTCAATTGCGATCCCTAAATCCTAGTATTAAGATGATGAATTATAGGGTTGGGGGTAGAGGTGATTGTTTGGTTTGTGTACTATGAGGGAAGCAAAGAAATATAAGGAAATTCTAGATTTATACTATAGAGAAACTGGGATGTTTGCAAACTCACTCAAATCCAATTTTCTTTCAATGGTTTAGCAATTGACCAAGACAGAGGATAGTCCAAATTCTTCCTTTTCATGCATCCTCCTTTAATAATGAGGTCAAGTATCTAGGCTTCATGTTTAAACCTAACGATTATAGGTTTGAATATTGGAACTTTCTCTATGAAAAAATAGAAAATCAAGTGTCAAATTGGTGTCATAGGTGGTTAACAAGAGGAGGCAAATTGAATTTAGTAAAATATATCCTTGAAGCTAATCTTATTTACTGACACTCATTAGCATATATTCCAAAATGCATAGTGGAAAAAATAAGCAAGAAATGTTTTAGTTTCTTATGGGCAAGGAACAAACAAAATGAATGTATACCACTAGTAAAATGGAGCAAGATAGAAAAAACCAAATCAATAGAGGGGTTGAGGGCCGAATTATATAAAAGTATTTGGTCAAGCATTGGTATAAAATAGTTTATGGAGGATTTTGAAACATGATGGACTATATTAGTGGATTCCGTCAGTGGAATCACTAGGGCTCACTCCCAAAGCCAATGAGGTGTGCAACCTCCCAGGTGATGTCATCTGGGGTTCATCCAGAGTTCCAAGGATTAGATCTCCAGTCTGTCAATTGTTAGGAGGAGGCTATAGGTTAGGGTGCTCAGTTTGGGATAGTTTCTAGGCGGATCTGTCGAGTATAGCCACCAGGATGAGTTTTCCATCATTTGTAGCAGTTGTCATTAGTTTCCTAAACTGCATATTTCCAATCTATCCATGTGTGCGTAGATCTATCCACATCTTCTATCCACGGGTATTTTGTATTAGTCGCATTATATTCCAGTGACGATCCATGAGATCTAGCTGATGATTAATTCTTTGGTTTCCGCATATCAGTTGTATTTCCTTCTTTTTCCATATAATACATGATATTGAGATCGTGTTGGTTCATTACTTCGCATGCTTCATAAATAATGTTCAAACCTTATTTGTATGCCACACACATGCGAAAATCACCAAGCATGTTAAACAATTAATTAAAATGCATCCAGAAACCCCCAGAGTATTAGATCCGAGAGTCAGAACACTAGTTCAACAATAGATATCTAGATCCATCGGATTTGGGATATTTCATGAGATTTCATCGTTGGTCCCCCTGGAAGGTTGATTTTGTTGATATTTCCCGTCATATTGATCATTTGTCTGCATGGCTACATTGTTTTTTTGAGTATGATGATTTAATCATGGCAACGAAACTCCAAGACACATTTTGTCCCAGGTGGGCCATCCACATGATCACTTCAGAACCTGCTGTAAGTAACCCATCTCCAGATTGTGTCCATACAACTACATGAACTCTAGAAGTATGTGATAGTGATCTAACTAGTCTCCAAGCCAATGAAATTTCTATAATGGAAACATGCAATGGAATTATAACTTCTATAACTTGACATACATAAAACACTTAAAAGGAAAAGTCAATTCCGGTTACAACTGCATTAAAACAGGTTTGAAAAAATGTCAGTCTGTTTTCAGGGTTTCGTAAAATGATATGAACTCTTTTTTAAATGCCATATGATACTTTGTTTTATGAAAAATATTACCATATATGATCCCTAAGACATATCTTACAGACTCTGTTGAAGATAAAGCAGAGGTGCATGGCTAAGGAGAAACTCAAATAGGTTTAAGAAATATCAATTAGTGTTTAGGGGTTTATCAAATTATATAAACCTTTTCTTGAATGGCATATGAAACTTTTTTTTAGGACAATATGTGCAGACATGATCCCTAAGACGGATCTCACAGGATATGCTGGAGATCAAGCAGAGGTGCAATACTAAGGAAAAACTCAAGCTAACAATAAATTACAGGTGCCTTGACGCAAAGTAGTACAAAGCAATGGGTATCCATATGATGAACAAATTGTATAACATAAAGGAAAAGGATCAGCCTACTAGATGCATAAAGATGCTAGGATCACCTGAACTAACTTGGTTTTGACAATAAAGTTCTATTGACAAAAAATCAATATTGAAGTAGAAATTACAAACACACTTCATGGGTTCAGTCCTGAGAATTTTTTTTAATGTTTTAGATTCAAGTGTGACATTGGATTAGATAGGGATATGATTTTTATTTTAAGAGTTGTGAATATAAATTAAATCATATATAATGTGAAGCATGCAAACAAGTTTAGAATTTGTCATACTTGAGTAGAATCGTGAAACAAGGCTATGAAGGCTTGAAGAATATAGTTACAAACTTTTAACTTAGATGGAACATGTCTATAATAACATTTAGGTAATTTTATAACTGGGTCAATATTTATAATAATTTGTCGCATGTTTTGGCATACTACTTATATTAACATTACTAAAAAACATTCTTTTTCCTTCCCCACTCAACTCATTCAACACTGTATTGCATGAACCCATTTCAAGTTTAAGAAAAAGGAGCTGGACACACATCACAAACAAGGAAATTTGATACTTTTCCCTTTATGAATTGAAGTGATTGATAATTGATCTATTAATGTAATTAAAATGAACATCTTATGAAAATTTGATATTTAATATTTGAATTTTAATGGAAATTCTTCTGTGAACATAATTTCCTTCAGACTAGTCATTCAAAATATCTATGAGATAGATGTCATGGACCGTGTGGCTATAAATACCCTTTATTCTGTTTGTGATCATGAAATGTTAGATTCAACACTCCCAACTCTTTAGAGCAGAATAATATCAAAAAAATGATCACGTGTAAGCAACACGGAAACAAAATCGCATAAAGAATATCATAAGGCCTTTGTAACTTGACAGCTAAAATTAGGTGGACTCCATCCCACTAAAATTCTATAAACCTCAACCTCCCACCACTACTCATTTCCTGCATGGGAAATGTTTCCATTATCTGAATGGAAACACAAAGGAAACATATGGAAATTCCTTGAAGCTTTTCCATCCCAATGTTACAACCCAAGAATTTGTATCATTTGCTCAATGCTTATGTGTGGAAGTACTTACAAAAGGTCTTAGTCCACAAGAAGGTATTGGATCACATCCATGAACAAGTACTTGTTTAGATGCTGCATTGGTTAACAATTCTTTGATAGTAATTGTGATTGAGTAATGATGCACAAGATGCACGAGGCAACATAGTTATGGTGACTTGGATATGATTAAAAGATATTTACAAGGTTGTTGGAAGCCAATGGAAGGTGATAAATAATATAGGCGCACATTAGTGAGGCCCATGGGGGTATTGATTATGTTAATTTCACTACAACTAGAAAGCTTCCTACATGCATTGAAATTACTGTAAATACCCATCCAAGAAAACTCCCTCTTCTTGGGAGAATCCTCCAACAACTGGAGTAAGAGTCTCATCAAGGTCAACTACCTCTTGTGGAGGGAATCCTTATGTAACACCCTTATCCTAGTACTCTCCCATACTCCCATTAGCTACAATCAAGGATTCAATCATTAATTCCACAGTTGGTTCTATAATTTTCTTCTCAAGGCTAAATAAACCCTCCTCCATCATGGCATCCTACCATACCTACTCAATTGTATCTATGAGTAGCTTGTAAAGGCCACCTTCTTGCACTCCTCTAGGAAAAACTCAACCCGATCCATGGTAGGTGTCTCTAATGGTAACTTGTTGACCATCAAACTCTTCCAAACATTGTAAATCTAGCATGCAAGATTTACACGTATATTTCTTTCACCCACTCTGCTCTTCTTTTTTAATATTTTCTACTCACTGACTTTGATCTTCCTTTTTAACATTTTCTTATTAACTATGCATTTTCGTCGGGTTGTGCCCCAACATCTTCGTCCAGATCTCCGAAGGCAACCACAGTGTGGATTCCATGGCTAGAGATGGTGGATTGGAACGCGTCCTGCTGCTTCGGTGCCTTCTAATCATGCCCGATTAAAAATTAGTGGAAGGGTTTAAGCAATAGACGAGAGAGGTACCGAAGATGCAGGATCTGAACAATAGCTTCTCAGAGTATATTAGAGTGCTTAAGTACTCCTTTCGGAATATGAAATGGAGGTTCTGGCTTATCGATCTACAAGGGTGTTTATGGGCGAGGAGGAGGCTCTGGACCTAAAACATTATGTAAAGAACCGTAATTGCGAGATCGAGTGGCTACATCAACCTGAGACTTAATTATATCAACAAAAAAATGACCACCTTCATGTGCCAAGGGTTTTTTATTCCCACTCGATTCATTTCCAGTGTTAAAGGTCCCTGAGGCCATATTATAGTTATATGGAAACAGGTTCGTGAACACAGCAGAATGTTGCGCAATGAGCCTAGTTATTATACTATTTCTTTGTCAACAAGCACCACGTTTGGAAGGTATTTGGATGAGGCCCGAGGGTATTATAAAGACAAAGCAATGATCAATTATCAATAGCAAATTTTTGAATATTTGGTACAACGTTTGGATATCCAGACTCTAGAGGAAAGCACGGTACACTATTTTGACAAAATTGTAACTTCATATTTTTTTTGAGAAATTGTTTATTGTGGCTGTAAGTAATGTAAAATACTTCATGGGTTCAATTTTTTTTCAGGGCCTATTTTCATTCACCTAAAAACATAGTAGAAGAGCATACTTAAATTCAAATACCCACAAGAAAATTGAACTTTTCCTTTGAATTCTAGCATAAACCCGAGTATTTGAATTATAAGGACATATAGTGGAAATATGTGTACTTTTGTTGTCTTCCTATGTAATATTCATGTCGGTTCTCAGAATCAGGGCATGGGTTATTAATGATCACATCATGGAGAAAAGAGAATTACACCAGACAAATAACATGGTTATTGGGAAAATCCTTCCCTTGAAAAGCCAAAAAGAGAAACATATGAGCCTGCACACAAAGATGAAGCGAATTAACATCTCACAAGTAAGGCCAACTTATTCTTAAAGCTCCTTAAATATCCTAGGCCAAAATGGGGGGGGTCCTACTAAAAAGTGAATTTACACAGACTGTTCCACAAAAAATCAATTGCAATCAGTGGGACTGTCTGCCACAAGGAGTTATAGTTATTCCTAATCATCCAAATGTCTCCCATAAGAGGACATTTTGACAAAAGCACGTTAGTGAAAAGGAAGTGAAATTTATCTTGGAACCATGTCCAAAACATTTTGGCAGACTGACATCTCCAAAAAGCATGTTCAATCATTTCATCCTTGCCACATAGAACACAAGCAACATATGTCACACCGATTTTATGAAGCCTACTGCATTTTCATAACATGTGGCGTGAGATAAAGGAGCATGATTCAAACATCCCATATTTTGTGCCTAACTTCCCATCTATCAATCATTTGGATATTATCTCCATTTGGAAACAATTGGGGGAGAAGATGGCTACCATACAGGCTAAGTTGGACACTGAGAAGTCACATGATAATAAAAAAATGTGAGAGCTTATATAGAAAGTCAATTTTTTACTCAAAGAATCAAAATCTATAAAATGAGCATTTCTAGAAGGATACTAGAAAGAGTTATCGCATTTATCCTACAATATAGGATTGGATGGGATTGCTTCAGCAATAGGAAAAACCCATTGAGGAGTTAAGAGAGATATTAAATAGCTCAACAATGAGGCTCGAGCACTTAATAATCCTTTGGAGAAGATAGATAAATTTTAGGAGATTTAGGTTTTGGATGATAAAATCACTGAGCTACATGATGCACCCTTAGTAGATATAAATGCTCTCTAAGAGTTTAGACCATGCTACCCAAGACACTTAGATTTGTAGTAGTTGGAAGCATTTGTAGATACAGAATGGGAAGAAATAATGTAGATGCGACTAGTATAACTAGATTAAGAGAAAGATCAATATTTCATTGTTGGTGTTTCAATTGTGTTAAGTGGACCAAGTAGTTAGATGTATTCAATAAATTTTTGGCTCATGCTCTTACCTTTATTCAAGAATTGACCTCTTCATTTCAAGGGGAATTAGAAGATCAGTTAACATCAAAGCAATAGAATTGACTCAAGGGTGATTCAATGGGTGTGGTAGAGGCTTGTTGGCCTTCACTTGCTTTGGGATTTTTGTGCAAGAAATAAGAATGATGGGAATTGTGATATTTGGATAGCTTTGACCATTTCAAATGGACCCTCAACTTTAGCTAAAGAACAAGTGGGAAAAAACGTTTTTGCAGGTTAATTTGGGTAGTATTTATTATGTAAGCATAGTGTTGTGAAAGGAAACCATTCTTAGTTAAGCCCAAACTTGGCATGACAGGAATGCCAAGAAACTCCTTGTCAAATGAAAAGAAAAGGGATGGATCCTAGTTTGGTCACTTTTATAGTCAAACTTATACAACATATAAACATAATTCCCAACAAAAATTCAATGACTTTCTGAAATAGCCCTCTTCATTGAATCTTTCTTCAAAATAAAAGTATCATTCCACAATGTTTACTAATGCATGCTCAACATCTCCTGAAGCTTAATCTACCTACATCAACTGAGGGGTATTTCTTCCTATACCTAGCTTATACTGCAAATCATTGTTGTTGTTTCCATTACATAATCCTTTGAATTTAAATCAGATGGAAACTCAACATCCTCAGCTTGCTTTTGAAAACCAAAGACAGTCTTAACAGTCCTTCAAAGTGAAGTGTGACATAGTTTCCTAAAGATTCAGACATATTCTCAGCACCAACTGTTACAAAGCCATTATGAATCTAGTAAGGCACAATGTTTTCATTACAAGCAACAGATCTCTGAGCTATCTCATTTTCATGATGGGAAATATAAGATCCACCCCTCCACCATGAACATCAAAAAAAGTAACCCAAATGTTCAACACTCATTGTACTGTAGTCAATATTCCATCCCGGCTCATCAACTACTATTATTTTCCTTTATGAATATTCCTGGCGAATTCCAGACTTGCCTAAAATGTTGTTTGCTATCATCTCCATTTTCTTAGGATTCAATCCACTAGTTTCCAAGTGATCACGGAAAAGGAGATCATTTGTAGAAAAACCCATACTTGATGGTAAAGAACTGATTATAGATGCACTTCTTATCTCTTTTGATGCAAAATTTGACTCCAAGAAGTGTGATATGTGTATTTGTCTCCAATGTCCAACCATTAGGAAACACATCCTTCTCTTTTCTATTTTTACCTTTCAGAGTGGAGCTTTCAACTACATAATTTTCATGAGAAGGTACTTGAGACCTTTCGCATGCACAATTAACATGCGTTTAGGTGCCCCTCTTGCCAAATCCCCTTTCCTTGCCCTTGGTCACCAAACCTTGGCCAGGCTCTTTGTGCGTTTCGTTACGACTCTTTGTGCATTTGGCCAGGTTGATTAACATGTTGAAAAATTGTTACATCATAGGAGTGGCCTATGTTATGAGATGTAGGGGGTCTTAGTTTCATCCACAAGAAGAGAAATAACCCAGAGAATTGATCAAAAAAGGGAGACTGAGCTTCGTTGAACCAATTTTTCAACATGTTAGTCAACAAGAGGGTTAGGTTTGTTGTAGGTATGTCAAACAAGCTTCCCATAATAAGTCAATCTTAGAAGCCTGAGGGGAAAGTTACTTTTTGGTTTCTTGGAAACTATATTTATGTATATATGAGTAGTGTTGAAAAAAATGATGGTTTTTTTAGCCAAATTATATGAGGTTTAAATTTTGTTGTGCAAAGGAATTGTCCTCTAAACAATCTATAGTGAATATAATGATGTTGGAAAGAATTTTTTTTCCAAATCAATGGCATCCATGATCGGGTTGTATGGAGGTCTAGGATTTGTAGTGTTATTCC
>JZKD02S1256920.1:170790-186459 GCA_000966675.3 Picea glauca
TAACTTTAGTAGCTCGTCGATAAGAGGCTCGATATACACATTCATATCTTTAACTTGGTACTTACCTAATTGTTTGAAATTACACGAAATTACTACCATGGTATGTATATATACGCAAATAAATAAATAAAAGATATGCAAAAAAAGAGAAAAATGAAAAATTTAAATTCGAAAAATTAATGTAAAGAAATACCTAGAATAATCATTGTCAACATTATGTGCTCCCTCTTTATTGACATCCAAGGAGGAATGTTATTGTTGACAAAAAAAATAGGCCACACTGAGTAAACAAACCAAAGCTCTCCAAATGGATTAACACCATCGGTTGTCAATGAAAGCCTAACATTACGAGGTTCATTTGTAAATTTTGGCCATTTTGCAACAATTTCATTAAATGCATAACCATCTGCAGGCATTCTAAAAATGCCATATTCAATTCTCTTTCGTGCATGGTAATCCATAAACTGTGTTATGCTTTGGCACCTGAATAGTCACTACAAACGTGGAATTATGGGAATATGTCGGAGAACCTTTCGAGGGACCATTTTTGTTACTTGATCGGTTCGATATTTACTGATACCACATACCAGACATTCTGTTTTCGACGCATGTTGTCCATAATATATAATACGATCATTGGGACATGCATCTTTACTTTGATACTCCATTCCAATGTCTTTCATAATGGCATGTAAATCTCGATATGTGCGAGGTAAAATATTTGATGAGGGTAACAAAAATTCACCTAAAAATCTAAAACATAAAAAATAAATAGTTAATGTAAAGAATAGGGATTGTAAATATTGCATTTTTATTTTACACATTAATTAACACTAAAAAAAATGGGGAATAGTCAACCTTTATGTAGATGTGAAGAAACATATTACATACCTTAGGATCCGTGCCATACAAGTGTTAGAAAAATGATTCGTAACTTTCAAATTCACCATAAACAATGTAGTGGAGAGAATATTTTCTCTTGACCCTTTATAAAGTCGTTTATTTTCCTTTTCAATCAGAGGTTCATCATAAATACCATCACTATTGTCCCCATGATCCTCATATGGATGACCAAATAAGTCTTGAATCATTTGATTTGTCTCATCATCTTGAACTATGTTATTATTGTCATCTACTTCCATGGGATCATTAACTTGATTTTCATTATCTACATCAAGTTCTTCATCTTGTACTACAACATCATTTCCACTACTACTTGGTGCTTTCTGCATAAAGTTAGGGGGCAAATCTAACTTTATAATTACAAACAATCAGGAAAAATTAGTGCATGTATAAAAAATTATAAAATTTTGAGAATACAATAATTATTAAAACAAATAATGAATGTATATACCATGGGACGATATTCATTTGATTCCCCGTCCATGTGCCCATATTTTCTACAATGTTTTGTAGTTGTTGCTACTAAAACTCTTTCGAGACGTCAAGTACAACATTTTTTGCAAGGGCAATAACATTTACTGTCACCCTTTTCACCCTCTTTAATTCTTTTCCCGGCTCTAATGTTTTCTGACATTCTTCCCCACAGACTTATACTGAAACAAATACCTGTTTTTTGTTCGTCGAGAAGACCTGCAAATCCTTTTTGAAGCGTCGGTGTTATAGAAAACTTGTCGCAACATCCGTAAAATGAAACATATTTATAGATTTTATAACGTCGCAATTCCAACATTATAAAAACCTAAGTGACCTTTAGTATTTTGACTTGGTAAACATACTAAGGTGACTGTTGGAGGGTGAAAACCTAGTTTCCACAAAGTCGCAATTGCGAGAACAATCTTCACAAACGTGGCAAGAGAGACGACTATGTCACAAACATGGAAAGAGAGACGACTAGGTGGAAAACGTGGCAAGAGAGACATAAATGTGGCAAGAGAGATGTCAATGTGGCAAGAGAGACATCAACGTGGCAATACCGACGTTATCAGGCAATATGAAACTTTTTTTTTTAAATTTCCTCTATTTTCCGAGAGTATGGAATTTTTTTTCCATAACACCGCAAATCGAACGTCGGAATGTTTACAATATGTACTAGTGTTTGTAGCTTCACTCTAGATTGGTACCTTTCATACAACCCCATTGCATCTTGGGGGTCCTTGGAGAACGAGAGTACCCATTGGGTCAGTAAGGTGGTCAATTGGTGGACTATCCAAAGATCCAAAAGGTAGATGGAATTCAAGCTCATCATTCAAATATCAAAAAGTTAAAAATAGTTATATGCTAATTATCGAAGAATTTACTTTTGTATAAATATTTGTTATCTAGTGAGGAAATATTTTTGTAATTCATTGTAAAAATTTCATATATATATATATATATATATATGAGAAATATATATATGAGAAATCCCTTTAATCAATCAAATGTAAAATCAGAATTTTATTGTTATGTATAAAACCATACTAAATGATTGTACAGAACATAAATTAGCTGAATAGACTTGTTGTAGGAAAATCTCCCTGCGGACAGGTAGATGACCTCAAAGAGTTTGACCCTAACTCTAAGACAGAAAAGTGATTAACATGGACACTGACTTCCTTTCAAATCTATCCAAACTAATGCATGAGAAGGAAGGATTACAGCAGTACCTTTTTATCGTCGTTTGTCCCTGCACGCTCCAAGTTGTGCTTTGATCCTTTTCCCCTTGCTGAACCCTGTGGACAAACAAGATACGACTACTTCCTACTCTATTGATATCAACTTGTAAACAGATCTATCTATCAATGATAAGTTCATGTAACATTAGACACGAACTAGAAAGAAATAGGCCAAGCGTGTCATATTAATGAGAATAACGACAACAGTACTTACAATCGTAGATGCGAATGTGACAGCTTTGTCAAGTCCCCTTTGTCTAACCCTTGCTAAAAAGATCTACAATCTGGATGGCAACAACTTCACTGATCACTCTCCTTTGGCTGACTATGTGTTTCCTATGAGATCATAGGTTTCATGCTAGCAATTCTTCCCCCTTCCCACCATCATAGAGCTTGTTTATATAGGTTGAGAGGAGCTTAACCTCTTGAGTTATCTTTAGAACAAGTGGAGAACCTCTTCCTTGGATCAGGGATCTCATGATGAAACCAAGAATTCGAATACAACTTCCTTCTAATCTTGAAATATCTTCCCCTTATTCTCCTCAACGGGCCAACAACTGCCTCAGATTAGGCAGCGCTCCTGCAAAAGGGGTATCAGAGCGTTGTAGCGCTCCCTGAGTAGCTTAAGGGAAGCGCCAGCGCTCCAAAAGTGAGCATCTCTCCTTCAGAATGTCAGGGAAGCATTATAACACTCCCTGAAGCCTTGTAGGGGGGCACCAGCGCTTCTAAGGCTGATATGGAGGAGTGCTCCCCCTCAAAACCTTTATTTTTGAGCTCTTTTCAGGTGTGAAGTGTTCTTTGACTTCAGTTAACCAGTTATCCTTCTCCAAATCAAGTGCATAAGATGTTTTAAGTGCCTCCTTGGTGTCATCATCATGGAAGTATGCTTAAACAACATTTGCGACACTTGTGACCAACTTGCGACACTTGCGAAAGTTGTAAGGAAGATGCGACACTTACGACAATTGAGAGGAACATGCGACACTTATCCAGTTGAGAAATTTTGACGTGTAACAGAATGCCCCCCAAAGTATGAATTTAGAAGATGCGAACTGATGAATGAAATACTTTGTAGATGTTCAAGCAAGGGTATAGACTCGGAGAACCTGATGGAAGTTGCACACAAACATCCAACAAATATCATGACATATTCCAAAACCCAAGGCAGGCATACCTATGCTTGGGTGATCAAGACTTGCAAGATATAGCCGCTATAAAATACACTGCGGATCCATAAATGTATTGATAAGAAGGTATAACCACCGAAGATACAATGTGGATCTATACTCTGATGACTCGGATTGACCGTAGCCACGAAGAATACACAGTGGATCTACGAGATGACAAGGCATAGCCATGACCAATACAAAGTAGATCTATGTAACAGTGTATGTGTTCTTTGTCCAATAGAAAACTCCTTCGTAGCCTGGGCAAAGCATATATCAAAGTGGTTACTCAACCTAGGGTCTTCTTACCAATCCCAATGTGGTACGATTCTGACCATGTGAATAGATGTCTTGATGTCGAACATGGAAGAAACCACTCGATTACCGATCAATGATGTAAACCGTTAACAAGTGCGAGGGAGATCACCATTAATGCCAATGATTCCCAAGGTACCTTAGTACATTCCAGCGAATGCGAATAGATGAGCCGAGGTCGAACATCCATGGAATCATTCGATCAGAGGTCAATGATGTAAACCTATTGTCGAACGTGAGGAGGCCTGCCATTGAGGCATGCAGGTCCCAAAGTACTAACTGGTTTCTAAGTCTAATTCCCGGATAATGTGTCAAAGTCAATAGGAATAGACTCGTCGAGGGAGGGCCTTGATGTATCCCCCATCAACGACACGAAACGGACATGGAGATGTAATTGGCAGATCAAATGGACATGGACTGACACAGGTTTTGAGGCAAGACATTTGGGATGGCTGACTCTCGAGGAAGATACTTCCCTTGAACACTAAGGCACAACAGCAAAACATGACATGGACCAAAACTATGCAGTGGATACTGTGACTTGCGTCGAGTGACCCAGAGGAGTGAAAGGAACTCGAAGGATTGGCTCAGTGCAGAGGTTCAACGGACTATGATATGTGCAAATGACAAAGTGTCGTGTTCAAGGGTGACTCTAAGAAGTGCTGGATGATGTTCTCAAGAGAATGCTTGGCTTGTTCCTTTCAATTTTTTCCCCCATACAGATAAATGAGTACCTCTTTTTGATTTAATGAGCTCAAGGAGGATAACACATGCTCGATATAACTCACCTTCGGTAAGTTCCTCTTCCTTTGTTTAACGAACCGGAAGAAGTAAGGGATCGGTCCCATATGGGCCTATCGATGTGTGCTTTAATGAGTCCAAAGACAGAAAACTCGAAGTTTTTTTGGGATTATAGAGTTTGGAAAAACACTTAAAAGAGAACTCTCTCAATTCCTTTTTTGTACAATAGTCTAACGAGATCGAAAAAGGGTTAAACTATCGCTCGAAAGACGCTCTTTCTGACCTTTTAACGAGTGTGAAAGGAAGCAAGGTCACTCGACAATCTTTTCATATTTAGAGAGTCTGAAAAAGGTTTAAAGGAGACTCCAAGGGGGTTCCTTTTTCGTGTGGTGTCGATACAGGTCCGAAAAAGAGATAAAAGTTTACCCGGTTACGTTCTCATATTATCGAGCTCGAGAACGAACTAAGACTATGCTCATAAGTGTGACAAGGTGAATCATTTGTCAGAATTGCCAGGAAACTTGCGATGTCAGAACTACAAACCAAGGGTTAGCGAAGCCAACATATATTTAGAGAAACCCATAAATGACCACACCTTATAAAAAATGAAAAATTATAAATAACAATTCATTGAAAACTTCATTTACCATTTCAGTTTGCAAGGATTTTGGAATAGTGGAGAATCTCACTTTGAAGCAGATCTTGTTTTGCTTGCTGCCGAAGCTACGGTTCACCGTTTTGCTTGCCGTTCGGACCAGGTAGGTGTCCATATATTTCTCTTTCAACTGTATGGCTTCACATTCATTTTAATGGCATCATTTATTTTAAAATATGAGCCCTAAGTTGCCCCAATTAGAACCAAATCGACCTCTTTGAAAATTAATGGAAAAATGGGATTCTTTTACAAAAAACGTTGTAGGAAAAGATGACTAAGATGCCAATGCCCTAGTAGTCAATTAGATAGGTCGGTTTTAGCAAGGAATCCATGAAAACATCTTCCCAAGTGCCCACGTAGTCCCCAAATTCGTTTTGAATTTTTAAAACGTTTTATCATTGTTTGATGAATGTTACATGTTTAAGAGAGGGCATGGTGGTCATAAAGAGTGTATGGTTACTTTTAAATGATGTGGGCATCTTATTTCATGTTTTAGATTAATTTTGAAAATTGCCAAAATTGCCAAAACGTGGAAATAAATATTTTCTTTATTTCTTTTTGTTTTGTAGGTAACTTTGGCAATCATGATCGAATGGAAGGAAAGAGAACATGAGATGGATGGCTTAGTTGCCTTGCGGAGTCCCCGTACATGGGCTGCTTTGCGAGCTTGTGGCTTGCTCAAATTCTTCAAGTTACAAAAAATGAAGAATGAGATTTTATTGCTCGAGCATATGATCGGCCTATGGGATGTTGCAGAACAGGGATTCCGGGTTGGCACACAGCTTTTAACCATTGAGTTAGAAGACGTGTATTTTTTGACTGGCCTCTCGAAAAGAGGGGTCCCTATATCCTTTACTGGGCAGAGAGCGCTACCCGAGAAAGTGGATGTGTATCTGGCACGTCACTGTATCCCGGAAGCAAGACTGGTAGGGGGTAGAATCCCTATCAAAGATATTCGAGAGATGCCCCTCCAGTCTATACTGTTTGCTATCACGAGCGTGACTGGCAGTACGAGTGCGCATCTAGCATCAAGATCTTAAGTGGCTTACGTTGTTCAGTGTTTGGAACCAACACTATTTAACTAGAGTGCAGGGTTCCTTCAAAATGTAAAGGAACAAATTTCACGGTGCAGGACTGGACAGAAGCAGTTTGGCTATGGTTCGTTTTTGGTCTCATTTTTTCTAGAACGCATCCCCCAGATGCAGCCTCAGAAAGAACTGGCAATGCGGCCAGTGGATGAACCTAAGATGGAGAGGTGGACCAATCTGTCTCCAAGGCTAGTGTCGAAGTCAGAGTTCCGTTTCATTGGCGATATCTTTGCCTGGCTGAGACAACAATATCTCTAGATAGAGGACTTCCCTTATACCGAGGTGGATTTTTGCCGGAGCATGGACTTGATTTTGCCTGCGGGGGAAGACTGGGATGATTCAGGTAAGAGATTGAGCCATACCTTGTCTAGTTTATTTTTGTTTTTGTTTTTTACCCTTTTTTGAGTTTTTAATGTATATCCCTTTTTTGGGGTATGTAGAAGAGTTTTAACAGATGTATTGTTTTCATCATGCAGACAAGGGAGAAGTGCGCCTGGTTGATATACCGATACCAGGATATTGCGGAGGCGTCCCAGTTGCAGTGGATCCGGTAGTACCAGTGATGGGTCTCCAGGAGGTCGAAAGAAATCTCCAAGGCCTTACGATGGGTATCCCTCCTCTGCGGAGGGGGGAAGTGCCTTTACATCTGCAGAGACACACTGTGGGAGTTCCGGAGAATATGAATTTTCTATTGAGGCACGTAGTGCGTGCGGTGATGTGTTACTCATAGCACAATGTCGTGCGGGGGGATTAGAATCCCTTCGGTGATCGTCTTTTTGCATGCCTTGTCAGGCGACGTTGTATGGGTGTAAAGACCCGATATTTTTCTTTTCTACATACTTTTTGATGTAATACCAACATTTCAGTCACGCCATATATATATATATATATATATACAGTTTTGAGATTTTACAAAGCCGATGATTTGTACATGATGATGCCTGTGATGTGTTTTAATTTACATGTAATGTACAGTTTTGCTTTCCTTAAATCTTATATGTGGGTGAGATACCGATCTATGATGTAGTTGGCTAACGAATCCGAAACACTATTAAGTTCTCTTGGAATGTGTCGATATTCAATATAATCAAACATTCGTTCGAGGCGGAAAACTTGTAGATGGAAACGTAGCAAGTTGGGATTACGAATAGCATAGATTCGATCAAGTTGATAAACCACGAGTTGGGAGTCTAAGTAAACAATGATGCGAGAGATACCTAGGGAGTAGGCTTGGGTCAAGAGTCCGATGACAGCGTGATATTCTGCCATGTTATTAGTCGCTGGTCCTAAGCAAATACCTTCTGAACTCACCACCTCGTCAAATTGGTAAATGACCCATGCTGCTGAAGCAATGTTTTGGGTATGTCGACTAGCGCCATCTGCGAACCCAAAAAAGATAAGAAAGGAAGATGTCATCTGCGCATGAAAACAAAAGCACAGTCATGAGTGGAAATAGTAAATACTCAAGCACGCGAAAGAAAAAAGACACACCAAACTAAAATACAATAATGTACAAAGTACAGATGCTAGGTGATCTAGGCATAGTACTTTTTAAGGTAAAGCCCGTTTCGGGGCTCTCCCAGGGAAATTCCATCATGATCAACTAATTCGTAGGCACCTCTATGTAGAACACGTTTCACGATGTAAGGACCGTGCCACATAGGTTCTAACTTTCCTGTCCCTAATTTATCATGAGCTTGGTCGTAAACGAGGACTAAGTCTCCTTCTGCGAAAGCCCGAGGGTGGATGGATTTGTCATATTGACTCTTAATTCGTTTCTGATGTGCTTCATTAGTGAGAGTAGCATCGCGACGTGTTTCGTCCAATTTGGATAGATACAAGAATCGTTCTTCTTCAGCAAGAGTATGGGGTAGGATTTCTACTTTCAGTTTGAGTGATGGGATCTCACACTCGATTGGTAGGATGGCTTCAGTGCCATATACTAACATGAAAGGAGTGAATCCAGTTGAGGTTTTCACAAAAGTGTGATAGGCCCAGAGAGCGGAGAACAGTTGTAAATTCCACGATGTCTTGTTTTCCCCTACCATGCATTGAATCATGGTTTTTAGGACTTTGTTGATGGCCTCAACTTGTCCGTTGGCCTGAGGGTAGTAAGGGGATGACTTTTCATGACGAAAACCCAATTTGGCATGTAGTTCGCTCATCATCTGGTTCTTGAAGTGTGCACCATGATCAGTGATAATGGCACGTGGTACACCAAAACAAGTTATGATGTGGTTGAAAAGAAACAGATCTGCAGTATGACCATCATTCAGGAAGGTGGGCATAGCCTCAGCCCATTTGGTGAAGCAGTCGACGACGACGATGATGTAACCGTGCCCCCCGGCTGAGGTAGGCTTACACTACATGAAATCGATACCCCACTTGGCGAAGGGGCCAATGGCGATAATGGGGTGCAGCGTAGTAGGGTGGGTGTGTGCCTTCTTGTTAAAGATTTGGTAGGGTGGGCATCTTTTGATGGCCTCCATGCAATCTTTGAAAATCGAGGGCCAAAAGTAGCCGGCACGTAGGATTTTTTGGGCTGTGGCCATCCCAGAAAGGTGACCGCCACAGGTGCCAAGGTGACAATCGTTCAAAACGCATTCAGCCTCTTCGTGAATTAGACATCGCCGAAGGATGGTGTCTATACCACGGAGATACAAGGTGTCTCCGATGATGAGATAACGACGAGAGTGGTGACGAATGCGTCGACACTCCTCGCGAGAAATGTTGGGCTGAAAACATTGGGTTTGGAGGTAGAGGAGAATGTCTCCGTACCAAGGATCGAAGGTGCTGATGAGGAAGAGAGATTCATTGAGGAGATAATATCGAGGTTCAAGGTTTTCATCGGCACGAGGGAAAGCACAGATGAGCTCGGAAAACACCAGGGATTTTTTGGATTTGGCCTTTGTAAACTCAAGATCGAATTCTTGAAGAATAACGATCCATTTTGAATATTTGCCCCCAAGTACTTGACGTGTCAAGATGTGGTACATAGGGTTAGAGTCTGCGATTACCGTGGTGGTACGTAATAAGATGTAGTGGTGGAACCTTTGGACAACAATGACGGCTGCCAGAGCCAATTTCTCGACATGCGAATATCGGAGTTTGGGTCCAGATAGACTCTTGCTCAGATAATAAATCACATGTTCTTCGCCGTTAGAGTCCTCCTGAACTAACACCATCGCAATAGTGGAAGTGGAGGCGGCCAAGTAAAGGATATAGTCCTTTGTGTACTCCAAAGGGTGTAACAAGGGAGTGTGGGTCAGAGCGTGCTTGAGAGCATTGAATGACCGTTGGGCAGTGTCATCCCAGATGAAAGGGGTGTTTTTCTGCAGTAACCACATGAATCCTTTAGTTATCTCGGCGTAGTTGCAGATGAAACAACGAAGGAAGTTTGCTTTGCTTTGCAAACTTTGGAGTTGAATCAGGTTGGTAGGTGGGGGTAAGGCTAGAATGGCCTTAATCTTTAAGGGATCCACCCTGATCCCATCTTTGGAGACAATGAAACCGAGGAGTCGACCAGATTTGACAGCGAAAATGCACTTGTGTGGGTTCAAGCGAATACGGTAGAACCGACATCAAAGAAAAATCGCTCGCAGATGAGCAATGTGATCAGATCGATTGGATGAGTGGGCGGGTAAATCGTCGAGGTAGGGCTCTGTGATATGCTTGATATTGTGGAAAGCGTACGACATGGCCCATTGGAAAGCAGCACCAACATTTTTGAGGCCAAATGGTAACTTTCGATAGGTGAAAGTCCCCCATGGGAAAATAAAGGCTGTCTTATGTTGATTAGTAGGTAAGATTTCGATCTGGTTATACCTAGAAAATCCATCCATGAAAGAGAAGATTACGCTCCCTGCGCAATTATCGATGATTTGGTCAATGAAGGGCGTAGGGTAGTTGTTCTTGGGACAAGCTTTGTTGAGATCTCGATAGTCAACACAAACATGGATGGTCCCTTGTTTCTTGGCAACCAGAACAAGGTTTGAGACCCATTCGGTCAAAGGGATGGGATAGATGAAGCCAGATCTCAGAAGTTTTTCAACTTCTGCCTTTATGGCTGCTACTTTCTTGGGATGAACCGGGCGAAGATTTTGTCGAACAGCTTTCGCGTCAAGGTAAGTTTTGATTTCATGTACGACGATCGAAGGGTCGATCCCCGACATTTCCTCGTAGCTCCATGCAAAGACATTGCGAAATTCCTTAAACAAAGCAGTGTAAGAGACTATTTCCTTGGGTGTGCAATTAGCACCAAGGTTAATGTTTTCCACAACACCTTCTTTGATCGAAATGTCAATAGCGATCGTAGTAGAGATGTTACCCATATTCCCCTCAGAGAAAGTATCTTGTGTGAGGATGGGATATTGTGGAGCATCGATAACATCGGGAGGGAAGACAGAGTGTATGTCTCGGTGAATCTCTTCCAAAGGTGGAAGAAAAGAGGATCGATGATGGTTATCATTCCAAGGCAGGTCGTCAATGCTAAGCATTTCTATAATAGATTCGTTAGAAGGAAAAATTTGGGAAATGTAATCGATGGCAGACGACAGGGAATCCAACCATGAGGGCACCGAGTAGGTATCATATGCCAATAAATGTGAATCGTTCGAAGAGGGAGAGGCAGATTGAATAGCTACGTATGCGGCCTCGGCTGGGCTAAGTGGCATAGTGTCACCGAGCACATCGAATTCCAGAGGACTGGGTACAATCCAAGGATCAGATGATTCCAAGGATTGATAAGGCATAGTCGATATCATATTGATGGTGGCAATATGATGTGTGGTAGGTGGGAGTGGTGTAGGGAAAGTACCCATGAGGCTAGAATCTTTCAATAAGCCAACACCAATGCTTTCATACGTAACTGGGTGGTCTCCCAAAAAAGGAATATTGTTGGTGGCAGGGATGCGAGCGTCGGGTGTACAGAAATCAAGCTAATCGACGGTGACAATTTTGCCTTGATGAGGGAATTGTACACATCGAAACAACGACGAGGCGACGACAGTCATAGCGTAGAACCAACTTCTTCCGAGTAGTATGTTGTAATCGAGGGAAGCATCGACCACCTCGACATCAACGGTAACAATTTTGCTGCCTAACTGAATGGCTAGGGATTGTAATAATCCGTGAGGATGAAAACCTCGCCCATCGAAAGCGCGTAGCATCGTGGGGGATTTGTTAAGGGCAGGTGATTTTAAGACTTTCCAACAAGCTAAGGACATGACACAAGTAGAGGCTCCCTCGTCCAAGATAGTCCGATGAATTTGTTGATTGTGAACAACAACATCGATTTGAAAAGCTAGCTGGTGGGAGAGTCGTGGTTGATGATCATCCAGATTAAATGTGAGGTTGTTTGATGACTCAGGATTAGAAGCGCCGATAGCAGCTAAGAGCGTTCTACGTTGGCTAGGACAGTGTTGTAGAACTTCCAAAGCGAACATGGCACACGGGGCTTGGGCCAAATCTTCTACAATATTGTAATTTTGGGCAGCCCGTGAATTAGGGTTGAAAGTGGATTTCTGAATGGTGCTCTTAGGAGGGTGTTAGATGGAGTCAAAATAAGGTTTCTCAATATGGAGTGGCTTGGAGGGAGGGCTAACAGATGGAGGATTGGCGGAGGATGGTAACGGGTCTGACGGAGAACCGTTAGCAATATCCGGCTTGTCAGGTTTAACCGGCGTGTCATATGTCACAGAGCGAGTGGTTAGATTAACCCTGTTGAACATGTAAATGTGGGCACTCGTCGAGGCTTCATCATGGGGAGGGTTGGAACTGCCCCCTTGTGTGGGGATTTGAGAAACCAAAGATTGCTGCTGTGGAAAAGGCTGTGTAAGCACAGTGGGTTGTGAATTTCCCTTGAAAAGTTTGGCCACTTCATCGTGATGTGGGCAGTCTCGAGTGTAGTGATCGTCACCAAAAATGAGACATGGGAATTTCAGTTTTCGTTGTGGTTGTTTTCCGGCAGCAGGGGTTTGCGGTTGGGTTTTGGGTTGTTCATTGTTATTGTTCTTCTTTGGTTTGTTTCTCTCTTTCTTCTTGCCCCCAGGTTGTTGTGAAGGGGTTGATTGGACCGCATTCACATCAGAAACCTGAGTTTGAGGGGGGGTGGAAGAGGGTGCAGTCGAACTGGGAGAAGCTGTCGAACTGGGAGCCGCTGAATTGTTCCAGTAGACTGGGTAGTATATTGGGTTTTGACGGAGCCAATAACTCCATCCGCATGCGAAGCAGTCGATGGTTTGGATGGGTCGTTAGTGGCACAGGTAGCGTTCAGTATCAACTCGTATAGAGTACCGGATTGTGAATAGACTAAGTCTAAGTACTGAGCTTGGGAAATGGCTTCTTCCTCGGTGACTACACCACCCATGGCAACGTCACGAGCAATCTGGGGTAACAACGATTTAGTGAACCATTCTGCTAACAATTGGTTAGGAATGACCGCTTTGATTAGCCTTCATCGTCGTCTCCATTCATGAATATGGTCGGAGATATGTACAGAAGTCGTCTGGCGAAGGAAGGTTAATAGTTCAGTACCCATCTCGTATCGAATGGGTAGTTGGAAGTGAGTGAGGAAGGACATGACAAGGGAGTTGAAATCGTGAAAATATGCGCGTGGTAGTTCAATATACCATTTCGTTGCAGAACCCATAAGTGTTCGTTGGAAAAGACGCAAACGAATCGAATCGTCCATGAGGGAGTTGGATGAACACCACAAATGGAAAGTCATCACATGGTTTTTTGGGTCTTCTCCGGACTTTCCGTCGAATTTTGGGATATCAGAAGGAAGTTTAGCTGGAATAGCTGGCCAAACCGAAGAGTGATGAATAGGATCATTGGTTAACCGAGACAAGTCTGGAAGGTCCAGGGTAGCTAGAAAAGGTAGTTGTCGGTTAACCTGTGGGTAATGCTGGTGTGGCATGGGGACATTAGTAGGGCCAATCACTGGGTTATGTGGATAATTGTAACTAGTGGGCCCTCTTGTATGAGGTTGGTTTTGACCGAGGTACACAGGATTTGAGGTGTTTTGAGAAGCATGTGTGAGCGGAGGATAACTGGATGGGTTTTACAGGTTGTAGGTTGGGTTAGGCATTTGTCCATAAGGAGGTTGATGCGGAATCTGGGGATTTTGTCCAGCCGAGAACTGTGGGTTTCCTTGAGAAAGGACGTTCCATGGATTAGGTGCGGCGGACACATTTTGTCTATGAGGTTGATGCGGAATCTGAGGATTTTTTCCGGCCGAAAACTGTGGGTTTCCTTGAAAAAGAGCGTTCCACGAATTAGGTGTGGTGAACACATTTTGTCCGTGAGGTTGATGGTAGACTCCGATTTGAGGCTACCCCCCAGCATGAGGGTGCCCCCCGAATGGAAATTTTCCTCCAGTGGGAGGATGCCCCCCAGCTTGAGGGTTCCCCCCGAATGGAATTTGTCCTCTAGTGGGAGGATGCCCCCCAGCTTGAGGGTTCCCCCTGAATGGAATTTGTCCTCCGGTGGGAGGATGCCCCCTAGCTTGAGGTAGAGTTCCCAGGATTTGAGAACTAGACGTAACTGACTGACCGGTGCCACCAAGCAGATTAGGACCACCAAGACTGGTCCCTCCGGGTTGTTGGATAGGTATGGAACTTCCCGGTATAACTTGGGTAGTAGTTTGGGCAGTGGTGGCAGTGGAAGTATTCAGTGCCCTGAATCCAAAAGGGAGTGTAGGTCTTGGTGTTACAGGTGTGCCAATGGCAGCTTGAGTAATGACCGCGTTACCGGCGGGGATAGTCGGAATGTGCGGGACCATTGTAGAATGGGCCGTCTGGAGGGGAATAGTAGACCTTGGGCCAACGGATGGTATGTTTGGGCCAACGGATGGTGTGGCTGTAAAAATGGTGGTACCGGTAAAATGATTCGGAGGTACGATGTAGGAAAAATATGCGTCGGCACCTTCCCTTGTTCCATATAGATCTCTCACCAAGCGTGGTGGACTTCGAACAATCTCTGTGGTCCAAAAAGGGTCATTGGCTAAAGAAACCCGAGGAGACCCGGCCGGAATATCAGAAGGATTGACGACAACAAATTCTCCGTCGGAATTCAGGTGGAGGATACGTTGTTCATATCCCTCCGGAATGCGGTAAGCTTCCGGAGATTCTGAAACAATTCGGAAATTTTCCAAAGGGATGGGAACTTCTTCCTGGGAAGTTGTAGTGTTTTGAACCTCGCTCTGTTGAGGATATTCCTCTGCGGAATGAGGGGGTATAGGGGTGTTTCCTTCCATATTTTCTGGAGGAAGTCCCTATAGCCTCTGCGAATGGCATGGAGGGTTGATGTTGGCGAAAAAGAGTCGGCGAAAAAGAGTCGGCGAAAGAAATCTATGGCCAACTACTAAAAAGAAACAACATACACTAATATGAATCTAAGAATCACAACCAAGCAAACAGGACCTTCTTTTGATGACCGTACTAGTTAGTGATGAAATCCAACGTCGCGTGATCAAGTCCGGAAGGGGCGGGGATAAGGTGGAACAATTACAATGACGACCTGCTTAACAGACTTACGCCTTGGTGCAAGCTTCCACACAGTAATTGTGGATTTACCCTCCAAGGATCCCGAGTGAGTTTGACCAATGTCTGCTCCAGGTACAGTGAGACTTCCCATCACCATCACCTTGTGTAATACCCTAAAGATTATGGCCGCTAAGGTTACCAATTCGCAGTCAGCCCTAGGGCGGGAACAGTCAACAGTCCGATCCGAACGTACGGGCAGGGTATCAAGCCCGAAATCAACTAAAAGGCTTCCACGCAGTAATTGTGGATTTACCTCAAAGTGATCCCCATAATACGATCTGACCACCACAATCAGCTAAACCAGGGAGGGTTAGTCCCCATAGCTCACCTGAATGCGACCTCGTGCGTAACCCCTGTGTGAGAGGGGGATCCTAGGCAGACTTATACGATGATTGGGTTTGACTCTCCCTAACTTAGGATTCTATTGTTTGTTTTGGAAACTTTGGAGAGTTATGCTCACAACCTAATCCAAAGTACTAAGCCTAGTCTACTGTTGGTGGAGGATCCTAGAAAAGAAAAAGTTCTAAATAATTTTTAATT
>JZKD02S1256920.1:186509-199953 GCA_000966675.3 Picea glauca
GTTGGTGGAGGATCCTAGAAAAGAAAAAGTTCTAAATAATTTTTAATTAGCGTTGATTTTATGGTTGTTCTTTACTCAAAAGGGGTGCATGGAAGTGAAACGAATGGAATTATGAATCAGTCCAAAAAATGCATCAAATATGATAAGCATTCATTTCTTTTCGATGAACATCTATCTAAAGGAGAGAGGGAGACTTCTTTTCACTAACAAGCACGAACGAGGAATGTCCTTAAACAATTCTTTTTCTTAATCAAATACTGATGTGATGCTGAAACTTTTGAAATGCCTTCTAATATGCATAATCAATCATGAAGATGTTTTTCCATGTTGTATATGAATAATGATCATTTCAACACAATGCTTGTCTTACTAATTATCTTTTGGATGAATGAAAATCAAACCAGCACAAGCAAAATCATACAAACAATACACCCTTTCGTTACAATCAAGATGAAAAGCAAAAGAAAAGAAACAATCAAAGAGAAAACAAACTTTACACCCAAAAGAAAAATTGAAGAACAATGACCTTAACTAAAACCAAAAGAACATATATGTAGACCTTTGATGACCTTCACCAGCGTTTTTTACTTAGTTGATGAGGAGAGAAAACAATGCATGGGTTTCAAACTTCGCTCAATAGAAAAAACTCAATAGCGATAGTGAAGACGGCTACAAAATCCAAACAGTAAGATGTTTGTTCTTCAAGCAAAAAACAGATGCCAAGGCTGGAAGAGAAGGAGCATTGACTCACTAGGTTACTCAGCAAGAGAGACATAGAGGGAAACCCTGGAAAATGCAGTTCTGGAAGGTTTGTTGGCCAAAAAGAGGCTGGCGCTTTGTTTCCAATGGCAAGGAGCATTATAGCACTCTGTGTAAGGCTATAGGGGAGCGCTGGTGCTCCGTTAACACTGGGACAGGGGTGCCAGGTTAAAAAATTCCCAAAAATGTCAAAAAATTTAAAAAATTGCAAATCAATTTCGACAACTATGCTGAGTATGATGGGGTAAGGAGCCAATAAGCTCATGAAAATAATCAAAAGAGGAGTGAACTAGGTCTGAAACAATCAAGGGATAGAACTAGGTAAATGAGGTGAAATCAAAACAAGAAGTTTCGATTTGAGGCTATCTCCCCAGTGGAGTCGCCAGTTTCTGTTGTAGGAAAATCTCCCTGCGGACAGGTAGATGACCTCAAAGAGTTTGACCCTAACTCTAAGATAGAAAAGTGCTTAACATGGACACTGACTTCCTTTCAAATCTATCCAAACTAACGCATGAGAAGGAAGGATAACATCAGTACCTTTTTATCGTCGTTTGTCCCTGCACGCTTCAAGTTGTGCTTCGATCCTTTTCCCCTTGCTGAACCCTGTGGACAAACAAGATACGACTACTTCCTACTCTATTGATATCATCTTGTAAATAGATCTATCTATCCATGATAAGTTCATGTAACATCAGACACGAACTAGAAAGAAACAGGCCAAGCGTGTCATATTAATGAGAATAACGACAACAGTACTTACAATCGTAGATGCGAATGTGACAGCTTCGTCAAGTCCCCTTCGTCTAAACCTTGCTCAAAAGATCTACAATCTGCATGGCAGCAGCTTCAGTGATCACTCTCCTTTGGCTGACTGTGTGTTTCCTATGAGATCATAGGTTTCATGCTAGCAATTCTTCCCCCTTCCCACCATCATAGAGCTTGTTTATATAGGTTGAGAGGAGCTTAACCTCTTGAGTTATCTGTAGAACAAGTGGAGAACCTCTTCCTTGGATCAGGGATCTCATGATGAAACCAAGAATTCGAATACAACTGTCTTCTAATCTTGAAAGATCCTCCCCTTATTCTCCTCAATGGGCCAACAACTGCCTCAGATTAGGCAGCGCTCCTGCAAAAGGGGTATCAGAGTGTTGTAGTGCTCCCTGAGTAGCTTAAGGGAAGTGCCAGCGCTCTAAAAGTGAGCAACGCTCGTTCAGAAGGTCAAGGAAGCATTATAACACTCCCTGAAGCCTTGTAGGGGAGCGCCAACACTTCTAAGGCTGATATGGAGGAGCGCTCCCCCTCAAAACCTTTATTTTTGAGCTCTTTTTAGGTGTGAAGTGTTCTTTGACTTCAATTAACCAGTTCTCCTTCTCCAAATCAAGTGCATAAGATGTTTTAAGTGCCTCCTTGGTGTCGTCATCATGGCAGTATGCTTAAACAACGTTTGCGACACTTGTGACCAACTTGCGACACTTGCGAAAGTTGTAAGGAAGATGCGACACTTATCCAGTTGAGCAATTTTGACGTGTAACAAGACTCATTTTCAATTCTTGACAAATTTGCATTGATTATAATGTTATTCGTAGTTGAATTCATATCTATTGAACTATGTATTGTATAATGTGTTGGCACTAATAGATCCATGGTGAATTGCATTGAAGATAGAAATTGTATCTTATCTATTGAATGTTGTATTGTATATTTCTCGATCCATGATGAATTGCATTGAATATGAAATCATATCTATTGAATTATGTACTCTATATTGCATTGACACGAGAAAATCCATAATGGATTGCATAGCTTGTAATATTTGTATAAGTAGTTGAAATCATTTCTTTTGAGTTCTGTATAATATGTTTTACACTAACAATTTTACTGTTAGTGAAACAATATCATTTGAATCGATACTATATATTGTAAATTGAAATGATTTCATTTTCAATCGATACTATATACTATTAAATGAAACGATTTCATTGTAAATTGATATAAAGTACTATTAATTGAAATGATTCCCTGGAATTGGTACTATATTTTTTCCAAACAAGAAAATTACTCATTATATTAGCAAAATATAATAGGATTACATCTCTTATGATAAACTTTCGGCTATCAGTTCAAAACCCGAGACAGATAGAAATATATAAAAATACTTTACTGCCTTTACACACATTCATAATTGGGATACTTCTACAGTACCGGGTGGATTTACCTAGGATTCCTAACATTTTCATACTTTTCAACTATATTCAAAAAATAAACAAGTCTTCTAAATAAGAAAACTCCAACAACGATTAGAAAACTTTGAAGCTCCTTGTATGTCCTTTGTTGTTTTCTTCCCACTGTGTGTAAAAAATAGAACCCTTGTCGTTATGATCCTTGAGAGACTTCTTCGATAGGTCATCCACCTCCTTGTTGAACTTTCTGTATGCATGGTTAAAAGAAATCATTTCAAATTGAGTGCTCAAATTTTTAATATGATCCTTCCAATGCCAAGATCTAGAGTCTCTCATTGCCATTAAACCAATTAATAATGATCTTTGAGTCCCCAATTATCTTCAAATATGTAATGTGTAATCCTATGACCAGGAAAAGGGTGACCCAGATGCCCAAAAGCTCAGATCTATTGTTTGTCCCAGGGCCAGTGTTGAAGGTCCATTTATAAGAAGTACATTCATTTATCCTGATTATGCCTCCTGCTCCACTCTGAGATCCATATACAAAAGCCGCGTGATCGAACCACCCCATTATATGCTGAAGCCGAGGTGGACTCTTGGTCATGCATAATTTTGGTCCTTTTTGTGAAGAAACACAAACATTGAAAGTTCCTATGGACTTGAAAACCACAACAAAAGTAGAAATTTCTCATTATTGAACATATCTTTGTTACTCTCCGTCCATAAGTACCAACAAACAAATGCTGGTAGCTTGGAAAAATTTGGGTGCTACATGAACCAAGACTCCAAACTTTCTTCGAATGAACTCCCATCCCATAATAAAATAAACTTGAGAATCCCCGAGAGTTGACTCCATACTTGATGAGTGAATGAACAATTAATAAACAGGTGGTTTAATGTCTCCGGGTTTTTTCCACAAAGGTTACAAATACTCGGTCCTACCCATCCCTTTGCTACCGGGTTCTCCCAAGTGAGGACTTTGTTTCCCAAGATGAGCCAAAAAAATAGTTTTAATTTAAGAGCGATGTTCCACTTCCATAACTTTTACCTTCATCCTTTAGTAGAATGTTGCCAGATGTGCTCCGCCAAATCCTTATATAAGTTTCTTACCGAGAGAATCCCTTATTTGTCTCCTCCTGCCCACAAAAGTTCATCATCTATATCACATAGCTATATACCCGCCCCTAGGAGGACACTTCGATATACTTCCCATTCTTTTTCTATATCACCCAAGATACCAAGTTTAGCTTCCTCTTTCCAATAGGGGCTAAGGTGATCTGATCTTGTACTATTAAGTGCTTGGTACAGATAGGTGACACCATGAAGTTTTAAGGCCTCAATAAGACAAGACGATAAATAAGAATTCTTTCCCAATCCCATGATACAGTCTCTGCCAACCTGGACCGCCACTCCATTACCTAGCTTCCAACATAACCAATGATATAAAATCAAGATTTCTTTTATTAAGTTTTTCCAAATCGGAGACGCTGACCCCTGTGATCTATTGATCATCCTGAACCAAGTTGACACCGAGATATAAGGTAAATATTTATCCTTAATAACATTATGCCAAATACCTACTTTGGTCAACCCTCTCCATAAGGTATTAGCAGCTAATGCTTTGTTGAAAAAGAAGATATTTCTCAGATCCCAACCTCCCACCTTCTTTTTCCTTGCAATCATCTCCCAATTACAGAGGTGCATACGTTTCCTCTCGCTACAATATGACCATAAAAAGGAGAAAATAAGTTGAAGGATTTTTACTAAAACTAAATTTGGGACCACGACCAAGGTCATCCAGTAGACCGATTGGCTCTCTAGAACAACCTTTATCAACACAAACTGACCTCCAAGAGTAAGCCAATGATTGAACCAATGATCTATTCTTCGTTCAAACTTTTTTATGAGCCAACACCAATCTTCCAGTTTGTAGCAAGAAGGCTTGAGAAAACAAGCTAGATACTTGAAGCATACATCGAGGGAGATGAATTTGTAAGGAAAAATTTCTTTAAAAGGAACCAGGTTGTAGTCATCTATGCCCACAACATGAAAAGAAGATTGTTCAATATTTATCTCTAAACCAGCAGTGTTTATGAAGGTCTCCAGAATTTCGGATATCTCCTTCCATTCCTCGACACTTGCTCTAGACATTATCAAAACATCATCGACAAAGAAAATGTGAAGTATATTAACAATCCTCGCTAGTTTCACACCTGTCAGCTTCCCTGAGGCCTTTTACTTTTTGAGAAGGATGCTAAGTCCCTCCATTACCAAGATGAAAAGTAGAGGTGAAAACGGGCAACCTTGCCTAAGTCCTTTGCCCCTGTGAAATAAATTTGTTGGCTCCCCATTGACCAAGACTGTGTAATTAACAAAAGTGACACAACTCATTATCCAATTTGTTACCAACAAACCAAAACTAGTTTTGATTAGAATCATTCTTAAGAAATCCCAATTGATATAATCGTAAGCCTTTTTTAGATCAATTTTTAATATGAGAGCCTTTTGATTCTTATTATTTATACTATGAAGGAATTCAAGTGCCATGCCAACTACATCTAAAATTTGTCTTCCATGTAGAAAACCCAGCTATTATTCCAATAGTCTGCGAGAAAGAATAGGCCGCAACCGATTTGCCAGAATTTGTGAAATAATTTTGTAACAAAGGTTACAAAGGGAGATGGGTCGAAAATCACCAAA
The DNA here is from genome assembly GCA_000966675.3 of Picea glauca. Lineage (NCBI taxonomy): Eukaryota > Viridiplantae > Streptophyta > Pinopsida > Pinales > Pinaceae > Picea > Picea glauca. The sequence continues at coordinate 192,149 of JZKD02S1256920.1, forward strand.
AGTAGTTGGTTTATTTACTTTCAGTATAAGAACAAGAAAAGTGGAATTTAGCACTTTTATAACCTCACCCTTCCTCCTATACTACTCAACCATCCCTATAAGATCCTCCTCAACCAGATCAAAGTAATGGAGGAAACATTCCACAGTCCAGCCATCAGGTCCTGGACTTTTATCTTATGTAAAGGCCTTTAGAATATTCAACAATTCCTCTTTAGTACACGTTCTCTCTAAAAGTAGAGACTCTTCCCCTGTAACCAAACTAGGGAAAAGACTTGCTAACTTAGTCTGTTCTTCATTGAGGATGCTCGAAGCCGAGAAAAGATTTTTTAAGTATTTAACCACCTCGTCCTTTAAATCACCTTGACTTGATACTTCCTGGCCTGTCTCACTTTGTAATTCCTAATTCTGTTTTCAATTTTTTCTATCACTAGCAAAGTGATGGAAGTATTTGGTATTCTCGTCACCACTCTTTAACCATAACGCCCAAATTATTTGTCTCCATAAGTCCTCTTCTACTGCTAAGAGTTTCAATCTCTCTGTTTCCAGCTCTTTTATTTGGCCTGATAGCCCCGAATTGTTTAAGTCTTTTAAAGAACACTGATACATCAACTGCAATTTTTCTTCCAATTGTCCTATTTTTAAATAAGACTGATTTTTAATCCATATCACCCATATTTTTATTGTAGTATTTAAACTCTTCAGCTTCCAGACCAATATTCTTTGCATTCCTGGTTCTTGCAGAAATTTTGGATCCTTCCAAAATTCATTTACAATCTGTGAGAAATCTGTTTCATGTAACCACCGTGAGTTTAATTTGAATGGATAGTTGCAGTAGAACCAATGTGTGATCCGAGATAAAGGGATATGCCACCCACACCTGATATCTTTCAAAAATCTTGAACATGTTTGAGGCAACAAAAGTCCTGTCTAGTCTCTTGAAAATGAAATCCGCATCCTTTCTTCCATTTTGCCACGTTGGCACCACCTCATTCAGAAAAATGTCCACTTGTCCACCTTCCCTGAAAAAATATTTTAGAACAAAGACAAAGGATAGGGTTTTCCACCCTCCCCCTAGATTTCACCTTCACTCAAAGTGAAATTAAAGTTGGCAGCTACAATCATATGCTTAAGAGATAGGATACCCCTATCATCTAACTTTTCCTAGAAAATTTTTCTGTCACTGCATAGACCATATACGTTTAAAAAAGATAGTTGCTCCTTTAGCTCATAACTGGATCCTGTCACAAGTAAACCACCACAACAAATAAAATGTTTGAGATCAAACTTTGAAGGATCCCACACCACCAACAAGCCCCCATATTTTCCCACAGAGCTTACAACTGTAGAAAACCAATAAGGTCTAAGTTTCAAAAAGAAAGTTCTAGCCCTTATTTCTTCAACGATTGTCTCTTGCAAGGAAATAATGTCCGAAAGATTAAATTAAAGAAGTCATCGTACAGAGGCCAGTTTATGGGAACCCCCCACTCCCCTGATATTCAAATACAACAAGATCATGATTTAGCACGTGCTAGGGATTTGATGCCTCTAAGCATCCCATGATCAATATCAAAGGAAGAAATGATATCTGAGTCCAGAAGTTTAATTTCATCTTGCTTCTGAGCACTTTGAGTCTTAATCGGAGAAATATCGCACCCCAACCCTCTAGACCAGGAAAAAACCTTATAAACAGTAGCACGCTGACCCTCCCTGCTCAAAGAATCATCACAGTCCAATGTTTCCCTAGACAAAACTTGTGTTAAAGAAGTCTTACCACGGAAGGTAGGCAGAGGCAATAGTTCAGGGATTTCCTGTAATGCAGGGACTAAGGAAACTAAACCCAAGCTGAGTGAACATTCACCCCTCTCCACCCCCCACAAACCCTCGCTACGACGTAAATCTTGATCTGAAGAAGTGAGGGAAACATCATCTTCATGTAGAAATTGAACAGTTCTAGGTAATGGGACCAGTCCCTCACAGTGACCAACCCCCAAAATCAAAGTACCAGTAGTGAGCCCACCAATCGCAATGTCAACCTTTGTTAGAGGTGATGGCCAGGTGGGAGACTCTTAAATAATAGAAAAAGGACCATCTGACAGACCCAAAGGCAAGTTAGTGGGTTCCAGGTTTCTAGTATGTTCAACACTAGGAGAAGAGCTCCTAACAGGTTCCTGCAAAGTAACATGAGGGAAAAAATATGGGAGGGATTCCATATCTTGAGAGTCCGAAGGCACTGAAAACTGGGTAAAATTTGCCCTTGTCCCAACAATATTATCCAAAGTAGCCCTTTCCGAGGATGTAAGTGAAAAATAAAGGGGAGGACAAAGTGTTCTCAACTTACACGAGAAACTGCAATCAATCCTGACGCTTTCGAAAAGATCGCCTCTTGAGTTGTAAGCATTCCAGCCACCCGAACTAACTTCTGTAGTATCTTCACAGGTGGGTCTACGAAGAAAGGAGGAATCTGAGGAAGCATCTTCAATATATCCCCCGAGACATTCGTTGCGGAGATGTCCGGTTTGTCTACAATGAGTGCATCGAAAAGGGATTCCCAAAAAATCAACTCTCTGTGTTCTCAACATACCATGCAACTCCAGCTCAATAGTCTCCGAGAGTCCTACATGTATGTCTATATCAACCAAAACTTTATAAATGCATTTATCCGATGCTACAAGAGATGCTTCATCCACTTCTATAAAACTACCTAAACCACTAGCCACATCTACTAGAGATCACTTATTCCACCACTGAAGAGGTAGAACAGGTAGTAAAACCCAAAGGTGACGAAGATGGAAATACTCCCGAGATGGGTCAAATTTTATTCGCCACCTCTTTAGCATAATTCTCCCACCATCCATCACCCACAGAGTATCTAGAAACAAAGAGGCATCCTCCAAGGTCCTACACCTAAATCCAAACCAACCTTGAGATAGGTAGTACACCTCCAAACTGTAGCCTAAAATCGGTTTCCAGTTTGAGTCTACCAAAACTTCAAGTGGCGTATGACAAAACTCGCGATAAGAAAGTCTCTCGACGAGCATACACATGGCCATAGTGCAAGCATCCGCCAATCCGATGTCTGAACCCATTTCAAATCTCTACTTCGTCTTGTTATCTTTCCACGACTTTAGGCGACCCTGGTCTCTCCTACTAAAACGACGTTATATTCTTCCTTTCTTTCTGTAATGTTCGTCTAGCTACCCAACAACTCGTTTCTTCTTCCCAGAAAGAAGCTCACTAGTATCACGTTTAGACTTCGCACCTGACCACTGAAGTATCGCTAATACATCCTCCTCCTGAAGATTTGGTAAGGATCGAGGCAGTTTTGGATCCCGAGTAGAAAGAAAAGTCCCCTTGACAGTCTGTTTGGAATTGAGTTCAATCTTTGAATTAAACAGACCGACGTGCTTCTAGATGGTTTCGTCATATGCACTCATAAGTGCAATGACTTCAGCATCCGTTATGGGATGGTCTAAGAAGGCCACCTAACCCACAACTAACTAGAGGACCGCAGAAAATCCGCAAGGGTTAAGGCTGATAAGACACTAACCTAACCGCCAAGGCTAATCCTTGATAAGACCAGTCCTGGAGAACATTAAAATTCACAAATATCTAGGCATAACTGCAATAAAAGCCACAGAAGCCACGCCAGACCCAAAAACCTCCTTCCGTATCTAACTCACTCCCTAAAGAAAGGCATTAAAGGCATTATGCAGGGTGAATTGGTACTATATATTTGTAATAGAAAGTATTACTATTATGTTTTGTACTGTGTAATTCATTTTAAAGACTGGAATCGATACAATTATATTAATTTTAGAGTGATATGCTTGTTTTCCACTAGATTAATTCCAAAACTCTTTTATTTCATTTTAGAGACATAAATCGATACCCTTATATCGATATTAGAAGTGGTTTTCTTGTTTACATAGATACGTATTGAGACCGTGGTATAATCCTTGAAAATTCCATTTTAGTTTACAATTGTTTTTGGTTTAATTTAGAAATATTATACAATGATATCAAACGTGAAATTGCACCCTCAACAAACATTTATCTTTGGATTACTTATAAATATTACATATGATATTAAACTCTAAGAATTACGCTACATTTGCTGTGAATTATAAGTAGTATATCATGAAAGCCAACTCATGAAGTATTACATATAAAATATATTTATATAAATTTTTAAGTGCACTAGTTGTGCTGGACTAAAATGGAAACAGGTCAACGTTATAAATCTCCTTGAGTATAAAATCGACTCGAATAAAATGGAAAATAAGTGAACGTTATAAATCTCCTTGAGTATAAAATCGACTAGTGCCTCCACCCATTCTAGTTACAAATTATATAAATTCTTAGAGTAAGTTTCATTTATAGTTGTATAAATAAAAATTCAAATTCTACCTACAATCCTTATAAAATTTAAAATAAACTAATAAGCTTCTTCTACAATCGACAAATTAGTTGGTGTCCGTGTCGTAGTCAGTGCACTATAAATATATTAGTGTATTAATTTATATATGAGTGATTTTTCCATTGTTCTTATTGTGTTGAGGGTGTAAATTTTCTTTGACTCAATAGTAGGATTCGCGTTCAAATACCATGTATAAATTCTCAAAATTTTATAGAAACTATATAAAATTTTTAGAAATTTGAATATTTTTACAAATACATGACCAAACATTTTACATTTTGCATATTAAGGACTAGTTAGATTAGCCCAGTTTTCTGCATTTTAATATAAATTTCCATCCTTAAAATCATACCTTGTTTAAAATAGCTCCAGATTGATAATAACTAAATTTTGAAGAAGACACTAAGTAGGTTAACCTTTACCAACAACAAGTAAACGATATCTCTCTTTAATCAATATTGAACAATAATATTCTATTGATCATGTAACGAAAATCATCTAAGAATTGAACGAGAACACATCCTAGAGAAACATACAACTAGAAATAATTTTGATTATTGCATAACATAAGGGTATGTGCAAGCTAATGATGGTCTCTCATGACACGTTAGTGGCAATGCAAACCTAGAAAAACAACAATCTATTCACTTGGAGGGATTATTCAAGGTAGTTTTACAATTAATTTGAATATGGTGTAAGAAGATGAAACTTAGGAAATTGAATTAGCTTTATGAATATACAACTTTTATTGATAGATATTGTGAATAACTATGTCAAATTTAATTTTTTCTAATAATGGTATCTTATTTTTCCAACAAAATATAAGGTATATGCTTTTACCAGAACTTATTGGGTAAACCATAGTGTTCTCGATTGATTGTCGACATTTTGGATCCATATCAAGATCCATCTTTAGGACCAAAAACCTTAGGAAAAATATAGGAAAGGAGCACCAATACATATTAAAGACAGAAGGAAGGAACCCTAAAAGTCTACTCAATGAAACCCATAAACCTAAAAATAAATTAAGTAATAATTATTTAAAAAATTAATACTAACCAAAACCTAAAAAGTGCTAATACCAAGACAATCAAATATGAATTACGGTGGAAAATAATAAAAGTATTAACAATTGAGGTAAGTTTTGTTTGTTTTTAATTTACTAATAACATAACAAAATAGTATTAAAGAATGGCTAGAGGATAGTAAAATAGGTAAAGAGTTTTAGGGTTAAGGTAACTATAGTTTTAATAATTATAATAATATTATTAATGTTTTAGGTTTTATCAAGTTAGTTTAGGTTTAAAATAATATTAATAATATTTAAGAGTCATTGTATTTTAATGAAATATGTATTAATGTTAAAAAAAATTATTATTATAATTAGAATTAGTAAAATCCCTTGAATTAATACTAAAGGGGGTTCTAAAATGGTCAAAAAAGTAAGGGGAGTAAAGGAAAGACTAGAGCTAGAGAGGGAGGGCCAGAGACAACAATCAAACATAAATCAAAAGGAGAACTAGAGCAAACCTACATTTTCTTACGTTTCTCTTCTTTCACAAATCATAGGTATCCAACTGTCACTGATTTCCAAACCGTTGTCTATATTTAGGTTATTGAGATTCTTAATGATTTCAATTGCTTCCCTAATTTGTCGTTTAAGGAGGTGGTCTTCCTTTGATATAATTTCGGTGTATTCTAAGCGCACATGGTGTTTTGTTGTAAGAGAGTGCTCGTCTAATGCTGAGGTGTGAGTACGCTCATTCTTAATGTCAGCTCCATGCTCTTTAATCCTGATGTGAAAGGAGCGACCAATTTCTCCAATGTATCATTTACCACATGGACACTTTATTTTGTATACTCCTTTACATTTGTGATGGTCAAGTTTGTCTTTAAATGATCTTGTTTTTTGTTTGATGGTATCAGGTGGTTTGAAAGAGGTCTTAATCTCTTTTTTGTTCAGGAGTTTTGCAATCCTGTCAGTTACTCCTTGGATGTAAGGGAGGTAGGAAGTTGAACTAGAGGTTTGGTTGTTTAGGGACTGAGCTCTGTTACTTTCCCTTCCTAAGAATTTCCTTATTTCATTCTCAATGTCTTTGTCCTTGTAACCTATGCTCTCGAAGAATTTGTAGAGGTGATCTTTATCTTGTTCTAGGTGTTCTTTATCTGAAATTCTTATGGCCCTTTTGGATAAAGTGTTAAGAAATCCCAACTTTTAGGTGGGGTGATCATGGAAGCTTGCATGAAGATAGTTCTCTGTGTGGGTATTTTTCTGTAGATCGAATGTCCAAGTTTCCCATCTTCTTTCCTGTTGATTTGTACATCTAGAAATGGAATGCTACCATTTTCTTCAAGTTCCATTATGAGTTTAATGTCCTTAGAAATATTATTAAGATGCTTGAAGAATTTGTCTAGATCTTCTTTCCCATGGGGCTAGAGTACATTAATGTCATCAAAAAATAACTTCCATATTAATGGTTTCAAGGGATAGGAATCTAGGGCTTTCTTCTCTTTACCTATTTTACTATCCTCCAGCCATTCTTTAATACTATTTTGTTATTAGTAAATTAGTTTTTTTTAATAATATTAATCTCCCTTGACAAACAAAACTTACCTCAATTGTTGATAATTTTATTATTTTCCACCATATTTCATATTTGATTGTCTTGGTATTAACGCTTTTTAGGGTTTTGGTTAGTATTAATCCCTTAAATAATTATTACTTAATTTATTTTTAGGTTTATTTTAAGTCGACTTTTAGGGTTTCATTGAGCCAACTTTTAGGGTTCCTTCCTTCCCTCTTTAGTACTTATTGTTGTTCCTCTCTTGTATTTTTCTTAAGGCTTTTTGTCCTGAAGATGGATCCTGATATGGATCTGAAACATCGACAAATAATCAAGAACACTGTGGTTTATCCAAATACTTCTGGTAATAACTCTCGCCACATAAATCTAATCAATCAATATATGTTTTTGTTCGTGCATGTGTTTAGTACCTTAATGACGGAATTTCATTCCAAAACCTTTTATTCTTGTAGAGAACTCGTTTTTCTTGTGTCGTGTATATTTTGGAAATTTTTAATATTAATTTTATATATTTTTTAAATTATCAAAGTCAACATATGCCTGAAATTACAATGTATTTTTTTCATGTAGGCTAAGAGGGTCTTGACATGATCAAATAATCTTTTTTTTTAGATCGTAGGTAACAGTTTCCTCTAGTGCCACATATAACTCATTTGAGAAATGGTTAAGCCAATAAAAATTTATAGAATAAATAAGAGAGATACGTATTCTAGGATTTTGATATACGTGAAGACAAATATTGATTAAAAATAGTAAACAATATTAATTATTTTAAAAAATTATATATTTGAAATCTTCATAGC
>JZKD02S1256920.1:214869-228685 GCA_000966675.3 Picea glauca
AAAACCCTTACCTTTTCATTGTCCTTTCACCAGATCCATTAGCCCATACAACTTGATAAGAGTTGTCCACGAGATGCATTTCCATCACCAAGACCTGCATGAATCATAAAAGACATTTTTTTTATATGAGTAAATAATTAATAAGCAAATAAGCATGCATTTAGTTATGTAAAATACTCTAGAAAAAATTAAGTTGTCGCATACCTTAATGATCTTATCTTTGTTTTGAGAATAGTTTATTCTCTACTAAATAGGGCCAACCATGTGAAGGTGGAAGCTCATATGGCCCCTCCCCCCCCTCACCTCGCTCTCAATTACCCATACCCAACAAATGATTTTCTTTATATAAAAAACATATAGACATTCATGCATAACTAGGATAGTCATGAAAACATATGAACATATAAACATCAATAAAGATCCAAATACAAGTCATGAATTTATACATCTAATTTTTCTTTGATTTAGATTTTTTTACATTCATAAAATTGACAATTGGGGTATCATAATCATCCAGGGACATTGTATTTCATGTGCCTTGTCCTTCTATTGTTTGTGTGCGCTCATGTACCATACTTTTGGTACATCGCTAAGAAGGGTTAGCTGGCATATGTTCAGGGTCTTGAAATGGAACAATGAAAATGATCATATCAATATGTTGAAATATAATTGAAATAACTAATTCATTATTTTGATTAACATTACACTATTTCTCTTTACTTGTCTCTGTAGGTGGGACAATTGGTGCGTTAATTTCCTGTCCACTTGGTTTCTCTCGCATTTCACCCTCCTGAGCTACATGATCTTCAATTTTGAGAAGATAATATATAAGTATAAGTCAGAAAATAAATATCTACAATCACAGTAAATATTTCTAATTCTGAAGCATACATATCGGAATGGGTACTCTGCTCTACATTATCACTGGACATGTGCACCCTTGTATGACATGGTGTTTGCTGAATACTGTTGAATTCACTACTGCGGTAGCACTGTTTCTTGAAAACAAACATAAATACTTAGTTAAGGGTGATATAATAAAATATGAATAGACTTTACAAGCATGCTACTACGGTTTCCTTATTCATTTGATTTACTTATGTGGCTAGGGAGATAGGAGTCTGGCCCAAGATTTTTCTATAATCAATCACACTTTTAAAACCATGCTTGTAACCAAGATTTAAGTCCTCCTCGGTGGCAGCAGTGTCAAACATATTTATTTGCAATGCATAAGACCATTAAAAATAGCAATAACAAAAACATATATTTGTTCGCTATTGTTACATAAATATTAACCACAATTAATCATTTAAATCTTACTATTCGGGATTTTAGTTTTTCGTAGCCACCCTGGCCTAGTTTATGTTGGTTGTGTTTTTCCACTCTGACCTTTGTTGCTTTGGAGGTGTCTGGTAGCCTACATATGGAATTTTTGAAAAACATTAGATATCAGAATTGTTACTTAAAACAGGAAAGAAAAACATAAATGCTCATATTTCACTGATAATATGACATGTGTTGTACCTTTCTTGACCAACTCGTGGTTGTCGTCCTTGTTTTTTAAACAAGTTCTCCTTTTCATCCTCTATTAACGCCTTCCACTCTTTCTCGAGAACCATGGGAAGGCGCTCGTGCTTGATGTGTATTTGCAATTTCTCCCTATACTGGGCCCTGATATATTTTAAATTCTCATTGGCTAACTTTGTAACCACTTTCTTGTTGAAAGTGTTGTCGAACAAGTTTACCATGTGATCTATTAAATCATCTTTTTTTTTTCTATCTTGGCCATTCCACCGTGTGCGAATGGTGGGGCCAAACAACTACAATGCTTTGTCATTTAAGTTTCTATAGAAAACATTGTTTGCTGCAGAAATGTGTTATCCATTAATTTTTAATAATCTCAACAAATGTCCAGTTCAATTTCATGAAAAAAAAGAATCAATTAATTAACAATTACCTGCAATCTTTTGAATTTTGATTGGAACACATGCATCATCCACCAGAAAGGTGACATCTAGTGATCCGGTGCTTTTAATTTGTTATGCTCCATGTAGAATAGTATCCTGCCCATCTATAGTATGGTCCTCTTCAGAGTCATGTGGAGTCCCAAGCTTCGTCTCATCATGCTCCAGCGTGTCATGCCGGTCAAAATCATTTCGCTCATCAATGGATTCGAGGGGAACCTCAGGAGGCTCAAAAAGCCTCACTTGCACTTTGCTATGTCGACCTTTTTCTTTCATTGGACCATCATTGCTACCTATACCAGTTGCAGGATCGACAGGTTCACCACGCACGAGGTTTAAAAACTCCTACAAATGGAAAACTTTACTTTATCAGATCATGTAGAAAATATAAAACAAAAAAATGGATATGAATTTCTCATAGCTGATAAAAATATGTGAAGATGCCACTTACCCCAAAATTAGTTATTTTATTTTGTAGCTCTACAATTCTTGCCCTGTCCTCCTATGTCAGGGATCTTTTGCTAAGAAAACCTAGATATTCTATGTTAGCCTTCTTCAAGGCCTTCATTATAGTGTTCATTGGGTCAGTTGAATAAAATATTTTGTCCTCATCAATATCCCTTGTGGGAGCCTTCCCACGTTGACCATGCCACAATACATTGATGAATAAAATTAATGAGATGAACTTTAACAATTGAGAAATTTAGTTGTTGTATTCATAAGTTGTTTTTGTATTTGACATTTACCTGGTGAGGCACTGCGGGTTCCTTTCCACAGTCACCCTAGACAGATGTAGCAGGTGATTTTCAGACATGGTCACCCTGGACAGATGTTGACACAATAAATCAATCAACAAAAGTTATGAAATTCACCTGTAACATTAAAAAATTGAAATATTGCAGTAATATCAGAAAAACAATAACAAAATTTCAGAAATTTAGTTGTTGTAGTCATAAGTTGTTACTGTATTTAACATTTACCTGGTGAGGCACTGTGGGAGCCTTTGCATGGTCACCCTGGACAGATGTAGTGGGTGATTTTCGGACAGGTCACCCTGGACAGAAGTTGACACAATAAATCAATCAACAAAAGTCATGGAATTCACCTGTAACATTTAAAAAATGAAATATTGGAGTAATATCAGAAAAAAATAATGAAATTTCAGAAATTTAGTTGTTGTAGTCATAAGTTGTTACTGTATTTAACATTTACCTGTTGAGGCACAGTGGGTGCCTGTCCAAAGTCACCCTAGACAGATGTAGCGGGTGATTTTCTGCCACGGTCACCCTGGACAGATGGACACAATAAATCAATCAATAAAAGTTATGAAATTCACCTGTAACATTAAGAAAATGAAATATTGCAGTAATATCAAAAAATAAAATAATGAAATTTTAGAAATTTAGTTGTTGTAGTCATAAGTTGTTACTGTATTTAACATTTACTTGTTGAGGCACAGTGGGTGCCTGTCCACGGTCACCTTGGACAGATGTAGCGGGTGATTTTCTGCCACGGTCACCCTGGACAGATGTTGACACAATAAATCAATAAATAAAAGTTATGAAATTCACTTGTAACATTAAGAAAATGAAATATTGCAGTAATATCAGAAAAAAAATAATAAAATTTCTGAAATTTAGTTGTTGTAGTCATAAGTTTTTACGGTATTTAACATTTACCTATTGAGGCAAAGTGGGTGCCTTTCCACAGTCACCATGGATAGATGTTGACACAATAAATTAATCAACAAGAGTTATGAAAGTAATTATACAAAATTTATGCAGTAAAAATTTGAAATATTGCAGCGATAAATTTTAACAATGATTGATCAAAGGTAGAGTTGAATGGTATGTAAGATATTTACCCCCATAGTCGCACCCCCTCCATCTATTCGATTTAAGTTGTAATCGATCAACAACTCTTCACCTGGAACTATTGTTTTTGTTGCACATACAAATATACGAATTTCCTTCGCGTGCCTCAAATATGAAATTTGGTTTCTTAGTTGTTTCCATTGGTCGTGTACTATTTATAAAGCCTACAATTTTTCCAGTAGCTTTTGGCCTTCCATCAATATACATAGTTGCCCCTTTATTTTTATTGTTATCTAGTAGTTATATATAATTTTTGGCAACTCCATATCTCCGCATACTTTGCGTATATCGGACCAACATCAACCAATGATTGTATTTGTATAATGGTCCGACATACTCCATCAATTCAGTTACAGTGCCATAACCGACCTTTATGCTATCCATGGAAAATAACCCTAATCCATGTAAGGACGAAGAAGCAATGTGATACATCCTCCCACCAATGAAGAAATTTGTGTCCACTTCAGGTAGTTCCTTAGGTGACCATCGTTGCACTAGATGTTTATACCTCAATGGAAGCTCAATGTCACCTATGCTCTCAGCATCATAATTACACGACCCTCTGTTGGAAATAAAAAATTGCATGCAGGTACAAACTCTTTTCCTTACCTTTTCCAACCTAGTTGATCTAGAACTGGTAGATCTACTACAACACGTCTCACTTTCAACCTCTCTTAGTATATCTTGATTATCACTCGAGGAAGATAGATCCGACAGATACCTATTTGGTGGTACCTACACTCGTTAAAACAAGAAGATAATTTATTGTGCCAATATACATTTTTGGTACCAACATAGTTGCATATAGTTGCATAAAGTTGAAATTGCCACACTTATCCGTCATATAGTTGCATATAGTTGCATAAGTTGCATATAGTTGCATATTTGCATAAGTTTCATATAGTTGCATATAGTTTCATAGTTGCATAAGTTGCATTGTTACATAAAGTTGCATGTTGCATAAAGTTGCATAAGTTCGATAAAGTTGCTTAAGTTGCATAAGTTGCATGTTGCATGTTGCATAGTTGCATATAGTTGCATATAGTTGTATAGTTGCATATAGTTTCATAGTTGCATATAGTTGCATACAAAATTGTTTCAGTATAGTTGCATAAGTTGCATATAGTTGCACATGGTTAAGAACATGTGTTTCTTCCTAAGAGGTCACACATTCAAATCAAAAGGGGAATTAAGTATGCATACCTTCGTACACTTTAGTGGTGAAATTCGAACAATCAATGAGGAACAATCAATGAGTAACAATAATTGGGTTGGAGGTCTAAAGGATTGTCTCAACTATTGTGGAAATTCTTAGCACGGTTTCTCTCCAACCATCATTTTTTCATCCACATTATCAAAACCATCATTTTAGCTCCGAGAAGCTCCATGGTAAGTGTTGTGGGATTGGTATATGGAAAGGTGATGTGATAGAAATATTAATCTTGAGAATCCAAGTATTTTCTCATGTCTCATCTATGCTTATTGACATTGTTCCTTATCAGTAAAGACATCAATCAAATTTTGAAGCAAGATAAGTTATTTGATGCCATTTTATGTATAAGTGTATTTAGTGTATGAGGTGACCTTTACCATACAAAAATAGTTTATTGTTAGAAGATTTTCGAATACATCAATTATGTAGAGTAAATTGATTTGATGGGGAGCTAATACTATTAGTACCACCCACCAACTACCAAGTTCATAAATAAATAATACATTAGACCACTTTGAAATTCAAATGACTTTTCCTCTTGAGTTTTCAATCTTGAATCCTAAGAATTGAATACTAACAAGTTGTTAGAATGATTACCATTGTTTAGATGTGAAATGATTCTTTCTTCCAAATTGACAGGGAAATAATTGAATGCCATTCTATGAAGTGTTGAAGGGGTCTTGAAGGGCAGGTCTTGAAGGGAAATCAAATCTTCAAATTTGATCACTAGAAATTAGTGCTAAGGCTTGTGTTGATATTTAATACAAGTTGTTGAAATTAATGATCCCTAACCAATGTCCAAAATGTCATATGTTTATTGGATCTTTTGTGGAAAAACTTGCATAAATCTTGAAAGTATGAGGTGATTAACTTGTCATTAACAATGTGGGATGATATAGAATTAAGGGTGTTTCCCCAAAATTGAAATATCTCAGGGATTATTAAAGCTATGCATGTCTATCCTCATACTCTACAAGAATTCTCAATCCATCTTAATATGTACCTTTGTCATTACGTTAGTGATCAACTATATTGTCTCACAAAACTCAAGCTAAAATTTATGCTTCTCCAATTGCTCACAAACATAATGGTACTGCACTTAAATGCTCTTTATTCTTGCATGAAACCTAGTATTCTTAGCCATTTCAATGAAACTTTGGTTATCACATCTTAAAATTGTAGGATTCGGTTGCTCTAACCTAACATATTTTTGTAATTTTCTTAGCCACATCAATTCCTTGCTTGCATTATTTGATACTACATGTTTTGCTTTAGCACTTGATAAGGAAATGGTGGGTTACTTTTTCTCCATGAGACAATTCCACTAGCCAACTTGAAGAAATATCTAGATGTTGATTTGAACTCAACAACATCTTCTTCCCAATCTGCATCACAATATCCAAACAATTGCATTGCATCTAACATTCTCTCACAGATGTTGATGCCCATGTTCCTTTGAGAAATGTGAAAATCCTTCTAATTGTTTCCCAATGTTGCAACCCAATATTACTTGATAAATCACTTACATTTGTAATTGCAAAATAAATATGAAGTTTCATGCATACTATTTCATACATAAGGATGCCTACCACACTCCAATAAGGAATATTTCTCATAGCTTCCTCATCAACTTGAGTACTTGGACCCGTATATTGTGACAATTTTTGGGCAATTTCCATTCGAGTCTTCACATTTTAGAAATCAATCATCCTTATTATCTAAAGGATATTTTCAATGTATCTCCTTTGACTCAAATGAAACTTCCTATTGCTCAAATCTGTTACTACTTGAATAACCAAGTAGGATCAATGGATCTCTCCATGATCCAACATGTCAAATTCTACAACAGTTTTGATTTGAAAGAATTTAACAAAGATAACTCCTTGCTCATACAAATGCATAATCTATGGAGAATGTCAAAATGATAAAAGACTTGACATTATGCATGACATAAATATTTGGATATGTAGTATAATTTTGGAAACCCTCATTCATTAAATGTGCATCAATGTGGCAATATCATGCTCTATAGGAGTTCTTAAGTCTATGCAATTACTTTTTCAACATGCACACCGTATTCTTGTTTCCTTGTTGTACATAACCCTCAAGTTGTTCCATACATATATCTTCCTACAACATACCATTGATGAATGTTGTCTCAACATCATGTTGATGGATATGCATATGCATCATTATTGCAATTGCTGAGATTTCTATAATGGATGCCATCTTCACTATTGGTATAAAATTCTTTGGGTTGTCCGTGCCCTAAATTTGTGTGTACACTTTCACCATCAATTGAGCTTTATATTTGTCAACTGCATCACTTGACTTGTTTTGTTTGAAAACCCACTCTATAAGAACTACTCTATAAGAAATTGATCATTGATATTTGATTTTCACAAGGCACATATTATAAGCCACTCATGGATGTGTTCTGAGATGTGAGTGGTTGTGGTCTAATGGAAATTGGTCAAGATTTCTATTCCTATGCGATGGTGGAATGGAAGTTGGAAGAAGGTAAGGAAATAATTTTATATGAACTCAAAGATTGTATGGGTATTTCTAGGTTGTTCTATGTACAATTTGGTGGGAATGCCCATCAAAGTGCATTCAAAAAGTATCACCCTGATTGAATCCTCCATTATGGAGTTGGAAGAAAACTGAAGGTGAAAGGGCACGACATGGTTGGAGGGATAATCTCTAGGTTTAACCTCAAACATTGGGATGTCAGACGGATTTTTATTGTGAATATTGGGACTATTGGTATCATGTAAGATAAGCTCATTGATTAACTTGGTCAAATCATGGATATTTAACCCTTCCATAAAAGTCACAAAAGGTTGGTTGGCATTGGCTCCAATATTGGTTCCAACATTAGTTCTAGCCATGGTGGAACTAGGGTTGGAGGAAGATGAAGGAACATAAGGGGTAGAAATGGGTTCAGAACTACATGTACGAACACCCATCTATGCGGAGGGGGGGTCTGAATCAGAAGAACTAGAACTTGAAGGTGGGTTAGGGTGGGGAACCATGTTTCATAAATCAATGAAGATATTGCATCTAATAGGTAACTTAGGTTGAAATATTTTTAGCTGCCAACAATATCTCCTAGGGGGAACTATGGTGTCCAGATGAAAATATCACCTTAAATGTGCAACAAGCTAATGAAAAGGCTAATAGAACAAAGCAATGAACTAAGAAAAGAATAATGATAAAAAAAATTACACACTAGGTGCTCAAGTGGTGCAACGAGTGGGTATAAGTGTGTCTGAATAAAAATAAATATATCTGAATTCAAGCAACTCCATCCTATAAAGAGAAATGGCTCTAGCCTATAAGATAACTGGATTCACTCAAACAAAACCTAGTCTATGGATAAGATCCTTCCAATCAACCAACAATATGGGTAGTAAGGGTCCCCATGTGGATGAGTGAAGGTACATAAGAGATAATTATAACTAGGAGACGTCAGGTGATAAAATATCAATTCCCTGAAGAAATCTATCTTAGGTGTCCCCCCTCCTACGCGAGCCACCTAGGTAAGGATACCTAGTATTATGACCACTAAGATACCTCTTGAAAAATACATGTAACATGTTTCATTTGCTTCAATATGAAATCTAATGATCTAAGTAACTTCAGTATTGAAAGAGAAATGAGTCTTGATCATACATTCGGTCCCATCCTTGGAATTATCCACTTTAAAATAGCACGCCTGTTACCAAATGGGATGGAACAATGTCCATAAGATAGGATTTTTAAAGTTCCCTAATAGTCAACCTCTATGTTTCAATGTGAAATGACCAAGGGAAATTATTTGGATGCTTATCCCCAGAGTCCTAACCTAACTACAACATTATTTTGATGCCCAAGTGGGATTGTATGTGTTAGATTAGATGGTTTATTATTAGGTTTAGCTTGGTGGCATGAACCAAGCATACAATTTAAGGTGTGGGATGTGTGCACATGTGGTGTGAATAACTTGAAATGAAAATTCTTGCAAACGAAAGTAAATTCATGCCTCCAACCTTCTTCAATAATGATCGTTGGGTGACAACTATCATGAAGGGTGACGACTAAGACTAGGGGAAACTTTCAATTAAAGGCTAGGAATGACCAGGCCCGCATCAAGTGAAGGAAGAGAATTAAGAAGGTACATGTGTTGTCCCATTCCATGTCAACCAATTTGAGTCAAATTTGAGTCCAGAAACCCTCCCATATCGTTAAGTCATGTGAATAGTCTATCCATGTCAAATTTCAATGCATTCAGAAACAGTTTGAAAAATTTCAACATTGGCCCCATTCATAGGTCACTGTTGCCCGTGCCTAGTCCTAGTACAATTTCCTACACACCACTAGGCGAGATCACCTCTCATTGACAGTCATTGTATTGATCCCTTTTAGTTTTGGGTTGTTAGTATTTTCACTCCCATGTACATGTGTTCTCCCATTCCATGTAAACAACAACACATCCATTCACTGGGAACAAATCGATGACTACCCTAAATTAGAGTTATGAAGCCTTGTGATCCCAATGTCCACATGCCTCCAACCTTTTGATATAATGATCGTTGGGTGACAACAATCATGAAGGGTGACAACTAAGACTAGGGGAAACTTTCAATGACTCCACTACTAAATTAGGGTTTATGGTTTACATGATGAATTGATGATGGGCATACCTATATTGTTGGTATGATTAGGCACAGTCGCGCAGAGCTCCTATTGGTTTCAAGAATAGTTCATTCTCTACTAAACATGGGAAACCACGTGAAGGGGGAAGCTCAAGTTATGCCCCCCCCCCCCCTCACATCCCTCTCAATTTTCCCATATTACCTAATTTGAAATTCTAAATAACATGTATCATATACTATATTATACAAAATAAAAATATATAAAGATCATATAAAAGATATAAACAGATACCTCTTCTTTTCAACAATTAAATATCAGTCATCTTCTTCTTCATCTAGCTCAACATCTGTATCAGGATCTGGTTTAGAATCGATATTGGTGAAAGGCTCATTCCTATCAACATCATCATCAACGTCATTTTCACTACTATAGTTATCGATATCGTCAATGAGATCATCGTTTCCTACATTTGGATGATCAAATTCTTCAACTTATTCATCTGACACATCGACTACATGAGCCACCTGCTCCTAATCTACATAATCATGATCTTCTTCCTCGTTATTATCTTCATCCTCGGCTACATGATTGTACTTTACTGGTCTTCCTCTTAGATCATATCTAACAACATATGACCAACCTACTTTACCAGGTACCTCTGAGTAAAATACTTCTCACATTGACTTGGAAGAACATAAGGATCTATACCCGGTTCAAATTCCCTTGTATTAACCATGGTAAATCCATTGTCATGCTCAATAACAGTTCTTTCAGGATCACGTTCATGCATGCGTAGCTTCTACCATTTAACCTCAAACAAAACTATTTTAAAGGAATTAAAATCACACTCAATTATATCCTCCAAATGGCCATAGTACCTATTCTCAGTTTCTTCTGGATTTCTGTCACTTCTACAATAAATGTTGGTGACCTTAAACATTGCAGTTATCCCACAATCTGAGGTTTTCATCTTATCATCCAACATTTTGATACAAAATTTACGACCATTACACCACATAGCTTTGTGATGTTTCAACTGCAACATGAACAACAAGCAAAAAAAAATTGCCAATTAATAATCCTCATACAAGACTTACTAAATATATATTTCAATAATTAAACAAACCAAACACATTGAAAAATTGGGAAAAAACTAGGAAAATGTGGGTAAAATTTTTAACTTGCCTGTTTATCTTTTAAACCAAAGGCTAAATCAACTTCCCTTGATGTAAGATCAGGAAATTGATCTTGATGATGATGCACTATTTTAATCATCTTACTCACCCCTTCCCATGATAACCTACTGAAGTATTCTTCAGTATATTCTATCCAATGCTCCATCCAATCAAGGTTGTTTGCAATGTATAAATGTAAAGAATCCCACTATTGAGAAACTATATGATAGCATAACTATTTAATATCATTAATTAGCTATTGATAATGAAGGAATACTTTAATAAATGTGTAATATATTAAATCTATGTCAACATCTAATAATTACCTTTCACAGTCCTCATTTTACATTTCCCCAATAGGACCTCCCCTTAAAATTTGTTGATGGAGTCGAGATGCCAAATGCGAGGCACATTCATATTTTTTGTTAATTTAGGTAGATATTGACTAATAGACACCATGCATTGATATACCATATATCCTTCAACCATAAAACCCTCTGGACGTACTCTTTGTCTAACAAAATCCTTTAGTGACTTCAACTGCCTCTCCACCATCCACATCGACCTTGTGTGTAGTGGTCTACATAATTCAATCTCCTCAACTTGGTGTATGAGGTAGTGTTCTTATGCATTGAAAAATGCTAGAGGTAGTTACTATTTCATTTGACACATTAGTTGGGGAATTTCTCTCTTCCAATACCTTATATCTTCTTTATGGATTTCTTTTTATGATAGCCACCTACAAATGTCGATGCAATAAAATAATATCAAGGCATACATAAATTTGCAGATAAAAGATAATATGTCAATAAGTTACGCTACAAATCACATAAGAAGTACATTTTCCATATAAAACAATACTTACCTCATGTATTTTCCAAGTACATAAATAATTTGTTTTATGTTGTTGTCAAAGTCATCTGGGAGAGATAAAGGTAGAACATACTGTATCAAAAAAAAAATAATTAGTATTTGTTTCCATAAAATGTGTACCAATAAGGAAATATATTATAACCTACTAATTACCTTAATGAATGTATGCCAGTCATGTGTCTTAACCCCACTAAAATCACCTTTTTAAGTTAAGATATTTTGTATGTTCGACGAAAACCTCATCGGAAACCTAATTTTTCAAATGACCTCTTTTACAATATTGCTTTGTTGCTCCGTTAATAACCAAGGAAGATTAGTATTTTGTTCATGACCATCGCCATTAGAATTAATAATAACACTTTGCAATGCGTGATTAGCTTCCTAGATGTCACTACAAATCTTTCCAATTCTCTCTTTGTCGGTCCTTCCATCTAATATTCGCCATAACAATTATGTTATGTTCTTCCCGATATACATTGTATCAAACAAATGAACTATTTGTAGGTGCTCGTAGTATGGAAATCTACTGAATTGCATCAAGTAACTTTTCATTCCTCGTGGAAGCCCATTTGTGCCTTAACGACATTCATGAAACATCAACAATTTGAAATTAAGACTAATTAATGGGACAAAATGAAATTAATACTAATGAAACTAACCAAAGATTTATATAATATGTCATACATAAATAATTTGTGTACCTTGACAATTTCTAATATATTCAAACTTCCATAGGCGAGGTGTCATTCTTTGTGGGTTTTTTTTTTCCGTTTTCTTCTTTACCATTGAAATTTGCTTTGTCTGTAGTTCGATAACTATGGTTCTTAGGCAGAAAGTGCCTATACTCATCAAACACTTCCTTTTATAAAATCCTTGAATGACAAGATTTTATCCTCAGACCACAAACTGGGTATGCAAATTTACCCTTTGTTTGAAGACCTACAAGATATATGAATTAATGTAGCATCAAATTAGAGTTACAATTTAAAATAATGCATGATTTTTTCAATATATATATAATATTAAATCACAAAATAAAGTAACAATACACCACAAAAATGCATTAACTCGGGAGCATCACGAATTGTCCATGATAGTATTCCATGGCATTGAAATCATTTTTTCCCTATTGGTATAAAGATGTCATACATAGTGACGCCAACCCATAACTTCAACAACTCATCGATGAGAGGCTCAATATATATGTTCATATCTTTAACCTGGTACCTACCTAATTGGTTCAACATACTGCATGATTAATTATACTTATCTAGATGTCGTTATATATAAAAGAAATAATTACCATGCACGAAACAAATAAATGAAATATTTTGTCATACTTTAAAGCAAATAAAAGATAATTAAATACCTGGAAAAATCATTGCCAACATTTTGTTCTCTCTCTTGATTGACATCCAAGGAGGAAGGTTATTGTTTATAACAAAAACATGCCACACTGAGTACATAGAATGAAGCTCTCCAAATGGATTGACACCATTAGCTTCCAACGAAAGTCTAACATTACGAGGTTCTTCTTTAAAAATTGGCCACTTTTTTTCGATGTAGTTCAATGCAGAACCATCTGTAGGAATTCGAAGAACATCATCTCGACTTCTGTTCTTTGCATGGAAATACATAAACTATTCTTTACTTTGGCACCTGAACAACTGCTGGAAACATGGAATTATCAAAATATCTACTTATTTGACATTGTGGGCATTCATTTTCTAATGCATATTGTCCATAATATATGATATGATCATTAGGACATGCATCAATAGCCCTATAGTCCATTCCAATTTCTTTCATAATCACGAATATTTCTTGATATGTGCGTGGAAAAATATTTGACGTCGGTAATGGAACTTCACCTAACAATCTACAAAATTCTAAACAATAAGTCAATGTAAACAATATTAATCACCAATATCTCATCCAATATACTAATTTACAAATAAGAAAATAATAGCAATATAGGAAAAAAATTGAACCTTTTAAGTATTTGTGAACATGCAGGCATAAATAATTAACAAATTAAATACCTTAGTATCTGTGTGAGACATGTGTTTGATAAACCAT
>JZKD02S1256920.1:232048-276741 GCA_000966675.3 Picea glauca
TCTATCTAACCCCCTTTCTCTCTTTTCCCCCTGTCCTCTCTCTCTCTCTTTATATATATATATCCCTATCCCTCACTCTCTCTCACTCTCTTTGTCTTCCCCTTCCCCCCTCTCACACTCTCTTTCTTCCTCTCTCTACACCCCGTTTCCCTACATCGCAAGTAAATAAATGGCATTGACCTAGACATGTCAAGATCTAGACCTAGACCTAGACATGGAAAGACCTACACCATGAACTAGACCTATACGATGACCATGACATAGACCTAGACCATGACCTATACCACGACATAAATATAGAACTAGATTTAGACCATGACCTAGACATGGATTGGCAAGACATGACACAACATGTCATGGAAACTCAAGGCAAGGCAAGTCATAGCTTGGCAAGGCATGAAATGTTTATCTCCTACACTTAAAATTTCATAAACACTTCATTGGATGGAAAGGAAAATCGTGATATAAATTTAATTCATATGTCCCTAGAAAAAATGTTTTTTATTTCTTAGGATGAGAAAGGTTTCTTTTTTTGTTATTCTTGTTTCATTGCAATCCACATTTTGATTTGACTTTTTCCTTGCATAATGTTATGGAAAGTTATATTTATTGTTGTATATGTTAAAATGGGAAGCTACATGACAATACATGGGAAGCTACATGACAATGGGATGGCATGGCATGGCTTGGAAAGGCATGGAAATAGCATGGAAAGGGATGACAATGGCATGGCAATGTCATGTCTTATCAAGGCATAACATTGGAATGGAAATGACATTGCATGGAAAGGCATGGAATGGAAATGTAAAGGCATGGACATGGCATGGAAAGGCATGGAAATGGAATGACAATGGGATGCAATGGAATGTAATGACAAGGAATGGCATGACATGGATTGGAAAGGCATGGAAATGCCATGTCATGGCATGGATTGGAAAGGCATGAAAATGGCATGGAAAGGCATGGAAATGGAATGTCAATGACATGGCATGAATAGGTTTGTGGGATTGGGTTTGTGAGGGTCCTTTGTCTCCTTGTGTGCTCTAACCCAAAAATTGGGTAGGAATGTGAAATAAAATATGATATATGGTGAAAAGAAAATATTGATGGTTTCAAGTCTCCCTGGAGGAATTTTGGTAGAAAGGAAATACTTTCTATTGTGTCTCATTAAATGTAACCTCAAAACCTCTAATTTCAGGTGGAAAATGATACCCATTGTAAGATCTAGTTTCAATGTGAACTCTCTCATTCTATTGATCAAAATCGATAAGTTTAGTGGACATCATGGAAGAATGAATAAATGTTATTAAAAATTTATGGGTTTAACAAAATTTTCATATACCCTCTACACAACCTAAACAAACACATGAGTTCATTAATGAGTCATTGACTAGTCTTTTTGGCATTTATGAAGGGTTGCACACAAATCAAATGATTTTATATATGGAATGCATAGAAAGAGAGGAATAATGTGTGTTCCCTAGAAAATGGTCAAATTATGGATTGAATCAACTAATAAACTAACAACTAGGCTTCTAAAAGGAATTTCAAGGAAAGGCTAGGGTTTGAAGAGCCCAACTTGTAACAACCTGAGATAAGGTATTGGTAGGTGCATGCACTTCATATTCTAAATATATATGAAGTGTTTGGGTTGTTCAAATANTTTCACACTCTCTTTATTCCTCTCTCTACACCCCCTTTCCCTACATCACAAGTAAATAAATGGCATTGACCTAGACATGTCAAGACCTAGACCTAGACATGGAAAGACCTACACCATGAACTAGACCTATACGATGACCATGACATAGACCTAGACCATGACCTATACCATGACATAAATATAGAACTAGATTTAGACCATGACCTAGACATGGCTTGGCAAGACATGACACAACATGTCATGGAAACTCAAGGCAAGGCAAGTCATGGCTTGGCAAGGCATGAAATGTTTTTCTCCTACACTTAAAATTTCATAAACACTTCATTGGATGGAAAGGAAATTTGTGATATAAATTTAATTCATATGTCCCTAGAAAAAATGTTTTTTATTTCTTGGGATGAGAAAGGTTTCTTTTTTTGTTATTCTTGTTTCATTGCAATCCACATTTTGATTTGACTTTTTTCTTGCATAATGTTATGGAAAGTTATATTTATTGTTGTATATGTTAAAATGGGAAGCTACATAACAATACATGGGAAGCTACATGACAATGGGATGGCATGGCATGGCTTGGAAAGGGATGGAAATGGCATGGAAAGGGATGAAAATGGCATGGCAATGTCATGTCTTATCAAGGCATAACATTGGAATGGAAATGACATTGCATGGAAAGGCATGGAAATGGCATGGAATGGAAATGGAATGGAAATGGAAAGGCATGGACATGGCATGGAAAGGCATGTAAATGGCATGACAAGGGGATGAAATGGAATGTAACGACAAGGCATGGCATGCCATGGATTAGAAAGACATGGAAATGGCATGGAAATGCCATGCCATGGCATGGATTGGAAAGGCATGAAAATGGCATGGAAAGGCATGGAAATGGAATGTTAATGACATGACATGAATAGGTTTGTAGGATTGGGTTTGTGAGGGTCCTTTGTCTCCTTGTGTGCTCTAACCCAAAAATTGGGTAGGAATGTGAAATAAAATCTAATAGATGGTGAAGAGAAAATATTGATGGTTTCAAGTCTCCCTGGAGGAATTTTGGTAGCAAGGAAATACTTTCTATGGTGTCTCATTAAATGTAACCTCAAAACCTTTAATTTCAGGTGGAAAAAGATACCTATTGTAAGATCTAGTTTCCATGTGAGCTCTCTCATTGTATTGATCAAAATCGATAAGTTTAGTGGACATCATGGAATAATGAATAAATGTTATTAAAAATTTATGGGTTTAACAAAATTTTCATATACCCTCTACACAACCTAAACAAACACATGAGTGCATTAATGAGTCATTGACTAGTCTTTTTGGCATTTATGAAGGGTTGCACACAAATCAAATGATTTTATATATGGCATGCATAGAAAGAGAGGAATAATTTGTGTTCTCTAGAAAATGGTCAAATTATGGATTGAATCAACTAATAAACTAACAACTAGGCTTCTAAAAGGAATGTCAAGGAAAGGCTAGGGTTTGAAGAGCCCAACTTGTAACAACCTGAGATAAGGTATTGGTAGGTGCATGCACTTCATATTCTAAATATATATGAAGTGTTTGGGTTGTTCAAATATTGTGTACTTGCATAATTGAATTTTAGCTTATTTCATCTTCATAATTGAGTAATTCTAGTACTAGTTATGGAGGTTAATTTAACATAACATTGTGCTGAGATTGTTAAGTGATTTAAAATTATGTAGAAGATAAATGAGAGAAATTTATTTCTATAATAAATTATTGTAATATGCCATTTTTTAGGTCACAATATTTTCAAGTGGCCACTATTTGAGGGTGGATTGTCATTGGATTTATATGGATATAATTCAAGAGGTAGTCCATATTGTTGGTTGTGAGTTAGAATATGGATATCCACAACATTCATGCAAATAATTTATAAGGAATGATATATCGATGATGTAGAGATACATGGTTGATTAGCAAGCAATGCTGCTTGAGAACCATTAATTTCTTATGGATTTAGAGCTATTGAAAAGGAGTTTCAACTGATATAGGTTTCAAGGGTAAAGGCAACAGTTTCCTTTTACCTTCAAAAATTTAACAGCTATGACATGAGGTAAATTTTTTATGAACATCTGCAAATAAGGTTGGCCAGTAAAAACCAGCTCTTAGGATTTTGTTGGCAGTAGTCTTCCTTTTCAAGTGTCCACCACAATATCCTTCATGAAATTCCTGCATAACTTATCTGCCTCATCTTTTAGTAAACAGTTTAGGAAAATTCTTCCAGCATCCTTCCAATATAAATTGCCATCTAAAACAAAATTTCATATCTTTGAGTTTAAGAAACCTAGCTTTAGTCTTGGTCAAACCATGAGGATCTTGGAAATGATGTAAGACAAAAATTAGGTCTGCGTACCAGGGTGAGGTTGCAAAATCCCTTATTACTTGTGGAGTCGCCTACTCTTCTTGTTCATCTAGTGCAGCTAGAAAATTTATATCCAAAGAATGAAAATTAGATTCAACCATTAATTTAGCTAATCCCTAACCTTTAATGAGTTTGGTAGGTTTGATTTTAATATCATATTTAAGGATAATAGCAATCCATTTACCTCTTTTCCCATCTGGACTATTATGGGTCATAATGTATTTCATCATAGAGTTTGGAACATAAGAAATTATATGTGAATGAAGAATGTAGACTCTAAAATATTTGATTGTTTTTACCAGAGAGAATGCTTTCTTTTTCGTGATATTATATTTTAGTGTAGCATCTCTTAACGCTTGACTAAATAAAGCAATAGGTTGTTCATGGCCTTCATTATTTTCTGCAAGAGCACTGCTGCAATTGTATGTTCAGCAGAAAATGAGAAAATGAGGAAATATTTCGTGAAATCAGGGCTGATCAGCACAGACACTCATGTTAAGGCTTGTTTTACTTGATCAAATGATTTTTTTTCCTCTGTAGTCCATTTTATTTATTTTCTTTCTTCAACATGTTTGTTATATTTCTTATAAGTTCTGCCAAATTGGGGATAAATCTCCTTAGAAAAATTATTTTTCCAATGAAAGATTGGAGTTCTTTTATATTCCTAGGAGGACCTATCTTTAGAATAGATTTAATTCTACTAGGATCAATTTTAATTCCATCCTTTGAGACGATATGTCCTAGAAGTTTTCCTTCTTCTAAGCCAAATAATGTTTTCTTTGGGTTGAGGGAAATTCCAAATTTCCTGCATTTTTCAAAGACTCTTCTCAGGTGGAGAAAATGTTCTTCATCTGTTTTTTGAAAAAACAGTGATATCACCAAGATATATAACTATGAACCTGCCTAGTTCATCCATAAAATAAATATTCATTGTTCTTTGAAATGTAGCTCCAACATTCATTAATACAAAATACATTTTCACATACAGGAAAGTACCCCAAAGTGTAGTAAATGTTGTTTTTTTATTGGTCTTCAGGATGGAATAAAACTTGATTGTAACCAGAAAAACTGTCTAATAGAGAAATTCTACTGGACCCAACCACCTTCTGCAAAATGTGATTCATTTTAGGAAAATGGAAGTTATCTTTGAGAGATACTTTATTAAGATTTTTGAAATCAATGCAAAGTCTAATTTCTCCACTCCTTTTTCTAGTTGGAACTAAATTTGTTACCCACTTAGAAAATGTTAATGGGACAATGATATTATAATCATACATCTTTTTGACCTCTTTTTCAATCAAAGGCATCAACCTTGGGTTAATCCTCCTAAGTTTCTGTTTAAAATGTTTTTGGTATTCTTTTATAGGAATTTTCTATTGTATAATGTTGGTGTCATAAGATTTGAAATCTTCATAACTCCATGAAAATACGTCTATGAATTCTTTGAACAAGTTTATGTATTTCTGATTTTCAACAAGGGATAAAGATTTAGATAGTTTAATCATTTTTGCCTCTTGTTTAGTTCCTATGTTGCAGTCTTCAACTTCCACTCTAGTAGGTTCAATTCTAGGACTTTTGGCTACATCATTAAAATAAAAAAACTCCTCGAAGGGGATAACCCTCTAGGAAAAACATTATCTTTCAATTGGAATATTTCCAATCCTTTTTGTTTTTGATCTATTTCTTTTGATTCTGCCTCATCCACAGTTTCTCCTTCATCATCAAAATCTACCTCTATATTGGCACACTCAAATTCATTCTTTGATTGTAAAAAAATTTCAATTTGTTCATCATTTCCAAAGACTTGCCAATATCTGATGTTATCGAGGACAACTGATCTGTTATTTGCTTCAACTGTGTATTGGTGACTAAGATGATAGGGTATTTTGCAGGTACTTTCTGAGGTAGCCAGACCATCAACTAGAATTTTTTGGTCTCTGGGAATGGCCGATAAGTCATACTCAATAAATCATTCTAGAAAATATAGGAAAACATTCCTGTAAGCTCTCAATCTTGGGTGTTTAGCAAAGTATTCACCTTTGATTTGTTTTATTATCAATTCAGAGTCACCACGAATTGAAATTTTCTTGGCACCAAGCTTCTTTAAAATTTTAACCCTAGGATTAAGGCTTCATATTCAGCTATATTGTTGGTACATTGGAAGTTTAGCTTATAGGAATGTCCTTTTGAGTTGTTGGTTTCTTAATTTAAGACCCATACACCTACTCCTGACCCTTCCTTACTAACAACCCCATCAAAATCTAACTTCCACAGAGGTTCATTTTGTTTATCAGGTTCCACCATAATTGTTTTTTCTTCTTCAATTTTATAAACATCATTTTCTAAATTGGAAATTTGTTTTCCTATGTCTCTGTCATTGTACAAAATAAAATAATCAAGGTCTGAATGAGCAAAATATAAGGGATAATTCTGTGGTTTATCCTAACTACTAACCATACATTTCATCAATGTTTCCCTATATAATCTCCTATGTTGGCCAAACAATGGAATGGTAGCATAAGTCATGTCCAGTTGAAGAATTCCTTGTAACTTAGGTCCCCATGAGTGAGACAGTAACATGCCATATTTAGGAGGTATATCAGCAACAACTATGTCCATTACCAAGACCTTGGCTGGTATTTTTGCTAAAGCAACACACCAATGTTTAATGAGACCTATGCATTTTACTTTACTTGAATCAAAAGAATACAAATCTTTGTATGGTCTAGTGATATCAAGTCCTAATTTTTCCATAAAATCTTAAGGCATAAGGTTGTGGGAAGCACCAGAGTCAAGCATTGCATTGTGCAGAGTTTTTTCATGAATGTTTAAACTGATGTAGAATGGGGGTACAGTTCCGTTTTCAGGTTTTCCATTGACTTTGGGCCCAAATAATAGTTCTGGTTGATCATCAATAACATTTACTGTATCTGTACCTTCCTCTATGTTCATATCTTTTATCACTTGTGATCTATATGCATTCTTATTCATGAACTCTGTTAGAGGAATGAGTATATTGAGTTTTGATAATTCATTTTCTATGTTGAATGATGTTTGAGTTTTATGTGGGTTAGGGACATCTTGTTTCTCAACAACATCCTTTTGTGAAATATATTTGGGCTGACTGGTAGAGGGAATATCAGTTTGAGTTGTTTTTAAGACAATATCATATGTTTTTTTGGTAGGAACTTCTGTGTTCTTTTTAGGAGGAATGTCAAGAATTTTCTTAGAAAATGTGTGAGTTGTCGTTTTAGTGGAATTATTAGGAGTTTTCTGGGTAGGATTATCAATTGATTTCTTACTCCTTATATTATACTGCCTATGGACCTCCATAATTTCATTTTCAAAACCTTGTTTATAATCTTCTGATTCCTCATGATCAACTTCAGTTTGTGAAAGAAGGAAAAGATCATGTTCTTCTTGAGTGAGAAATACAAAATCATTATCATTTATTCCCATCAAATTGATCTGAACATCATCAAGGTATTCAACTATTTCTTCCCCTTCATTAGCATGATTTTCTTGAAATGGAGGCCCGATCTGTTGATCTGGACCTCTTTGTTCTCTTTGTTCACTTTTTTTGATTTGGGGTTGGTTTCTCCTAAAATTAGGATTTCTGAGGGGCCAAGTTGATTTTCTCTAGGCAGATTCCTATCAACAATGTCTAACCTTTCCATGTTTCTAACTAAAAATTCTATTTTTGCATCAACAGAAGAGGTAGATGGTTCTTATTTTATAGTTACTCTCCTCTCTGTTCTAAGTATATCCCTCTTAGCTAAGGATTGGCCTCTACACTCACAACATCCCTCTGCATCTCTTCCAAGGTTATAGGGTTTCTTTCTTTCAATTGATAATACATGTCAGCATCAAAACCGTCAGGGAATTTAATTAAAGCTAAACCTTCAGGGGTTTTAATGTTTGTTGGAATTGCATTGTAAATATTGTTAAATATAGTGAAATAATCTTGCACACTTTCCCTAGGGGATCTTTTAATACTTTCATATTCAGATAAAATCTGAAGTGGATTTTTATTAACTTCCCATCTATTGAGGAATGATTGGTGAAAAGCAGTAATGTCATTTAGACTAGCAGTTGGTAAGGCTTTGAACCATTTCCTGACTTCTCCATCTAATATTTGGGAAAACAATATCATTTTGACATCTTCCTCATCTACTTCTTGCAGGTCAAAAAGGTCATTCATCTTATCAACATGTTGTTGTGAAGTCATAATTCTAGTGCCATCAAACTGAGGAATCCTAGTTTGATAGTGTTGGGTAATATTATGTAAAGGAGTAGGAAAAACAAGGGGAGAATATATTGATGCCATGATTGGTACATGAGGATGGATAGAAAATGAACTTGTGGAAGGTATAGATGCGGGAACTCCTATAATAGGATGGATCAATGTCTGTGAAGTTATTGGAGAAGTAGTTGAAAATATAGAAGAAGCAAGATTGGTACAAGTAGGATGAATCAATTGAGAATTAATAGATGATCCATAAATGGCTAGGGAATAAAGTTCAATAGATTGTTGAATATAGGCTTCATGTAAATCTTGATCAAGGTCTGATGCTAGATCTTGTAACTTGTAAAATTTTTGGAGGATTTGTTGATCAAGATCTGATTCAACAGATTGTCTTTCAGATGTATTGAGTTGTAGAATAGATTGATTTAATAGCGTTTCATCCATGAAAATATCAAACCTAGTTCTGAATAGAATATGATCAAATGGTAGATCAAATTGAATATCTTGGATTGTGACAAATTTCTCTAGGAGAGAGGTTTCCCTAGGCGAGGGACTACTGCTCCCTTGACTTTCTGCTAAACTTCTTTTCCTAATCAATTTTTCAGGGTCATCTACAATTTTTATAGGTTTTGGATTGGGATGAGATCTTGTGTGAATTATTTTTGGAGCCACAACTAAAATTTTAAACACACTACGTAATTATTTACAAATTTTACAACCTATGAACATTTATTTCTAAAGATTTGAATCCTTGATTTTCCAGAAATAAAGTTTTCTTACTAGGGAAAAGAATTTGTAGAAGTTGAAAATTTGTTCATCCCCAGTATGGTCGCCACTATGTTATCACTCTGTAATTTCTAGAGGTTGTATAAGAAAGGACAGAGGTAACCAAAAAACCACTTTGGAAGCTGGGATCTAGCCCTACCAGCTTCAGAGAGGGATCTCTCTATAATATTTAGATTTGTTTAGATTAAAATATTAGGATTGTTATGATAGTTCAGGATTTTTTGGTTTGATTTGAATTGTTTGGTTGATTAAATTCTTAAATTACCAGTGGGCTATGGGGTCTGTCTATTAAAATAGGTATCGGTTTCAGATTTTTATAAAGTTTCTTCAAAGGGCAAGGTAGTTAAATTGTTTGGATCTTGTAAATTTGGATGAAGTGAATAGGAAGAAGTGAAAGGAATTCCATCAAGTAAAAGAACAATTAAGAATTTGTTTTACTTAATTTCAGTTGAAAACATATAAATTATTCAAAGCCAGAAACATAGTATATTAAAATAAGTTTTGTTCGTCAACCTTCTTTTGAATAATTAGGATTAGAAACACATAAGAATGATAACAGAGAAAGGAAAACATAAACATAGATAGATGCTCTTCACCAACAGTTTAACACGAGAACACTGTGAAAGAGCCTTTTTTTTTATTACTAATCAGTCAACTTGAATCATACAAAATAGCTTTCTTGGATGCAAAAATCAACCCTGCATACTTCGAAATGAGAAGTATTTATACATGTATTTACAAAATACCCTGTCATAATTGATTAGGATATATTTTAGGAATATCTAAACTAATTGTATCCCTAGTTACAAAAATATAGGAATGTTTCAGATCTGTTCAGATTTCTAGCGTTGTTTTGATGGAAACTGTTGATAATCAGTCCCTTTGACTTCTTCTTAGTTGTTGGTCCTTGCTGCTAAAGAGTAGAACCCATATTTACTCAATTAACTCACACAACTTATCCCACCTTTTTTTGATATTTTGAGAAATTTCCTGTAAATTTCATCCACCTCTGTGTATTTAGGAAAAGTGGGTTTGGTGATTAAAATGTGTTTGACCTCATGTTGAATGTTCAAATCAAACTGTAGTGTTTCTAGGAATGCTTTCCCAGTGATGCTTCCTTATATTCCTATGAATTTTGAATTATCTTTTTCCATTGTCTTTAATTTATGGTTATAATTAGGAAAGGTGATTAACTTGTCATTTAACACTAATAAACCAGGTAGTCCTTTCTTGTTTAGCACCTCAAAATTGTTGAAGAACCTCTGCACACCTATGTCCATAACTTGACATTTTTCTTCCAATTGCAACATGAGGCCTGTTGAGTTGAGGAAAAGGTACAACTATTCTCCTTATTACCATGGTTTATGATATATTCTCGATTGACTTTTCTGTTAATTAGAAGTAATTAGGAAAGAAAATGATTAAAAAGTCTTTTAGAAATATTATTGAATGATATTAGATATTTTCTGAAGTTTGGTTTGAATTGTTGTGATTTTATGCAGAAAATGGACAATTGTTGTTACCTCAAGACAATTAAAGAGATTATGAAGATACATAATCTATTGAAGATCAAAGGAATTAGGCGCAAAGCAGTTTAGAGGAAGATTGAATCTTTATTTTGTAATCTTTATAAATAGTAAAGGAAATCTTAAGGATCTCTCGATCCTCATGGTAGCTTAATTTACTCATGTCATTGTAATATATAGAGGATAATGAACAATGGAGAGGAATCAAAGAGTTTCAATCAAACATTCATATTTTTGAATTACTTTGTACAAGCAGTCCATTGTAAATGATTTATCAGTCATGGAGTTAATGAAAGCCTTGAGCATTTTGATCATCTTTGCGTACTAAATTTTTACTAGAAGTATCTTTTGAAGACCATGGGCCTAGTCAGAAGGAGTTAGTGTCTCATTTGTAATCGTATCAATTCCATTTCAATTTTGTGATTTGAATTTCCTTGCAACAGTTAAGATAAATTCATGAGTGTGTTGATTCGTTTATAAATTATCTATGCTGCTCATTTGCACAGAATAGATGTTTTATTCACAGGTTATCGATTGTTGTTCCATTTCCAATTATTGTTAGTTTATCACTTGTGGATTTCTTTCATTTTCACATACGTTGTTCATTTTTATCAAATTCGCATTTGTTGTTCCTTTCGTTTAGATCACATTTGTTGTTCCTTCTTACATATAAAATAATTCGTTGTTCTTTTCCAGCAGGTTAAATAATCATTGATAGATTGATTCATTGTGATGCAGGAGCATTGTATAAAGCCCAAGTGCGCGCACGAAATGAAGGAGACAGCTGGACATGCAGATGAAATTAAATACGTTTTTGTGAAAATGTTGTGGATTTCAAAATCTGAAGCATTAATGTAATAGATAGGAGGAAAGTGCAGTTGCATTTATGCCTCGAAGATCAAACTTGATTTTGGAGCGTATGTTCTTATCCATCGGATGTAATAGGCATTTATATGTGTTTAATGAAAGTAGGTAGATTTAATTTAATAGATTAGATAGTTTTAGAAGTGCAGGAGGGAAAACGGGTCATAAACACCCTCACCTTGTATCATTGTATTATTATTTAGAATTCATATGTTGTAGAGTTGCAGAGAAGAATATAGGAAGACAAAGAATTTTATGCATTTTAGTTGTAATTTTCCATGTACAAGAGCAATGGAATTAATGGAAGAAAGCTTTTATTCCAATCTATGTGTTTGTTATGGTTGTTGGAACCACCTGTTAAATGGTATGTTGCAGGCTTGTTTGCATTCTCTATATGCATTTTTCTTCAATGCTATGTGTGCGTGTATGCTCTAGAATTCTATGTTGAATGTTTGAATTCTGGATAAGGGGAAAATGAGTTTCAATTGTTTCTCTTTCTGATAAATCCTGCAAAGAGTGAAGTGGAGGGTCTGCAAGGAGTGTGTCGACCAAGCTCTGAGTTTCATTTCAGAACTCTCAGAGGAGATTCAAATTTGTATCTTTACAGGCAAGAGTGCTAGTAGAGCACAGAGCCATGCAAAGTGTGCACAGGCTGAGAGAAGTGAACAAATTACTTCAAACTCACAGGGGAGTTGAAGAATTCTCTGTTGCAAAGAGTGCACAGAGCCGAAGACCCAAATAAGCGGAGGTTATTTGAAATTTTTTTGTAAGGAGTGCATGTAGGGACCCTTTTGGAAGCCTTTAGTTCGCAAGTGAAATCTCAGAAGGGATAGAGCCTATGAAGTGTTCAAAGGGAGGAGGAGGTAGAAATCGTCTCACAAAATTCAAGTTTAGGAGGAAGGACACCAAGTCATTTGTCCATAAGTCCTTGAGAAGTTGAAATGGACGGTATAATCGCTTCAAGGAGAAGTGTTGAAGTTCCGTGTACCGTTGGATATGATAGAGCAACAAAGGGTTAAGACTGAGTGTCGTGCAACACCCATAAGCTCAGGAAGGATAGTGACCATCAGATCTGGATCAACGAAGACCATTGATCTCGTATGTGAATTCACGTCTCGGATTTCGGGAAATGGAGTGACCAATGGTTTGGGTCGAGTGTTATGGATTTTCGATTGGAGAAATCCTGATATAATGGGGTCATTGGATCGAGAGAGGCACACATTCATCGATCTTGTCGAATGCATGATTTCAGAGTCAGATATTTGTAGAAGGAGAGGAATGGTTATTCGTTGTTCTCTCAAGTTGCGAAAGACAAAGACTCGTGCGAACAGGTGGCAAGGAACCACTCTGTAAGTGGAATAAATAGCGAGGACAACTAGCATGCACCCATCGCTTTGGGTGGAGTCAACCTTCGTTGACATATCGTGTTTCGAGGATTTGCAAGGGAAGAGAACGAGAGCTTGGCACTCCAACTCGCAAAGTCATGAGTTGTGAAAGGTTCTTGCGTTAAGGCTTGGCTATGGTCGCATTGGAAAAGGAGCTGAAGAAGGGGCTTACACCTTAATCTATTTGCAATTTCATGTTTCGACTATTGCTAAAAGCTGTGGCATTGCATTCGAAGTGCCCAGCTCATGAGACCCAAAATCCTTTGCGGGTTTACACAAGGAGTTCAATTAACCCTTGTCATGGTTTAGAGAAGATCTTGTGCGGATCTCAGCCTGAGGTCAGGAGGTCTGCACCAGTTGTGGTATCAGAGCCCAGAGAAAATTCTTTTCTTTCTACAACAAAGAGAAAAGAGGAATTTTACAGCCATGTTGCCGAGAAGAAGAGAAAGGCCCATGCCTGATCCAACAGTGGAAAGAGAAAT
Organism: Picea glauca; assembly: GCA_000966675.3. Classification (NCBI taxonomy): domain Eukaryota; kingdom Viridiplantae; phylum Streptophyta; class Pinopsida; order Pinales; family Pinaceae; genus Picea; species Picea glauca. Next base: position 245,390 of record JZKD02S1256920.1, read on the forward strand.
GCGTGAATTATGTGCCAGAATTGATGCTATGGAGACATCACAGAGGTGAACAGTTGACGTTGAGGATATCAGCGAAGCTGAAAGTGAAAATGAAGCTGAAAACGAAGGAGAAGAAATTGCAGTCGAGGACGCTGCAGAAGAATGCCTATTCAGGGTTGTTGCAAGGATAGGTGCTAGGGGAAAAATGGGCATTCCAATGTATGAAGGCAACCTAGATGTTGAAGAGCTTCTAGACTCAATTAAAGCTCTAGACAAACACTTCGACTATGAGGATGTTGAGGAAGACAAGAAAGTCAAACATGTCATTACTAGACTTAAAGGGCATGCAACACTATGGTGGGATGAACTACAGGATGACAGATGTTGCAAAGGCAAGCAGAAAATCAAGAGATGGGATAGAATGGTTGCAAAAATGAAAGCCAAGTTTATACCCAAGGATTATCAAATAAATATGTTTCGGAGGATGCAGAATTTGAGACAGAAGATGATGTTAGTGAAAGAATACACTGAAGAGTTCTACAGGATAAACATTCGAGCAGGTCATCAGGAAAGTGATCATGAGAAAGTTTCCAGGTATATGAATGGTCTACGATATGAAGTTCAGGATGAGATGAGCATGATGACCATCCGAACCATAAAAGATGCTTATCAGATGGCTCTAAAAGCTGAAGAGAAGCTGAGACGAAAGCAATGTCAAAGAGACTGAGGCAGAAGTCAGAGAAGAGGCAAGACAATTGCCCAGGACATAACTCAAAATCCTAAAGAAGAGGGGAAGAAACCTCAAAATAAATCTGAGAGAGGAGGAATCTCACACGGGAGGCAATATGCTGATAGAAATACGTTTCCTCGAGCCAGAGGAAGAGGATGAGGCAGAGGAGGTGAAGTGAAATTATTTATCTATGGAAAAATCAGACATAAATCCTATGAGTGTCCATATAGGAAGAAAGATGGTGGTGAAACTCACATTGTCGAAGCTCAAGGACAAAATGTTGAGGCAGAAGACATTGAGGGCGGAAGATCTTTGATGATGCAGAAAGTTCTCTTGAAATGAGAAAAGGAGCCAGAGAACCCAGACCAAAGAAATAGTTTGTTTCAGACTGCTTGCAAAACCAAAGACAGGGTATGCAAGATCATAGTGGATAGTGGTAGCACAGATAATCTTGTATCTATAGAAATGGTAGAAAAGATGGAGTTGGAGACTATTGAGCATCCAAGCCCATACAAACTTTCATGGCTATAAAAAGGACATCAGGTAAATGTCACTAAACAATGTTTAGTTGAATTTAAAATAGGAGGATATAAAGATGAGGTATTATGTGATGTCATTCCCATGGATGTTTGTCAAGTATTGTTGGGTACACCATAGAAATATGACAGAAATGTGGTTCATGATGGGAAAAAGAACACATACACTCTGGAAAAAAACGGTAGGATGCACATGTTGCTGCCTATTAAGGATAAAGAAGTGGTACCAGAGGTGAAAAACACTGTACTTTTCATGAGTGGGAAGGAACTTGTGACATCTCGAAAAATAAAATATTTTTGAAATTTAAAATTGCTAGAAATTTATTCCGTTTTTAGTAAATTCGAATTTGGAATTTTTTTTTCCATTTATGGCAATTCCGAATTTCGAATTTGGTAATTGTAATTAATTATTTTGACTGCTGGGCAGAGACCTGATTTGACCCAACTAACAATTTGACTATGACACTTGTATGGAAACATAATATTTTATATTGATTGCAGGAGGACAAATGGAACAACCATGTTAAATTTAGCTGACCATGACTCCATGAGTGGGGAACATGTTGGAACTACCTCTGGGTTGATTGTTACAAGTGGAAAATCAATGATTTGGCCATTGGCAGCCCCTAAAAATCAGGGATTTAGAAATCTGTGAAAATTCCAAAGGGAGGGAAAATACCTAGGCAAATGATAAATAGGATATGAGAGGAGGCAGGACGATGCCAAGTATGCTGGGAAAGGAGACTTTTGATTTACTTTCTATTATGAACACTGCTTGAGTGTGAGGCAAGGAAAAACTGCTGGAGCTATAGGACATTGCTGAAGAGAATATTTTCCAAGTTCACCCTCATGGATTCATGGTCAGGCTAGGGGGTGAATTGGGCAAGTAGTTTGGCTGCCCTGTTCTACGGTTGGGAGGAACGTGGTTGTTCCCTTTGTCTTTCAGCGTATTATTTCAGATATGTTATTTCTGTCCCTTCTCTGGTTGAATGTTAAATGGTTACATACTTGATAGAATGTATCTGTTAGAAATAATATTAAGGATGAAAGATCAAATGCATCCTATTGCAAACTTAGGAATTGCTAGAATGTCTCTCTACTAGTTCAGAATGGATTATCTTTGCTGCATCTCATTACTGTTATGAATACTAGTTCCCGAAAGTATACTAGCTGGAAGGATATGACTAGTCAATTCTTAAAGAAGATTTGTGCTGTGGTTTGGATTACTACTGTAGTAAGATAAGTGTTGTAGTTGAAAACCCCACAAGTAAATTGTGATGCAGATTTGAGTTTACCTACATATTGAATGCAAATGGAAAACTGCATAGTGTATGGATATATATATATGTAGGTATGGACATTTCTGATATATAAAGGCACGCACTGCAATAGAGTAATTAACTAATATTTCTTCCATGTACCAGCTGAACAATCATGATTGTTTTTTAGGAGATAGCCCTAATCGCAAGTGTCTAAGATATACATATGTATATCTAAAGTGTGAAAAACGGAGGTCAATCGGGTTTCGGCGATTACAATTGCCGAATACAAAAAACAAAAGACCACGCTATTTGATGAATCCCGAAATGCGAAAAGGTTGTAGGCCCACCACTTTGGGTTTCGGGGTTCGGGGTTTGGAAATTACAAATGCCAAACACCAACACATAACAACTCCCGAATCATGAAAATGTGAATGGAATATGGGCCCAGTACTTCGGGGTTTCGGGGTTCGGGATTTCGGGGTTTACGAACACCCAACGCCACAAACAACAATTCTCAAATCGTGAAAAAAAACAAATGGAGTGTGGGTCCGGTCCTTTTTGGGTTTTGGGGTTTACAAACTCTCGATGTAAAACACCGCACAACATCAAACGCCGAATTTCGAAATCACAAAAAAGGTGTGGGGTCCAGCCAATATTGGGTTTCGGTGTTTGGTAATGCTTGATGCATGAACAACATATAACGGTAATCGTTGAACGACGGATTCAATTAGGTTGTGGGGCCACTTCGGGTTTCGACATTTACAAGAACGAGAGAACTCCACGCAACTTGAACCAATAAACTCTGAATGCCGAAAAATGAAAACATGAACAGAGTTTACAAACTCAGTAAAATAAAACACAGAGTGACAAGTTCAATTAAAAAAAAATGCTTTCAAGCTCTTGTCTCACCCTCTGTATGTGGATTACAATATGATTCAAGTATTTATAGGAACAAAACTTGCCCCTTCGACCTTAGGAAAATTAAATCAAGGCAGTGATGGTATTTGGTGGCCTGCAAAGGATAAGGCGGCCACCGCTTGATACTGAACCCTCACATCTTGAAGGGCCAAGATGACCACTGATCCGCCATCATAAGGCGGTGAAATGATTAATCTCTGACATAAAGTATGGAAGTGACCTTGTGAATACCAATAATTATGATAGACCATCTACAACATTTACACATCTTTATATCAACCAGTGTTTAATGAAAATTTATAGGTTGAAATGTTGGAAAATTATTGGAGTGAATTGAATTAACGCAGTTTAATTACCAGAACTAATCACGAGAGGCGCGAAGGCCCAAGGAAGAAGGGACATCCCAAAACTTAAAACATACCCCTGAGTAAATTCCTAACTATGTAAATAACAACACAATCACCTAAAAGTTCAAAAGGAAGGTCTTTAACACAAGTACAGTAAGTGCAAATTGAATTCATATACCATCATGCGATCTAGAGTCAACTATAAACAATATACACATATAGCCGGCAATAGCCAAGTATTTTTCATTTTTTCAAAATCCTTTCGAGGAAGTAGCCAATATGGCGCTAGTATATTAAACCAATAAAATAACCAGTATGCCATTACAAGTAGGTGGAAGGGAAACCTTGTAATTATTTTTAAAATAGTATTACATATCTCGTTCGGAATTGAAACAAATGAACATTCCATACGATGTTTTACTTCCAACGATAGAATTTTCCATCACAAAACGGGTTACCCTTAATCAATGGTACCGAAACCATGACTTAATCTCCATTTCGGAGTTTCGGATACCGGGAGTTGGAGGTGTCAAGGACACTCACAAAATGCAAATGATCAGAGCATGTCAAGGACTATGATATGTCGAAAAGGAACTATTGTGAGTCTCAAAAACCCGAAAGGCAAAACTCTGAAATCCCGTCAACCATCCATCTCAGTAGGTTATGTGAACCATCTGATCACATCAAAGATTTTGTGATCATGAATTTTATAATGTTGGAGTCACAATGACTCGAAGGGAAAAACGCCAAAATCCCGTCAGCCGTTCGATTAAGAAAAGAAGGGATCAGATTATGAAGTTTTGTGAACCATTGATCTGGCTCCATTTCAAGGATTGTGACTTGCCGAAATGCCTAAATGTTGAAATGTGAAAGGCATTTTTATTAGGCCCGTGGTCACAGCCAGTGGGAATATGGAATAAGCGCGAGACCCAGTACTTGTAATACAATGATGCAGGTGAACTTGAATATGATCGGAGGATTATGAAATATTCGTACTCTGAGTTTAACCGGAAGGCCTTACCTAACCACTATCCTGTATCCATATCTTTTAGAAAAAAAAACTATAGGGGTCTATTTATATTTAAACTTTTCATAGAGGAGTATAGACTAATACTCTACTTTTACGTAAGTCTGTTTGGTCATTTTCATTGTGTGATTATGTGTATGGACTAACGCATGAGGCCTAGGCCATCAACTCCCATAGTCGTTTGTATTGTAAACATATGGTAATGGGTTATTTGTAGGACCTAATGCATAAGGATTTGGCCATAAAGTCCCAAAGTCATTTGTGTTGTTAAGACTGTGGTAATGGTTATAGGTACAAAGAGATAGGAAAGTAAATATAATTACAGGAATTGAAAATAAACATTGAAATGAGGAGTAAACACTTATCGTCGATCAAAAAACTTTAAGTTGAATGGTAATGATATTCGATGACAATAAGGACTCTTGCTAACTTTCAGACTCAAGCTTTATAACATAAAGCTTACTTGCTTGAATCTCGAACTATTCAAGGATATTTATACAAGCAATTTTTTTTATTTATTTTTATTTATTTATTTATTATTTTTTTTTTTTCAGACAGTTTTTGAGGTATATTACAGAACTTCTTAAGGAAGTCAAGAAGAAGGAAGACACACAATTCATTTTGGTTAGGAATCCCATAATTGTTTTGAACGACACTAGGATAGATGATTTACCGAAAGAAATCCAGGAGTTGCTGGAAGAATTTGTTGATATAGTAGTGGACGAACTACCTTGTTCGTTGCCACCTATTAGGAGTATAAGCCATCATATCGATCTTATACCTGGAGCCAGTTTTCTGAACAAAGAAGCATATCGGTTGACACCACAGGAAAATGAAGAAGTTAAGAGACAGGTCCAATATTTGATGGACAAAGGATTGATTCAGGAAGGCTTGAGTCCATGCACTGTTCCGACAGTGCTTAGCCCAAAGAAGTACGGTGGCTGAAGAATGTGTACAGACTCAAGGGAAATCAACAAAATTACCATCAAGTACAGGTTCCCATTTCCAAGGATGGATGACTTGATGGATTGCTTGAGCGGAGCAAAGGTTTTTTCAAATATTGATTTGAAAAACGGATATCATCAGATTAGAGTGAGAGAAGGTGATGAATGGAAGAAAACATTCAAGATGAATGAAGGGTTGTATGAATGGATTTTCATACCATTTATCTTGATGAATGTTCCCAATACTTTCATGAGGTTGATGAATGAAGTCCTGAAGGGTTTCATTGGGAAATTTGTCACTGTATATCTTGATGATATATTAATTTTCAGCAAAACTAAAGCAGAGCATTTGAAGCATTTAGCTGCAGTGATGAGAAGGTTACAACAAGAGAAATTGCTGATCAACATGAATAAATCGTCATTTATGAGGACATAACTCATTTATTTGAGTTTTTTTTATCTCTGCAAATGAATTGAAAATGGATCCGGAAAAGATAAAGGCGATTAAGGATTGGCCATCACCGAAGAGCATGTTTGAAGTTCGAAGCTTCCATGGTTTGGCTAGCTTCTACAGGAAATTCATATGAAACATCAGTGGAATTAGCATACCGATGATGGATATGGTGAAGAAAAGACATAAATATTTTCACTGGATGGATGAAGCGGAGAAGAGCTTCAACCTGCTGAAGAAGAAGATCACTGAGAAACCAATTCAGGTTTTTCCAGATTTTAGCAAAACATTCTAGGTCAGGTGTGATGCTACTATATTTTCCATTGGAGCGGTCTTAAGACAAGATAATAGGTCGGTCGCGTATTTCAGTGAGGAAAGAACTCATTTATTTGGGTTTTTTTATCTCTACAAATGAATTGAAAATGGATCCGGAAAAGATAAAGGCAATTAAGGATTGGCCATCGCCGAAGAGCGTGTTTGAAGTTAAAAGCTTCCATGGTTTGGCTAGATTCTACAGGAAATTCATTCGAAACTTCAGTAGAATTAGCGCACCGATGATGGATACGGTGAAGAAAAGACATAAATATTTTCACTAGACGGAGGAAGCGGAGAAGAGCTTCAACCTGCTGAAGAAGAAGATCACTGAGAAACCAATTAAGGTTTTGCTAGATTTTAGCAAAACATTCTATGTCAGGTGTGATGCTGAATGAAACAAAGATTAAGTACTCCACTGGAGTGGTCTTAAGCCAAGACAATAGGTCGGTCGCGTATTTCAGTGAAAAACTGAATGAAACAAAGATTAAGTACTCCACGTATGACAAAGAATTCTACGTAGTCATACAAGTGTTGAATAAATGGAGGCACTATTTGGTTCCAAAAGAGTTCGTTTTGTACAACGATAATCATGCTTTGCAATTCGTGACATGACAGGAGAAGTTGAACCAAAAACATGCTAAATTGGTTGAATACATGCAAAATTTTAGTTTTGTGACTAAGCATATTTCTGGAACTGCTAACAAAGTTGCTGACACTTTGAGCACGAAATGTTTGCTTATGTAGGAATTTAGAGTTAAGACTTTGGGTTTTGATGACCTCAAAGAAATGTACGGGAATGATCCAGATTTCAAAGAGGCATATGAGTTGTCTAAGAATCCAATTCTCAGGGACAGAAGCCAATGGATATAGTACATGATCTAGGATATACTATTGTTCAGGGGAAATCAACTATGTATTTCGAAATGCTCCATGAGGGAGAATTTGCTGAAGGAAAAGCACAACAGAGGATTGGTCAGACACTTCGATCATGAAAAAACGTTCTAAAAGTTGAATGGATCATATTACTAGCCAGGGATGAGGACAGATGTGAAGAAATTTGTGGACAGGTGCATAATTTGTCAGCACATGAAAGGAAAAAGGTAGAACACAGGGTTATATCAGCCATTACCCATACCTGAAAGGCCGTGGGATGTAGTGAGCATGGATTTCATATTAGGACTGCCACGGAAATAAGGGGGATATAATTCAATCTTTGTAGTGGTAGACAAATTCTCAAACAAATTCTTAAAGATGGCACATTTCATACCATGCCAAAAAACCAGTGACACAACTCATATTGTGAACCTGTTCTTCAAAGAAGTCGTCAAACTTCATGGCTTGCCAAGGGGTATCGTTTCTGATCAAGATACCAAGTTCGTAGGACATTTCTGGAGGACCTTATGGAATAAGTTTGGGACAAACTTATCTTTTATCTCATCATATCATCCTCAGATGGATGGATAGACAGAGGTTGTGAACATGAGCTTGGGAGATTTGTTAAGGATCTTAGTGACTCAACACCACAGTCAATGGGATCACATTATGCCACAAGTGGAATTTTCTTACAATGATTCACTCAATAGAAGCACAGGGAAGAGTCCATTCCAAATTGTATATGGAATGCATCCAAGGGGATTCTCTGAGTTGAAATATTTAGAACAAGCTGAATTCAGGAGTGCTAGTGTAGAGGACTTTACAGAAGGAATGAAGGAGCTTCATAGCAGAATTAAGGAGCAATTGCAGAGTTCAAGTCAAGAGTACAAGTGTAGAGAAGATCAACACAGGCGAGAACTTCAATTTGAAGTTGGTGATTTGATTCTTGCTCATTTGAGGAAGGAAAGGTTCCCAAGGGGAACATACAACAAGCTAAAGATGAAGAAAATTGGACCGTGTAAGGTCATAAGGAAATTTGGGGAAAACACATATGAGATTGAATTATCCGATGGGGTTGGAATCTGTCTGATGTTTAATGTTGTTGATTTGTACCCTTATAGAGCTGAAGAAGCAGGAGCGAACGGTGAACAGGAAGAAATTCCATGGATGAAACAAATGCTTGTAGCTGAAAAGACACAGATGGAAAGCATAATTGACAAGAGCATTAGCATAAAGACCAGGAGAAAAGAGTATTTTGAATACTTGGTCAAGTGGAAAGGAAATCCAGTTGAAGATGTGAGTTGGGAAAATGAAGCAACAATTCAAAATCATGGATAGACCGTGCAAGAGCTCATGAATAGGAGTTCATGAAAATTTTCAAGCGAGGGAGTATGATGCAGGAGCATTGTATAAATCCCAAGTGCGCACCTAAAACTAAGGAGACAGTTGGACGCGCAGATGAAATTAAATACATTTTTGTGAAAATGTTGTGGATTTCGAAATCTGAAGCATTAATGTAATAGATAGGAGGAAAGTGCAGTTGCATTTATTCCTTGAAGATCCAACTTGATTTTGGAGAGTATGTTCTTATCCGTCGGATGTAATAGGCATTTATGTGTGTTTAATTCAAGTAGGTAGATTTAATTTAATAGATTAGAAAATTTTAGAACCATAGGAGGGAAAACCGGTCATAGACACCCTCACCTTGTATCATTGTATTATTATTCATAATTCATATGCTGTAGAGATGCAGAGAAGAATATAGGAAGAAAGAGAATTTTATGCATTGTAGTTGTAATTTTCCATGTACAGGAGCAATGGAATTAATAGAAGAAATCTTTGATTTCAATCTACGTGTTTGTTATGGTTGTTGGAACCACCTGTTAAATGGTATGTTGCAGGCTTGTTTGCATTCTCTGTATGCATTTTTATTCAATGCTATGTGTGTGTGTATGCTCTAGAATTCTATGTTGAATGTTTGAATTCTGGATAAGGGAGAATGAGTTTCACTGGTTTCTCTTTTTGAGAAATCCTACAAAGAGTGCAGTGGAGGGTCCTCAAGGAGTGCATCGACCAGTCTCTGATTTTCATCTCAGGACTCTCAGAGAAGATTCAAATTTGTATATTTACAGGCAAGAGTACTAGTAGAGAAAAGAGCCGTGCAAAGTGTGCGCAGGCTGGGAGAAGGGAACAAATTACTTCAAACTCATAGGGGAGTTGAAGAATTATCTGTTGCAAAGAGTGCACAGAGCCAAAGACCCAAATAACCAGAGGTTATTTGAAAATTTTCCGCAAGGAGTGCGTGTCGGGACCCTTTTGGAAGCCTTTAGTTCGCAAGAGAAAGCTCAGAAGAGATAGAACCTCTGAAGTGTTCAAAGGGAGGCAGAGGTCGAAATCGTCTCACAGAATTCAAGTTTAGGAGGAAGGATGCCAAGTCATTTGGCAAGAAGTCCTTGAGAAGTTGAAATGGATGGTGTAATCGCTTCAAGGAGAAGTGCCGAAGTTCCATGGACCATTGGATCTGATAGACCAACAGAGGGATTAAGATTGAGTGTCTTGCAACACCCATAAGCTTAGGAAGGATAGTGACCGTTAGATCCAAATCAAAAAAGACTGTTGATCTCGTATGTGAATTCGCATATCGAAGTTCGAGAAATGGAGTGATCAGTGGTTTGGGTCGAGTGTTGTGGATTTTCGATTGGCAAAATCCTGATACAACGAGGGTTCTTGGATCAAGAGAGGCACACAACCATCGATCTTTTCGAAGGCACGATTTCAGAGTCAGGGATTTGTAGAAGGAGAGGAATGGTTATTCGTTGTTCTCTCAAGTTGCGAAATCTAAAGACTCGTGAGAATAGGTGGCAAGGACCCACTTTGTAAGCGGAGTAAACAACGGGGACAGGTGGCGTGTGCATGTCGCTTTGGGCGGAGCCAACCTTCGTTGACATATCGCGTTTCAGGGATTCACAAGGGAAGAGCAAGAGAGGTTGGCACTCCAACTCGCGAAGTCCCTAGTTGTGAAAGGTGCTTGCGTTAAGGCTTGGCTGTGGTCACATTGGAAAAGGGACTAAAGAAGGGGCTTACACCTTTATCCATTTGCAATTTCATGTTTCAGCTATTGCGAAGCGCTGTGGCATTGCATTTGAGGTGCCCAAATTGCGAGACCCGAAATCCTTTGCGAGTTTACAGAAGGAATTCAGTTAACCCTTGTCATGGTTTAGAGAACCTCCTCCACGAAACTCAGCCTGAGGGCAGAAGGTCTGCACCACATTGAGTGTTTCGCAGGTTAAATTATTGTTTCTTAGCTAGATGAATTCGGCAAATTGGTTGATGTTTTGATTCATAGCATGTTAGTAATTAGATTACAACTCTATTAAGTGAGTTATCAGTTTCAGAGTTTCAATGAATGAGTGAAAAACTTGATTATTATAGCACTTTATGTAGACTAAGATTTTCTTTAACTGAATGATCTACACGATTTGAAGCCTCTACAGCTATCTGCATAAAATTTGCTGACATTCTTGAAATGGAAGAGGAATCCTTGGTTGATAAATTAATGTCAGACTAAGGTTATTTTTAGGACATCTTTAGAGCCCAAAATTTTGGCACCGTTGTCAGGGAGAATGTCAAAGATAGCATAGGTTGCTTCTCTGGAGGATGAGGTATTGAAAATAGAAGGTAAGAACCTACGTAGGAAACAAGTAAAATGCTTGTGCCAACACATACCTTCCGCTAATTCATATAGGTTATATAGGTGCATATAATTTGTGTCTGTGTGTATGACTAAGAAGAAAGAACCTGAAAAAACAAAACCGCCACCAAAACCTACAAAATACCAGGGCTCGGTGCCCCCTGGAAGGAGCACTTTCATAGACAATATCATTTGAAAAGCTGAATATCAAGCCTTGGTTTGACCTCGAAAAGGTTCTACCCGAATTACTCAAGCAGCAAATTCACCAACTGCAACTCATGCTGAGGTTCACAGCAGAACTGAAGGGACTGAACAAAGTTTTCAAAATACACATACTCCACCCCTCAGTCCTTTAGACGAGTGAAATTCTTGTAATTTGGAAGAAGGAGAAGAGGAAACCAGTGGAATTATTGAGGTAAACCCACCACCACCTGAATCTGGATCTCTTGTGATCCTGAAAGGAGAAGGAACACCTGAAATCCCAGATAGAGGTAGTGCGATTAAATATCTTAAGGGACCAAGTAATCCACCACCCCGAATTGAACACCCATACAAAGAAATCCCTAAATACTATTGGCACATCTTCGACCAAATGGCATAGCTAAATCAGTCGCGAACCTAGACTTACACTTTGGAATACCCTATAGTTGATATAATTTCTAATTCCCCAATGAAATCCATTCCATTACAAAATCTTCCAACCTTCAATGGATTGATCTCAGAGGACCCTCACGCGTTCTTATTCAAGTTTGATGTCCTGTGTAGAGGTTATGACGACACCTCTGAAACCCAAAAACTGAAGCTATTTCCTTCCACTTTGAAAGGAGTAACTTTACGATGGTTTATGGGATTAGGGAGAGGAACTATAAATTCATGGTATGAAATGAAACAAGCCTTCCTTACGAAATATCAGGACTACTGTAGAAACAGGGATTTAAAAGAAAAAATATTTAAAATGACTTCAAACGAAAATGAAACAATAGAAGAATATGTTGAAAGGTTTCAATATAGCTTGTAGAGATCACCTTATAGTACACTACCAGGTGAGGTACTTAAAGCCACTCTAATAAAAGGTATGAAGGATGAATGGGTATAAACATTGAATTTAATGGAAAAAGGTGATATTTATCAAGAAAAATATAATGATATTGTCCAATTGTGCATCAGGTGTTAATGTGGGAGTACACGAACCAGATCGGGAATACGAGCTCCCAAAACCAGAAGTAGCAACATTACTAGCGAGAGTGTCACCCAAGAAGAAGTTGGTAATCTGATAGAAAATTTTAAAACAAACATTTTGAGCACTCTAACTACACAATTGGATTTTCTACAGGTTAAACAGAAACAAGTAGAAGAAGAACAGTCACTGGCCATATTTTGTCCACAATGCAGAAGGAAGCATGGTTCGAGGGAGTGTCCCTTGGATGTGGTTTGGATTTGCGCCATTTGTGCCAAAGATCATGCGATATAAGAATGTCCATCACTCCTAGGACTAAAGGTTGTCCTTAAAGAAGAAGAAGAGGAAACGAAACCAGTATATATGATGGCCCAACATTGCAAGTGGCAAGCTCAACCCCCATGTATGCTGCAAGATCCCTCTTCTTTCTTTTCTGGGCAGTATAATCAATAACATAATTATAGAAACACATGGCATGGAAAACCATTTTCTAACCGCATTTGGCAGTCCCAAAAATATCATTTTTCACCCTGGCCAAATCAACCGATTGCTAATTGATGCAGGAGCATCGTTCACTCAATCAAGCGAGCCAGCGCGAGAATGAAAGGGAACAATTGGAAAGCGCCAGCATCCAAATTTTGAACCATTGTAATATATGGCTGCGCCAAACATTAATGTTTTGATGTGATGAAGTGCACTTATAGATTGTAACGGACCTTGAGCGGATAAGCTCTCGTCCTTAGGTAGATGAGGCATTTATTTAGTTTTAATGCAAGTAGGTAGAATAATTAACTGTAGATTAGACAGTCACCTTTTGAGAGGGAAAACAGAGTATAGACACCCTCCCTTGTATCATTGTGGGGGAATGATTCATTATTCAGTATTCAGTTTTTTAGCATTTGAGAGAAGAAGAGAGCAGAGCAGAGAGTCTATGAAGAACCTCCATGTACAGTTGTTGAGTTAATAGGAAGAGCTTGACTCAATTCCATGGACGTGTTTGATCTCTGTGTGTTGTTAATCCTGTTCTTGTGCATGTTTGCTTCTTTCTATGCTTACCTTTTATATGCTGCTTATGTGATTTCATATCAGGTTAGAAACCTGAGGGAATGAGTTAAATGGTTTCTCTGCTTAGGCCAGGAGATTCCTGCATCGAGTGCAGTTGAATACCTCCGCATAGAGTGCGTCGAGGAGGCTAAGCAGTTGAACTTTTGTTCTCCRTTKTTCAGAGTGGGMTTGAGGTATTCGAGCCGTGCAGGYGAGCGCAGGCYGAGTTCGAGTCTCATTGGMAARTCTGAGAGAAGGAGAGTTGAACYTGTTGCGAGCGGGGAYGCACAGGACTCAAGAGACTTCAACACTTTCAKAAGTGATTGAAGACCGAGCACTAGGAGCGTGTTCGAAGAACCTCTTGGAAGAGCTCGAGTCRAAGGAAGCTCTRGAAGGGTAACCCCTTCGTTCGCTGGAGAAATCGACCCAGTGGAAGCCGTACAGGATGAAGGTGGYGGAGCGGAAATCTCTTCGTAGAGGCCGAGAAMCGACGAYGTGAATTCDCCCTGGAGAATCRCGAAGTCCCGAGGATCGTTGGATCTGGGAGAAGAGGCGAGGAGGTTAACCCTCAGGCAGCGAAAGAGCTATTGGCCATCACATATCGGAGAATCGGGGGTTGTAGGTGCAAGAATCATATGCCCGTTGAAATCGCGAGTCACGATTTCCCGACCTGATCAGAGCCATTGATTATAACAGGGACAGGGGGCGCAGATCCGGAAGCATCGGAATTTCAGCATTCGGGGTTTCCAGCAGCAGGAGAATTGGAATCGCGGACCCGCGAGTCGCGAAGTCCCGACGTGATGTGGCAGCGTGGGACCCGGAGTCCGAGTGGAGTCCTAGTGGAGTGCTCGTGGGACATCGGGGTTCGGTACTCGGGGGTTGATAGGTCAAGGTTCGCGCCGCGAGTAGGAGTTCCCCGAGGTTGACCTTTGACCATCGGGGGTTCGGGGTTTGTTTTTCCCAGGGACAACACCGTGTGGCTTGCGATATCGCGAGTTCCGATCTCCCGATACAAGAAGGGGTGATCGCCGAGAAGACTGTGGGTGGAACTCCCGAGAGGAGTGGAAGAGCTTGGACTCTTCAGGGCCAAGAGAAAGAGAAGGTCCTGGTGGAAGTGACCGTGCCGGTGAGGGCAGGTTGCGCCAGAGTGGTATCAGAGCTCGGACGTAATATCTCTTTGCTTAGATAGCAGGGAGAAGCGGATATAAAAATGCTGCCCAGAAGAGAGAGACACTCGCCTGATCGTGAAGACAGGGAGGTCAGAAGAAGGGGTAGGCAACCAGGGAATCCAGCCGGTAACCCAGAAATGGAACGACAAATACGAGATCTCAGGGCGAGACTCGAGGATATGGAGGCCGCCCAGAGGCGTGGAGTGGACGCCGGATAATTCAACGATACTGAGATTGAAGAGGAAGCTGGACATGATGAAGGGGAGGTCTCAGCAGAGGATGCTGCAACCGAGAGGTTAATCCGAGCCATTTCGAAGATGGGCTCGGAAACAAAAATGGACATCCCGACTTATGAGGGGAGCCTAGATGCTGAGGAATTGCTAGACTGGATCCGAGCCCTTGACACCTACTTCGATTATGAAGATATCGAAGAGGATAAGAAGGTGAGGCATGCTGTCACCAAGTTGAAGGGACATGCAGCCTTATAGTGGGACGAGCTACAGGCAGACAGATGTTCCAAGGGCAAGCAGAAGATAAAGAGCTGGGATCGGATGATCGCCAAGATGAAGGCGAAGTTCATTCCGAGGGACTACCAGATCACTCTGTTCAGGCGGATGCAGAACCTGAGACAGAAGTTGATGACGGTGAAGGAGTACACCGAGGAATTCTATAGGCTCAACATTCGAGCTGGTCATCGGGAGAGTGATGACGAAAAGGTGGCGAGATACCTGAATGGCCTTAGGTATGAAATTCAGGACGAGCTGAGCATGCTGACCATACGCACAGTTGAGGATGCGTACCAGATGGCTTTGAAGGCCGAAGAAAAGCTGAACCGCAAGCAAGGCCAACGAGGCCGAGGCAGAAGCCAGCCACGAGGAAAAGCTGTTGTTCCAGAACGAACACAGAAACCCAAGGAGGATTGGAAGAGGCCTCAGGGTAGAGCTGAGAGAGGTGGGACCTCACAGCAGAGACAGAGAATTTCTGAGCCGAGGAGGCAGCAAGAGGATCGGCAGGGAGGATATGCTGATGCAAACACATTTCCTCGTACCCGAGGTAGAGGACGAGGCCAAGGAGGAGTTATCACGTGTTTTACATGTGGCAAAGATGGCCACAAAGCTGTGGACTGTCCAGAGAGAAATATGGACGGAGGGAAGGCTCACGTCGCTGAGGCGCAGAGGCATGACATGGACAACGAAGATGCAAACAACGGGAGGTCACTAGGAATGCATAAGATCCTTTTGGCTCCTGAAAAGGAGGTGGACAGCGCGGTGCAGAGGAGCAGGTTGTTCAGAACGACTTGCACAGCCAGGGACAGAAAATGCAAGGTCATCGTTGACAACGGAAGCACTGATAATCTCGTTTCAACTGAGATGGTGGAGAAATTGGAGCTGCCAACGACTAAGCACTCGAGTCCGTATAAAGTCTCGTGGTTACAGAAGGGACACCGGGTAAGTGTCACAAACCAATGCTTAGTTAATTTTAAAATTGGGAATTATCATGATGAGATCCTATGCGATGTTATTCCCATGGACGTGTGCCACATACTGTTGGGTAGACCATGGCAGTATGATAGGAACATTGTCCATGATGGGAGAATGAACACATATACCTTGGAAAAGGATGGGAGATTTCATAAATTGCTGCCGATGAAAGATAAGGAAGTGAAGCCAGAAGTTAGCAGCAAAATACTTCTCATGAGCGGGAAGGAACTTCTCACAGAATTAGAGAAGAATGAAGATCCACAGTTCCTTGTTTTCCGGAAGCCGCAGGTTGTTTTAACAAGCACAAGGGTGGATGACTTACCTGAGGAGATTCAGCAACTGCTGAGAGAGTTTGCTGACATCATAGTGGACGAACTGCCGTGTTCATTGCCACCAGTGAGAAGTGTGAGTCATCATATAGACCTCATACCTGGAGCAAGTTTACCAAATAAGGCAGCATACAGGTTGACACCTCAGGAGAACGAGGAAGTCAAAAGGCAGGTACAGGATCTGTAGGACAAAGGACTGGTGAGGGAGAGCCTGAGTCCGTGTGCCGTTCGAACGGTACTGAGCCCAAAAAAGGATGGAGGCTGGAGGATGTGTACAGACTCCAGAGCGATCAATAAGATCACCATCAGATATCGGTTTCCATTGCCGAGAATGGACGAATTGATGGATTGCTTGGGTGGGGCAAATTATTTCTCCAAGATAGATCTCAAGAGCGGATATCACCGGATCCAGATGAGAGAGGGAGATGAGTGGAAAATGGCATTCAAAACAAACGAGGGTTTGTATGAATGGTTGGTCATGCCGTTTGGGCTGACAAACGCACCCAACACTTTTATGAGGCTGATGAATGAAGTCCTGCGGGAATTCATTGGCAAATTTGTGGTGGTGTACCTCAATGATATTTTAATTTTCAGCAAGACCAAGGCTGAACACTTAAGGCATTTGGCCATAGTGATGAGAAGACTGCAGCAGGAGAAGCTGCTGATAAATTTGAAAAAATGCTCGTTCATGCAGACAGAACTCATATATCTGGGGTTCGTTATTTTGGCAAATGAATTGAAGATGGATCCTGAGAAGGTGAATGTGATCAGGAATTGGCCATCACCGAGAAATGTTTTTGAGGTAAGGAGCTTCCATGGTTTGGCGAGCTTCTACCGAAAATTCATCCGAAATTTCAGTGGAATTAGTGCTGCGATGATGGATACGGTGAGGAAGCGGCATAAGGTTTTCCAGTGGACAGCCGAGGCTGAGAGGAGCTTCAATTTGTTGAAGCAGAAGATAACCGAGCAGCCAATTCTGGTGCTGCCAGATTTTCATAAGACCTTCCAGGTGAAGTGCGATGCCAGTGGGTATGCCGTTGGAGGAGTCTTAAGTCAAGATGACAGACCTGTGGCATACTACAACGAGAAGTTGGACGATGCGAAGTTGAAGTACTCCACGTACGATAAAGAATTCTATGCCATCATTCAGGCATTGAAGAAGTGGAGGCATTATCTCATACCCAAGGAATTCATGTTGTACAGCGATAACCACGCACTGCAATTCGTAAGTCAGCAGGAGAAGTTGAACCAGAAGCATGCGAAGTGGGTAGAATATATGCAGAATTTCACGTTCGTCATAAAGCACATTTCAGGGACTGCAAACAAGGTAGCTGATGCCTTGAGTCGAAAATGTTTAGTGCTGCAGGAGTTCAGGGTCAAAACGCTGGGTTTTGAAAACCTGAAGGACATGTATGCAGCTGATGCTGATTTCGGGGAAGCTTATGAGGCAGCCGAGAATCCGGTGCTCAGAGATAGGAGCCCATGGATAAATATCTTGATACAGGAAGGATTGCTGTTCAAGGGAAATAAGTTGTGCATTCCAGATTGCTCTATGAGGGAGAATTTGGTAAAGGAAAAACACAGTGGTGGACTAGCAGGTCATTTCGGGCATGACAAAACATTCGCCAAGATGAGCGAATCATATTATTGGCCAGGTATGCGAGCAGATGTCAAAAGGTTTGTTGACAGATGCAGAATTTGCCAACATGCGAAGGGACGGAAGCAGAACACAGGGTTCTATCAGCCATTGCCCATACCTGAGAGGCTGTGGGAAGCCATCAGTATGGATTTTGTTCTGGGATTGCCAAGAACTCAGCGAGGAGTTGATTCCATCTTTGTTGTGGTGGACAGGTTTTCGAAGATGGCACATTTCATCCCGTGTCATAAGACAAGCGATGCCACGCACATCGCCAATTTGTTTTTTTAAAGAGATTGTCCGATTGCATGGATTTCCAAAGAGCATAGTCTCGGATCGGGACACAAAGTTTATAGGACACTTCTGGAGGACTTTATGGAAAAATATGGGGACTGACTTGGCGTTCAGCTCAGCATACCATCCGCAGACAGATGGGCAGACCGAAGTAGTCAACAGGAGCCTGGGGGACTTGTTGAGGAGCCTGGTGACGGAGCATCACAGCAGCTGGGATCAGATCTTACCACAGGCAGAATTTGCGTACAACGATTCAGTGAATCGGAGTACAGGTAAGAGCCCATACCAGGTTTTATATGGAACACAGCCGAGAGGAGTGTCTGAGCTCAGGGAGCCAGAACAGGCTGAAACAAGCAGCGCAAGAGCCGAAGAATTTGCTGAGGCGATGAAAGAACTTCACACGCAGGTGAAACAACGACTGCAGAAATCCAACCAAGAGTATAAGCGCAGAGCTGACCAGAGGAAGAGACAGCTTCAGTTTGAAGTTGGAGATATGGTTCTGGCACACTTGAGGAAGGAAAGGTTCCCATGGGGGACTTATAACAAGCTCAAAATGAAAAAGGTTGGACCGTGCAAAATCCTGAAGAAATTCGGGGAGAATGCATATGAGCTTGAGTTTCCCGAGGGCATTGGGATATCTCCGATCTTCAACATTTCGGATTTATACCCCTACAGAACTGATGAAGCAGACACTGGAACTAAGGGACCAGTGGTCCAGTGGCAGAAGCAGTTACCAGTTTCACCGAAACCGCAGATGGAGTGCATATTGGACAAACGAGCAGGTAAGAAGACCAGACGAAAACAATATTTTGAATACTTGGTGAAGTGGAAGAATCACCCAGTGAAGGATGCCAGCTGGGAGACAGAGGCAGTTATACAAAAGCATGGGCAGACTATCCAGGAACTCATGAGCAGGAGCCCATGAAATGTTTTGAGCCGAGGAGTATGATGCAGGAGCATCGTTCACTCAATCAAGCGAGCCAGCGCGAGAAGGAAAGGGAACAGCTGGAAAGCGCCATCATCCAAATTTTGAACCATTGTAATATATGGCTGCGCCAAACATTAATGTTTTGATGTGATGAAGCACACTTATAGATTGTAACGGACCTTGAGCGGATAAGCTCTCGTCCTTAGGTAGATGAGGCATTTATTTAGTTTTAATGCAAGTAGGTAGAATAATTAACTGTAGATTAGACAGTCACCTTTTGAGAGGGAAAACGGAGTATAGACACCCTCCCTTGTATCATTGTGGGGGAATGATTCATTATTCAGTATTCAGTTTTTTAGCATTTGAGAGAAGAAGAGAGCAGAGAAGAGAGTCTGTGAAGAACCTCCATGTACAGTTGTTGAGTTAATAGGAAGAGCTTGACTCAATTCCATGGACGTGTTTGATCTCTGTGTGTTGTTAATCCTGTTCTTGTGCATGTTTGCTTCTTTCTATACTTACCTTTTATATGCTACTTATGTGATTGCATATCAGGTTAGAAACATGAGGGAATGAGTTAAATGGTTTCTCTGCTTAGGCCAAGAGATTCCTGCATCGAGTGCAGTTGAATACCTCCGCATAGAGTGCGTCGAGGAGGCTAAGCAGTTGAAATTTTGTTCTCCGTTGTTCAGAGTGGGCTTGAGGTATTCGAGCCGTGAAGGCGAGCGCAGGCCGAGTTCGAGTCTCATTGGCAAGTCTGAGAGAAGGAGAGTTGAACCTGTTGCGAGCGGGGACGCACAGGACTCAAGAGACTTCAACACTTTCATAAGTGATTGAAGACCGAGCACTAGGAGCGTGTTCGAAGAACCTCTTGGAAGAGCTCGAGTCGAAGGAAGCTCTGGAAGGGTAACCCCTTCGTTCGCTGGAGAAATCGACCCAGTGGAAGCCGTACAGGATGAAGGTGGCGGAGCGGAAATCTCTTCGTAGAGGCCGAGAAACGACGATGTGAATTCGCCCTGGAGAATCACGAAGTCCCGAGGATCGTTGGATCTGGGAGAAGAGGCGAGGAGGTTAACCCTCAGGCAGCGAAAGAGCTATTGGCCATCACATATCGGAGAATCGGGGGTTGTAGGTGCAAGAATCATATGCCCGTTGAAATCGCGAGTCATGATTTCCCGACCTGATCAGAGCCATTGATTATAACAGGGACAGGGGGCGCAGATCCGGAAGCATCGGAATTTCGGCATTCGGGGTTTCCAGCAGCAGGAGACTTGGAATCGCAGACCCGCGAGTCGCGAAGTCCCGACGTGACGTGGCAGCGTGGGACCCGGAGTCCGAGTGGAGTCCTAGTGGAGTGCTCGTGGGACATCGGGGTTTGGTACTCGGGGGTTGATAGGTCAAGGTTCGCGCCGCGAGTAGGAGTTCCCCGAGGTTGACCTTTGACCATCGGGGGTTCGGGGTTTGTTTTTCCCAGGGACAACACCATGTGGCTTGCGATATCGCGAGTTCCGATCTCCTGATACAAGAAGGGGTGATAGCCGAGAAGACTGTGGGTGGAACTCCCGAGAGGAGTGGAAGAGCTTGGACTCTTCAGGGCCAAGAGAAAGAGAAGGTCCTGGTGGAAGTGACCGTGCCGGTGAGGGCAGGTTGCGCCACTAATCCCTCTTGGTCTAACCTGCAATACCCTAACCCATTTTGGCAGAATTCAAATAACAACCCCTAGCCTTCACAGTGGACTAGCACAACTGCCCAAACCCCCAATTAGGATAAAAAATAGCAGCTCCCCATGGGACTGACCAATCAACCTATGGGAATGGCTCCCCAAGTTCAAACCACTTTACAAACCCCACTTCAATTACCCCAGAATCCTCAACCTCAAATGTGCCCTCAATTACTAGCTCAACCCAACCCAAATCCTAATAATAGACCAACCCAACTCGTGCAAATTGTCGAGAATTGTGATGGTGAAATCAACTCTGTAGGGTGCAATGAACTCCGGTTGAGATCAGGGCATATAAGTTATCCCGAGGAAAATGAAATTCAACAAAAACAGGAGAATGAGAATAATATACAACCGGCAACAAAACCATCGACTGTGGTCATAACAAAAGAAAGAGAACAGGGGGAAAACACAGCAGAGCAAAAGAATCCTGATGAGATTCCTCCTCCCTCGTTTCTCGAGAGGCTAATGATAGAAAAACAAGTTGTATATCCTAACTTTGATACCATCAGGGAACTAAAGAATCTATATGTTAAAATACCACTCCTACAGGCTCTGCAAGATATTCCTATTTATGCAAAAACAATTAAAGAATTATGTTGGAAGAAACCTATCAGGAAAACTAAGAATCCATCAATTGTTCATGTGGTAGGAACTTTGTTCGATCTTATTCTAGGCAAGAAGGATTCGGTCAAGTACATAGACCTAGGGAATCCCGTGGTAAGAGTTCAAATACAGGGTTGTTTTTTTCCAAATACACTGGTAGATTTGGGGGCAGCCATTAATATTATGACCATAGAGACTTGTAATTTCCTGGGTATCACCTCCTTCGAACCTACTTCAATTATGTTAGAACTGGCTAATAAATCGGTGGTTAAACCAGTCGGCACATTACAAGATATAGCAATTTCGGTCGACTCTTGGGAATACCCAGTTGATTTTCTAGTTATCAACCCAAGAAGTAGACTCGATGGACACCCATTGATATTTGGAAGACCATGTTTCACAAAAGCAGATGCATACATAGGATGTCTCACAGGCAACATGACAATTTCTAGAGGAAATGATACAAAGAACCTTATCATGTATCCTCCAACTAAATCGAGTCTTCCTATCATACATCAGCAATTGCAACCACCTAGATATATAGAAGAAAACCTACGATCTCCTCTCACACTGGAAGAATCTTTTGGGCTCAAAAACCAACTAGAAGATGATGTAATCAGTAGCTTCATTAACAACCCAACCATTATAGGAAACCCAACATATCAAATGATAACAGTTGTTTTAGGTAACGAATCATAGGGAGATCCTTTAGAAGAATTGATGGAGCAACAGATTCCCACTACTGTTGTCCATAACAACATTTCAATTGAAATTTCACCAAGAAGGTTTATGAATATTAATGCTAACTTGAATGAGCAACAACAACAAAAATTGATTCAGATACTTTCTAAATATCAACAGGCTTTTGCTTGGGAGTATCTCAATGTGAAGGGAATTGATCCCCAACTCTGTACACATCATATCTATATTGAGAAAGATGCCCGACCCATCTGAAATCCCCAACAAATATTGGACCCTCATCTCAGGGATGTTGTTAAAGAATAATTACAGAAACTGTTCGATGTAGATTTCATATATCCTATTTCAGACAACCAATGGGTCTCTCCATTTGTAATCATCCCCAAGAAGAATGGGAAGTGGTGAATATGTGTAGACTACAGAGAAATCATTAAATATAATCATAAAGACCACTTTCCCCTACCTTTTATTGATCAGGTCCTTGATACTCTAGCAGGAAAGTATTTTTTCTCCTTCCTAGATGGTTTTAGTGGTTATAATCAGATTCAGATTGCTCTGGAAGACCAGGATAAAACTACATTTACATGTCCCTAGGGTGCCTTCGGATATAGAGTATTTCCCTTTGGATTATGTAATTCTCCATCTACATTCCATAGAGCTATTTTAAGCATATTTTCTGGTTTGATTAATGAAGGACTTGAAGTTTACATGGACAATTTCACCCCTTATGGCACTGACTTTGATCAAGCTCTAAGAAATCTGGAGAAGGTACTGAAATGATGCATTGCTACCAGGTGATGTTTGAGTCATGAGAAGTGTCATATGATGATGAATAAAGGTGTGGTACTAGGAAACTATGTTTTTGTAGATGGAATCAAGGTATACCCAACAAAAATAGAGGTAATCCTTAATCTGCCTACACCTCGTACACAAAATGAGGTAAGTAGTTTCCTTGGTTGTGCAGGATATTATCGCAGATTTATAGAATTTTTTTCAAGAATATATTCACCTTTACATTATTTAACTGGTAATGTGGAATTTCAGTGGTCTGACAAGAGTGATGTTGCATTTGCAGAACTCAAAACGATGGTTTCAATAGCACCAATGCTGAGAGGACCAAACTGGAAATTACCATTTCATATATCTTCAGACGCATCAGATATTTCCATAGGCATTGTTCTTGGACAGGAAGAAGACAAGAAACCCTATGTTATTTATTTTATTAGCAAAAATCTTACTCTCGTTGAATAAATTACACAGTAACAGAAAAAGAATTTATAACTGTTATACATGCTATTAATAAATTTTTCCACTATATAACAGGTTATCCAATTATCCTATATATTGATCATTCTACTATTAAATATTTAGCTAACAAACCAATTAATGGATGGGTTACTCGATGGTTATTACTATTGGAGGAATTAAACATCACCATCAAGGATCGGCTCGGAAGAGAGAATCTCGTTGTAGGTTTCTTGTCTCGGGTACCCAAAATAGATAACTCTTTAACAGTTGAAGATCAATTTCTAGACGAACACTTGTTCGTTGTCAATATTAAGACACCGTGCTACATTTATGTGGTGAATTATCTGGTAGCATGGAAACTACCAACACATATGTCATCAAGAGAAAGGAAACTAATCGTTCACCTGGATTGGTGGATATCTTTTCCACACAGGATCTGATCTTCAGATCCAAAGATGTGTAAGAGATGATGAAATTTACGATGTCTTGAAGGTAGTTCATGATGATCCCTGTGGCAAACATTTTGCAGACAACAGAGCTGGGCATAAGGCTTTACATATGGAATACTATTGGCCCTCAATATTCAAAGACGCAAAAAAATATGTCCAGGCCTGCAACATCTGTCAAAGGATGGGTCGACCAGGCTAAGTTGATGAGATGACCCTACAAGCACAAGTAGTGGCAGAACCTTTCGATAGATGGGAATTTGATTTTGTTGGCCCCTTCAACCCAAAATCAAACTAGAAATCATATATACTAGTTGCAATAGACTATATGACCAAGTGGGTAGAAGAAGTAGCCTTGCAAAACGCAACTGAGGAAGCAGTCATCAAGTTCCTCTTTGAATTAATTGTATGCTATGGATTACCCAAGGAAATAATCATTGAAGGGGGGTCGCTATTCAAAGCACATAAAATCACAACCACTCTGCACAATTATCACATTAAACATAGAGTTACCTCTCCATACCACCCACAGGAAAACAGACAAGTGGAAAGTACCAATAAAATATTAGAGTCAATCTTGACAAAAACAGTCTCAAAAAACCGTCAAAACTGGGCAGTTGAGCTTCCAAATTCCTTATGGGCCTCTCGCACAACATGGCGTAACACTATTGGCTACTCTCCTTATCACCTAGTCTTTGGCAAAGAACCTATTTTTCCAATTGAATTTGAGATCAGGACTCTAAGAATGGCCCAAGAAATTGGACTGGATCTTACATAGGCACACACACAACACTTACAACAACTCAAAGAGTTAGATGAAGCACACATGTTATCCCTTCAGCACACAACTATTATTCAGAAGCAGAGAGATAGCTGGCACGATAAGCATATCAAGAAGAAATCCTTCCAGAAAGGTGATTGGGTGCTTCTCTACGATTCCAGATTTCAGGATTTTCCTGGAAAATTACAGACAAGGTGGTTGGGAACGTATGAAATCAATGAAGTTCATAATAATGGAACTGTCACTTTATTCACCATCGACGGTTCTGGCTCTCCTTTTCTGGTAAATGGACATTGGCTACGACTCTACCATCGACCGCTTTCAAAAGAATCATTTTTCCAAGAAGTAAGTAATGATCCTACTGTTTAGATTTTAGCTGGATGGGAAGGTAACCCAACAGCTTCAACTTCATAAAATTGTTGTTTTTATCAGCACTGTGCATATTGCATATAATTTTCTTTACATATTTTATTGATTTTTAGGTTTTTTTACTTCCTAGGAAAGTCACTATCAAGAGCCTTGGAGAATAAAAACTAGAAAAGATGACTTTAATGACTATAATTAACACTCTTTTATGTTCCTTATTCAAAATTTCAAATTTCTCTTGTCTCACTTTAAAAAACTTCATCAAACATAAATCTTGTTTTACATAGGAGATGAATATGTCTTGTTCTGTAGCAAAAAGTTGGGCGACTGCACCAAACAAATGCACAGTTGTAGTAAATAAAGAATGAATTCATAACACTAACAAACCATCCAATACTTTGATCATCGAATAAAACTACCCTTAAAAATTGAATGAATTTAGTTGATGACTAATCAATCTTAGATTTGCTAAAACAAAAATGTCTCTGGGAGGTTTCCAATTATTTAATGAGATGGTTAAAACTTGAAAATCATTTTTGTTGTTCATTTGAATGGAATGAATTTCGTTCCCTTCATGTGATTGATGTTCCCTTTTTGGGTAGTGTCGTTCATTTGAATAGAATAACTGTCGTTCCTTTTGTTGTGGTTGTTGTTCCCTTTGCGTGTAGTGTCGTTCATTTGAACGGAATAACTACCGTTCCTTTTGCTGTGATTGTTGTTCCTTTTGTGGGTAGCATCGTTTAGTCGAATGTAGCAGTTGTCATCCCCTTTTTTGCGATTGTCATTCCTTTTTTCGGGTAGCACTATTTATTCAAAAGAAACAATTGATGTTCCTTTCTGCGGTCTTTCCTTATTGTTGTTCCTTTCCCTTGAAAGTCACAATTTTTCACGAACAACACGTACTGTTTTTGTGACTACTCCTGATACATTTAGCCACTCCTTTGGGTATGAACTTCCTAACTAATTTTCAATAGCATCACTTCTAGTTATCATAGTAACGATTTGTCATTTTATTTTGTGGAGTATCTAGCATACCTTACCCAATTGTTTTTGGATTGATTTTTCCGAGTTATCTTAATATTTTTCATAATCATTAACCACCATAAATCGTTTATTTCCCCTATATATACACATATAATTGAATGATAATCTGCCTTCATATCATAATAAGGAGTCTAAGGCACATTTTTACTTGTCATTCTTACACTTCTTACACCATCCCATAGTCTTAAGGAGTAGATGAGCCTCCCTTAATAAAGCCTAAAAAAAAAAAACCGGAAATAATAATTAAAGAAAATAAACTTCTCCCACAAAGGATAGGGGGTCTCATCATGATCCAACCTACCACGATCATAAGAAAATAACATCAGTGACATTCCCACTATGGATACCACACTAGGAAAATGGCCTTTGGAATTTAACGTCAAAGGACAAGAGGTCTCATCACGATCTAACTTGTTCACTTAGGTTATGATCTAGTGAGTGGCATTGTCATTATTTATCTACCAAACCAGGATAGTGGCCTTTTGGGGAAAATGCGATTCAAACTATTTATTTGAGGATACAGGCTCATCTATGGGTTAAAAGGAAACCCTGTCAAGGCTATGAACACCTGCTAGCAACAATGTCTCTACTTGTGGTATGGGAGTTTATCTTAAATACGCTAAGTTTTTTTTTGTTCCTAGACTTCCTTTCTCAACAAAGAGGCTATCATTCCGGTTATATTTAACACAAGGGAAAGAAGCAATTTATGACATGTGGAATATTTATAAAATGTGAAAAAATTTAAACTATTCAGAATGTTTGTCCTTCAACATTTTTGAACATAGGTATTTAAACTTGTACTTCCCACAAAAAAGTGATAATTGTTCATGATTACCGTTAAAGTGCTTTGAAAGTTATTAATGATTGTTCTCCCAGCAGTGACGACGTAGTAATTATCCCTCACTTGAACTACTTGCCATCATTACACTCACACATATCGACGGTCAAGGTAGACATTTTCATTTATCAGGGGGTGGATATTCTGCACATTTATCGATAGATCATAATGATTACAATTAATGGGAAAATTCATATTTCTATATACATTTGTTGTTTCGTGATTTTTAACATTTCTGGTAATATTTTCTCACAAGATGGTCTAACTAAGTTTGCAGTTAGGAATGATAGTTGTGGTGACTTGTTTACAAAAGACATGGGTGGCCGAAGCATCCGTTGAGAGCCCACAATGCTGTAAGTAACCGACCAAGCAAGGGAAATTTTACATCGTCTCGGGTGGATAGAATATTTCAATAGATTGCAGGGATACAACATAAATATCATGCTATAATTTTTCCAGAATTTACAGAGGGGAGTCCCAGTGATTCGAGACATACAAATTCTAGTCACTGAGAAAATTATAGTGGAGGTAACATGCCTCCCAAATGAAGGCACACAGTGGACTAGGAAATACCCAACACTTAAGGAGGTTGTGGAGTCCTTCACAGAACCAAGAGAATAACTCGACAAAAAAGGGAAAGGACTCAACCCCACTGCTCTCAACAAGCCATGGAGGGAGCTAGCAGGAGTAATACAGATATATATCACATCTGATGGGAGATACTATGTGGTGAGACCGTGCGACCTCAAACTAGCAGCAACACTAAAACAGAGGTCAGTGATAAATTTGCCATTCTTTTTAAATGCCATGCTGCATAAAGTTGCTACAAGGACCTAGAAGGCCAAAGACCCTGTCAATATAATTAGTCACCATGGAATAGTAAAATTAATAGTAAATAGGGCCTTGATCCAAACACAAATAATTTATGGAGATTTAATTTAGGCCGATAGGCCCCTACAAATTGAACAACCTGAAATCCACCATGAAATTCCCCCACAGGGAATTGAGGCAGCCCGGGTAGAAGGAGACAATGCCCAAATTGAAATTCCAGCACCCCATATTGAAATAAAATAAGACCCCATACATCTGGTAGAAACTCAGACCATACAAGTAGAAACATCAAAGAAGAAGATACAAAGGACAATCTTTGTTCCTGAAACCTCCACTAGAAAAAGAAAAAGAGGTAAAAATACAGTCCAACCTGAAAGCACTCGGGAGACTATGCAAACATAACATCCCTTACAATAAAACACTCAGGAGACTGTACAGACAGAACAACCATCACTTGAAAACTTTACAGAACATTTCTTCATAAGTTATGAAGTACATATGGCTCAAGTACTAGGAAATTTAGGGACATCAATTACTGAAGACACAGACAGGTTTGCACCAACTTCTTCCCATTCAAACCCTGTCTTGGACCTTCCTGATATGTAGATGCCATCTCCTGAAGGAACAAAACATCCAGAACATCACATTGAGGTAAATAGTCCTTTGGAACAAATAGAGCACCCAAAATAAAGAGGGGAGCAACCATCAACTGATCAAGGTGGAGAAGACCTTAAAATTCCCCATAAACAAAAGAAAACAACATGCAAAGGTAACAATAGAGTCAAAAAATTAAAACAGGAAAGCAAGATATTTAGGAAAAGGGTTAAGAAAGTAAAATCATTAAAACAAAAAGTTGGCAGATTGAAAGAAACAATCAGACAACTTAGGAAGCAGTTGGAACAGTATGACAAGGCCCGTGAAAAGAAGAAATCCAAGAGGCCTAGAATACAGGGAAGAAATCCACTTCGTAGAAGGACAATTCACACCAATTATGTTGGAACACAAACAAAATTGCATGATCCTTTGGAAACAGTTGAGATAGAAACTCAGACAGAGGTTCCAGTAACATAAGAGACAACTATTCAAACTGAGGGAGTGTTCCCTACAGATTTTCTTTCTCCTTTGGAAACAATTGAAATAGGAACCCAGACAAATGCTCCAACAACAATAGAAGAAGTTGTTTAGACTGAGGAAACATTTCAGTCCCCTGAGCATGATGCTATTATTAGCAGGTTGGAGGCAGAACTGATGCAATCCCAACAAGCCTTAACTCAATGCAGAGATGAAATGGTAACAGTGGAAAAACATCAGAAATTTGTCAAACAACTTCAAGCCATGTCAACAACAGAGAATGATACCTTTGTTGATATCAGCAGAGCTAAATAAAAGGTGAAAAAGGTACATGGACAACTTGATGGAGACTTGGAGAAGATCAAAGAAAATTTCTCTGTTTATTCTGATATAGTAGCTTGCAGGGATACTGCTACTAATTACACCTTATTTTTATTAGAACACTATTTGTTGCTAAGAGTGAACGATATTAGAGTAGGAAAACCTTTTGAGTTTACCATTGGTTTTATTTTGTTTCATGTCTTAGAGAACAAGAGGAGGGAGTTAAATACTTTCTGCGTGAACTATACCTTCACAACTTCATTCTAGGAGAAAACAGAAAAGAGAACCCTAATTCTTTCACTGGGGACATCCAGTTTCAAGTATTATTGTCTTTTTCCAAAAACCAAACTAGGTGGGCTAAAGCACAGAAGGTTTTCATGAAAAGAGAGACTGGATTAGACCTATGGATTAGAGGGGAACCTCCTAAATCCCTTGATACCATTATGCAACACATGACATTCATGAAGAGGGAGAAGGTTGTAGAATCTTTGGCTCCCATCCACAGACATGTTGTATGTTCATGCCTACAGTATTTTAGAGAGCTTAAATAAGAAGCCATTTCTTCTTCCAAAATAAGATGGGATGTCTCCTCAAATGCAGTCAAGAATAGGGAACCATTTGGTTTCATAAATTTTCATGCAGCCACCATCATATTGGAGAGGTATACCAGAATGATTCTTGATGAAGGGCCTTCTTGGATTGGATGCAGGTACAATCCTCCCATTATTTGGTATCCTCTAGAGGGTTATCAGAGTAATTATTCAATTTGTAAGAAGGAGGAAGATATTGCTTTTGGATAGCTTAAAGGTAAGAATGGGTTTAGGAGACCCGGAGAAAATACCTCTCATCCCTTCAGCATCACTTCTTTACATGTAAACTATCTGCTTGCATGACGACATGCAAAACAGTAAGTTGGGGGGTATGTTGAGTTGAGAAAAAAGTACAAATATTCTCCTTATTACCATGGTTTATGATATATTCTTGATTGACTTTTCTGTTAATTAGAAGTAACTAGGAAAGAAAATGATTAAAAAGTCTTTTAGAAATATTATTGAATGATATTAGATATTTTCTAAAGTTTGGTTTGAATTGTTGTGATTTAATGTATAAAATGGACAATTATTGTTACCTCAAGACAATTAAAGAGATTCTGAAGATACATAAGCTATTGAAGATCGAAGGAATCAGGTGCAAAGCAGTTTAGAGGAATATTGACTCTTTATTTTGTAATATTTATAAATAGTAAAAGAAATATTGAGGATCTCTTGATCCTCGAGATAGATTAATTTACTCATGTCATTGTAATATATAGAGGATGATGAACAATGGAGAGGAATCAAAGAGTTTCAATCAAACATTCATATTTCTGAATTACTCTATACAAGCAGTCTGTTGTAAATGATTTATCAGTCATGGAATTAATGAAATCCTTCAACATTTTGATCATCTTTGCGTACTGAGTTTTTAGTAGTAGTATCTTCTGAAGACCATGGGCCCATTCAGAAGGAGTTACAGTATCATCTATAATCGTATCAATTCCATTTCAGTTTTGTGATTTAAATTTCCTTGCAATAGTTAAGATAAATTCATGAGTGTGTTGATTCGTTTATAAATTAGCTATGTTGCTCATTTGCAGAGAATGGATGTTTTATTCGCAGGTTATAGATTGTTGTTCCATTTCCAATTACTATTAGTTTATCGCTTGTTTATTTCTTTCATTTCCATATACGTTGTTCCTTTTTATCAAATTTTCATTTGTTGTTCCTTTCGTTTAGATCACATTTGTTGTTCCTTCTTACATATACATTAATTCGTTGTTCTTTTCCAACAGGTTAAATAATCATTGATAGATTGATTCATTGAGTGTTTCACAAGTTAAATTATTGTTTCTTAGTTAGAGGAATTTGACAAATTGGTTGATGTTTTGATTCATAGCATGTTAGTAATTAGATTACAATTCTGTTAAGTGAGTTATCAGTTTCATAGTTTCAATGAATGAGTGAAAAAATTGATTATTGCAACACTTTAGATAGACTCGGATTTTCTTTAACTAAATGATCTACATGATTCAAAGCCTCTACAACTATATGCATAATCTTTGTTGACATTCTTGAAATAGAAGATGAATCCTCGGTTGATAAATTAATGTCAGACTAAGGTTGTTTTTAGGACATCTTAAGAGACCTACAAGGCCTTTCTTAATTAGAACCTTTTTTATTTCCAGGATAGTTTCAGTTCTGTCTTCTATCTCTA
>JZKD02S1256920.1:299871-326442 GCA_000966675.3 Picea glauca
ATTAGGTCTTCTTACATCTGCCTTATTCTATTTTATTGAAAGGCCTTATTAATATTGACCTTTATTACATCCGAATACATTGATCTACCTATGTGCGGGTTAGGACCTTAACAAACATCCACGACCCCAACAAATGCGGCCACTTGGAGTAGTTTATTAATGCAAAGAAAAAGATTACAGAAAGATTTTACAAGAGAGCTTCTCACAATCGATCATCAACAAATGACCCTCCATGCTCTTTAATTAGAGATCATGGACCAATCGGGTGTTAAGCCATGGATCAATGGCCATTAATATCGAGGAGAGTATGAACTGTCAGATCACTCTATGTCGGGAACATATCGTGACCGTCGGATTTCCTAACTACAAATGCATACTGATGCACACTAAAGAAACACACTAGAAAACACACTTTTACCTAACAACACAATAGACCAAGTAGATCTTAACTAACTCCTAAGTGTCTAAATATCCTAACAGCCTATTGTTAATTCATGGCATGAGGACATGCCATATCTTCGGTCTGGGGGGAGTTTCCCGAGCTTATGAAAAGAGGGTTAGTTGTTTGAATTGTTACATATTGATGACAGGCAATAAAAATTCTCCTATTCACCATGCCTACCAGTACAAACCAAATCTTTTTTTAGTATCTGTCAGTCATCGATGATCAAATTTACTCTTTCATGTGACTGATAGGGTTATTAGGTCAAATTGTTATATTTTCAAAATAAAATTCTCAAATACAATTTGACATATCTTGGTTGTAAAATTTTCATTAGTGTGTCTAGGTGTCATTACTACTCCCTCCACTCATCCAAGGTCATAACTTTTCATCATGGTCATGTCATCATTCCTTGTCATAAATTTTCCAATGATTGTCTTGGTCAAAGTTCTACTTCAAAATTTGTTTTTGAATTAAGGAAGATGAATTTGACAAAAGCGAAAAAGGTTTTTATCAATAATAGACCAATAAACAAAAACCTCCTTCATTTTATGCACATGTGTTATTATTTTAGAAAAATCCCCCAAATACATTCGCTATAGGAGGGTTTCTGCACATTTGGACAGCTTGACTTCAAAACAGTTTTTCAGAGGTTTGGAGAAGGAATTTGCAGTGTTTGATGGTTCCATTGTGTAGAAGACATCATAAAATTTCCACCCTACCAATTTCATCCCAAACATCCTCTGGGAATGCCTCCAAAATCCCTATCAAAGACCATGTTGTGCTTCTCCTAAAAATATGTTGTGCTTCTACAAGTTTTGAGTAACCAACTTCAAGATGGGATTCTAAACAAATGGGAAAGTAATTTTGAAATATGGAAGTGGTTTTTGTTTATAACATACCAAAACACAATAACCTCTCTCATTTTTTGAATATACTTTATGGTTTTGGATATATTCAATTCTCTTAGAGGCCTAGTTTTTCAGAAAATAAAACACTATGTTTTTCTTGTTTTAGTCATATTTTTGTTTTGTGTTTTTCTAATAAATGAAAGTGAATTTTTGAAAACCAAGAGAGGTTTTTTTCAAGGAAATATTAAAAAACAAAAACCTCTCTCATATTTTACACAGGTTTTACTTTCCTGTAGTTACAGGTTTTACTTTCCTATAGTTACAGGTGTCACTTTGATACCTATTTTTCATAAGTTCACCAGGCTAGAATTGTTGTGCTTACGAGAAGTCACTTTTGGAACTAATTTTTACAGAGGTCAAATTGTTGTTTTACATGGTTTAAAGGATCAAGGGTATAATATACATCTAAAGTATTCCTCACATGTCGTCAGCAGCCTCCTAAAACTCCAAACCCTCTAGTTCAAACTTAGATAGCATGAAACACTGAGTTGTCATTTACGCCATGATAACATTGACTTACAACACAAGATAAATTCTCTACAACGTTAGGTTGATGATATTGCTGCCGCCAATAATAGTCCCTGGATGCAATTGAAACACCACAAAAATCCTAATTCAAAATCCCCTGGGCAAGAGGGAGAAGCTTCTAAAGCTAATCCACCCCCTCCTTCACAAGTTTAGTCATAAAAGGAAATTTATTTTTGTTTGCAGTGGGACCTGCAAAATCTTAGGTGTGGGGGTAATGTTGGGCCTGAGATATGATCACTTTCATGAATGTCATGAATTTTATTATACACTTTTTCCACATGTACATATGTGTTTTTCATACTTTAAAGGAGCTTTTTGAAGAATTTCATAATAAAATGGTATGATCTCCATAAGGTACGTGTATTTCATGTTTAATGATTGAATCAAGTATAATTCATCATGTTTTATGGTTTCCAAGAGCTAATTCACGTTTTTTGGTGTTACAGGGGAAAAATGCAATATGTTTCTAGTTCTGGCACTTGATCCGACACTTGATCTGACACTCGTTCCGACACTCAATCTAGCACTCCGTATTGCACAAAAATGCAAGGCGAGTTGGCAGTTATGGTATTGGCGGCCAGTGATGGATAAATCGGGTACATGGGTTTTGTTTATCATCGCCCCCTCCTGTTGCTAAGCTCCAGACAACTCAGTTGTAGCTATCCAAAGAAGGCAATTATTGGCTAACTCTGTTTTGTCAGTTAGGACATCATTTATTGTAATTTGTTGAATTTAGAAGTTGTTCGACCCTCCTGTGGTCGACCACTTCGTTTGTAAACCTATAATACTACCAGGATAGTCACTAGATTTTTAAGCAAGTAGAAGAGCCATTAGATTAGAGACAAATTTGTTTTTCTCTGTTTTTGAGTTTTACATTGCCAGAATTATGCCAGAACTGTGTTTTTGGATTTTTATGGTGAATTCGACTTGCTGAGTTCGTGGTGTTCTTTTAGAGAGTGACCACGACTTGCTAGGGGGCCCACCGATAGTCTGATAACTATCTTCATGTCTATTTTGCATTTTCTAATTTAAATTGCCTTTTTATCTTCCTGTACATGTAGATTTTTATTTATTTAATTAGTTTGTTGTAGCTTATTTTTTTACTTATTTTTGCGGGTTAGATGATGATATGTGTTAGTGTGTGTTGATTTTATAGACTAGAAAAGGCTTGCAAGTCTCTCTCTCTCTCTATACTAACCCTGTGTGCAATTAGAAAGTCTCTCTCTATACTAACCCCATGCACATTTAGATATCAGATTATGCTTTTATTTATGATTTCATAGTCAATTTTAAAATAGAGTTTTAATTAGAATAGCATAGAGTTTAATTTGGGTTTTCTCTGATAGGGATTGATGGATGGGTAGATTTACTTCCAGTTTTTATAGTTTGCTTATCTTAGTTTTACATAGATTTCATTTACTTAGTTATTGGTTAATGTAATTGTCAATTTACTTCTTGATATCATAGTTTAATTTCTGTTTTTAATTCATTTTCTTATCATAGTTTGAATGGTTAAAATAGACATAGTATAGTTTTATTTCACGCATTTTCGTTTCTTAGAATTAAAGTGCAATTGAATTTCTTAGTTAATGAATGAATCTAGTTTGCTTACATAGTGTAGAATTGGAATAATAACCTTGTTATGTTGTTGATGGCTCATACATGAATATGCAGGGTATTTAACATTATCTTTGTCATGGATAAATTCTCCTTAGATTGTTTAATCCATACCCTTCATTTTTCCATTGATATTAGTGTTGAGTTTATACTGTTGGAACTGTCCTTTGTTGTCAAGTGTCATCGAGATATCATCCGTCACCACTAAAGGCATCCACACAACCACCAACATTTTATTTGAGTGTTTCATAGATTAAAGATAGTTTCTTGCTTTCGTAGATTAGAAGAGATAGTTTCTTGTTTTCATAAGTTTTTAGTCTTTCTTGTTTTCAATAGAATAGATTTCATTTCTTGTATTGCATTGAGCATTTAAATTTCCTTTCACGCGAGAGAAATAGTTTTGCATTAGGCATTTAGTCCACTTGCCTCTTAGGCTAGGTAGTTGTTCAATGAGAAGTCTTTGCTTACTTGCCTATTTGCTTTAGTTGTTTTTTCTTACTTGCTCTTTTGTTTTAGTAGGTTAGTTAGGTGTCTTTGCTTACTTGTCTATTTGCTTTAATAGGTTAGATAGGTTCTTTTGCTTACTTGCTTATTTAATTGCTTTCACATGGTAGTTGCTCATTGAATGTATGTTGGCAAGTTAGAGAAGTTTGTTTTTGTCATTTGCTTAGTATGCTTAGTAGTTTACCTTTGCTTATTGTCATGAACTAGTTTGCTTTGAATAGGGTTTTTACTTTCTTTATTAGGAACTATCCATCAGTTCTTGGCCCAAAACTGCTTAGGTTACCTAGTTTTCATTTTTCCTAGTAGGGTTTGTTCATTAGATAAGTTTGCTTGAGTAGATTAGCCCTAGATAGCTTCTTTCCTTAGTTAGACTATACTCCTACCAACCTTTTACCTTTGGCATATATTTTGCTACAACTCTAAGTTTACTTACCCCGGGTTGACAATTTAATTGAGGGTAGTTTAGTGTCTTTTTTAGTACATATAAGTCACCTAACATAGCCCTTTGAAACAAGTTACTCTACCTGGGTGTGAGGTATGTACAAATAGACATTACCCTAGTGAATGTTATTACATGCAAAAATATGTCCAGACACCTACCAACCTTTACTGCACATTCTGTAAATCTTTGATCATGATGAGAAGGATTGTACAGATTATGATCTCTTGCATGAAAGGTCAAGAGATACATATAGGATTCAAGGAGAGATGTAGTAGGAAGGAAATTCTATGCAGTTTAATTCCCCAGGAAGAGGAAAATTCAACCCCTGTGGTGGATTTAGAGGAAGAGGACGAGAAGGAAGCATTGGTCAAGTTCGAGGTCAGATCATTTTCTATAACTGCGCCCAGCCGGGTCATTTGGCAAGGGAATGTCATAACCCTTGTACCACTTGCATCTACTGCAACTCATTTGAACATGTAATTGAATATTGTCCAGCATTGTGATACAGAAGCATCACAAGCAAGCGCAAGTGGAGGATAGTTGGATATGCACCAACGTGCATTTTGAAGACATTTTGAATTTTAAAAGATGAAACATTAATGTAATAGCTCGAAGGTTGTAATTGCCCTTAAATTTTGTGAAGATTGTAATGCATCTCTTGAGCGTTTTCTCTCATCTATCGGTTGTATGCATTTAATGAAATACATGTAAAGTAGATGTAGGCTTTAATTCGATTAGATAGTTTGAGGTTGTATGAGGGAAAACTCGAGAAATCTCCCTCGTATGTATTGTAGAAATCTCCCTCGTATGTATGGTATTGTATTATTATTCTCATTGTAAGATAGAAGTTAGTAGATGTAGAGAAGGGAGCAGAGAAGAATAGAGGTTGTAAAAGTTGTATGAGAAGATAGTTGTTGCCATTGAATCCATGTACAAAAGCACTTGAATTAATATAAGAATGCTTTGATCCAATTTCATGGTGTACTGGTGGTTATTGTTTCATCTATTGAATGGTATGTTTACAGTTTTCTTATATACTCTGTTTGCATTTGTTTCAATGTTGTGTGTGTATCTGTGATTTCATGTTGAATGTATGAAGATCGCGAGAGGGAGAGTATGAGTTTCAATTGTTTCTCGTCCTGAGAATTCATGCAAGGAGTTCAGTGGACGTTCGCAAAGAGTGCGTTGATAGGTTATGAGTTTATCTCAGAAATCCTAGGAGAGATACTGTCATTCTTATACCAGTAGAAGTGCGAGTATAACATAGAGTCGTGCAAGGTGCGCGCAGGCCAGACTAAAGTCTTAGAATTTTTCAACCCAAAGGAGTGGTTGAAGAATTTCTATCACAAGGAGTGCACAGAGTTGGAATATACTCAGATAATTAGAGATTATTGTGAAGTTCACAAGGAGTGCATGCAATAATTCCTTAGAATCCTTGAATTTCCAGTAAGAGTCAAGCTCAGGAGGGATAGAGACCTCGAAAAGTTTGAAGGAAGGACGCAGTTTGTAGTCACCTCAAAGAATCAAGCTCAAGAGATATAGTAGTCATCAGATCTAAACGAGCGAGAGTCATTGATTTGGCACCTTGTATTTTGGCATTTCAGGAGTCGAGAGTGTGGAGGAAACAACTACCCTAGAATCGTGAGATGTAAAATCCCGACGCGATTTGGACCGTCGGATCATGGAGTAATTAGGATCGTCGACTTGAAAGAGGGGAACTCGTGAGTTTGGGCTTTGGGAAAGGGAAGAGAGTTGCAGCGCGAACTTGTGAGTCATTAAAACCTAACACACTCGAAGATTGGGCCCCAGGTCACAACCGAGGGTCACATCAAGAGAAGTTAAGGGAGGAGCTAGTGGACCATTATCCCTTTTCGGGTTTTCGAGAATCGGAGGAGTCAAGCTGCCTCATAACGGAAGTCCTAATATCACAAAACGCAATGCACCCTTGGGAATTAAGTTTGTGGTCACGCCAGTGGTCATGTGGAGTGGAGGTTCATGCCTAGTGCTTGTTCACGCAGGTGTAAATTAGAGAAGGACCTGTGGTTATATGTGTTATAGGTTCTAGATGTGAACCAAGGATCCATTTCAGCTCGGGGAGAACAAAAAGATCCATAGGCTAGGAGGTCAAGCAGACCCTGCCGAGGTAGGGGTGTTGCGTCAAGTGGTATCAGAGCTAACAACTTTTTTTTTTTTGTAGAGGGAAGACAGAGGATAGTTGTAATTTGAATTCTACGTGGATAGATTGAAACAATGCCACTGAGAATACGTCAAGAGAGAGATATGCCTGATCCAGTTATGGAAAGGGAAATAAGAGAACTTCATGCGTGATTGGATGCTATGGAGACAACACAGAGATGAACACCTATTACTGGAGATATCTGTGAGGTCGAAAGTGAAAACGAAGAAGGAGTCGAAGAAGAAGTTGTAGCCGAAGATGATGCAGAAGAATGTCTATTTAAAGCTGTTGCAAGAATAGGTTCCAGAGAAAAAATGGGCATCCTGATGTATGAAGGAAACTTAGACATTGAGGAGCTGCTAGATTGGTTTAGAGATCTAGATAAATATTTCTATTATGAGGATATCGAAGAAGACAGGAAAGTAAAGCACACTGTTACTAGACTGAAAGGGCATGCAACATTGTGGTGGGATGAACTACAGGCTGACAGGCATTGCAAAGGAAAACAAAGAATTAAAAGTTGGGACAAGATGGTCGCCAAGATGAAAGACAAATTCATACCCAGGGATTACCAAATCAATCTGTTCCATAGAATACAGAATTTGAGAAAGAAAGGGATGACAGCGAAGGGATACACTGAGGAGTTTTATAGGATAAACATTAGAGTTGGTCATCATGAAATTGATGATGAAAAGGTTGCCAGATATATGAATTGTCTGAGATATGACATTCAGGATGATATGAGCATGGTAACAATCAGGAATGTAGAAGAGGCTTATCAGGTTGCTTTGAAAGCAGAAGAGAAATTGGACCAAAAGCAAGGTCAAAGGGGAAAAGGTAGAAGTCAGAGAAGAGGCAAAGTAGTTGCGCAAGACAGCGTACAGAATCCCAAGGATGAAGAGAAAAAACCTCATAACCACCCAGAAAGAGGAGGAAGCTCACAAGGAAGACAATATGCTGACATGAATACTTTTCCGTGAGCATTAGGAAGAGGAAGAGGCAGAGGAGGTGAAATAAAGTCTTTTTTTTGTGGAAATATCAGACACAAATCATGGGAATGTCCCGATATAAAAAGATATGGAGGAGGAGAATCTCACATTTCAGAGGCGCAAAGGAGAAATGTTGAGGCAGAAGATGCAGAAGGTGGAAGATCCTTAATGATGAGGAAAATTCTCTTGAAGCCAAAGAAGGAGGTGGAGAATCCAGTCCAGAGGAACAATTTATTTAGGACTACTTGCAAGACCAAGGATAGGGTATGCAAGGTAATAGTTGATAGTGGAAGCACAAATAATCTAGTATCCACAGAGATGGTGGAGAAGCTGGAATTTGAAACAGTTGCACATCCAAGCCCATATACAGTTTTATGGTTGCAAAAGGAACATCAGGTAACAATCACTAAAGAATGTTTAGTTGAGTTTAAGATAGGGGGTTATAGAGATGAGATCTTATGTGATGTTATTCCCATGGATGTATGTCATCTTTTGTTGGGGAGGTCATGGAAATATGACAGAAATGTTATTCATGATGGAAGAAAGAACACCTATACCTTGGAGAAGAATGGTAGGATGCATATGTTGCTTCCAATTGAAGACAAGAAGGTGAAAGCAGAAGAAAGAAATACTATACTTCTCATGAGTGGGAAGGAACTTCTTAGAGAAATCAAGAAGATGAAGAAATGCAGTTTGTTGTGGTAAGAAAACCTAGATTCATCTTGGACAGTACTTCAATGGATGATCTACCTGAGGAAATTCAGGAACTGCTGGAGAATTTCACTGATATAGTGGTGGATGATTTGCCTTGTTCGTTGCCTCCCATCAGAAGTATAAGCCATCATATTTACCTTATACCCGGAGCAATTTTACCAAACAAAGAAATGTACAAACTGATGATGCAGGAGAATGAAGAGGTCAAGAAGAAAGTCCAGAATTTGATGGACAAAGGGTTGATTAGGGAAAGCTTGAGTCCATGCGTTGTACCAACAATGTAACTCCGAAGAAGGATGGTGGATGGAGGTTGTTTACAGACTCAAGGGATATAAACAAAATCACCATCAGGTATAGATTTCCTTTACTCAAGATGGATGACTTGATGGATTGCTTGAGTGAGGAAAAGTTTTTTTCAAAACTTGATTTGAAGAGCAGATATCATCAGATTAGGATGAGGGAAGGTGATGAATGGAAGAAAACATTCAAGACAAATGAAGGACTATATGAATGTCTTGTCATGCCGTTTGTCTTGACGAATGCGCCAAGTACTTTTATGAAATTAATGAACGATGTCTTGAAATATTTCATTGGAAAATTTGTAATTGTGTATCTTGATGATATATTGATCTTCAGTAACACTGAGGAAGAGCATTTGAGAAATTTAACTCTAGTGATGAGGAGGTTGCAGCAAGAGAAGTTAGTGATAAATATGAAGAATTCGTCTTTCATGAAGACATAAATCATTTATTTGGGTTTTGTAATCTCTTCGAATAAGTTGAAGATGGATCCTGAGAAGGTAAAAACGATCAAAGAATGGCCATCACTGAGGAATATCTTTGAATTCAGAAGATTCCATGGACTAGCCAGTTTTTACAAGAAGTTCATTAGAAATTTTAGTGGGATTAGTGCACCAATGATGGACACAGTCAAGAAAAGACATAAATATTTTCATTGGACAGAGGAAGCAGAAAGAAGTTCTAGGTTGTTAAAGGAGAAGATAACCGAACAACCAATTCTGGTTCTACTAGATTTCAGTAAAACATTTCAAGTCAGATGTGATACCAGTGGATTCGCGGTTGGAGCAGTATTAATTCAAGACAATAGACCAATTGCATACTTCAGTGAGAAGTTGAACGAGACCAAGATGAAATATTCCATGTATGATAAAGAGTTTTATGCAGTCATACAAGCGCTGAAGAAATGGAGGCACGAATTGGTTCTGAAGGAGTTCGTTTTGTATAGAGACAACCATGCCTTACAGTTTATAACCAAACAGGAGAAAATGAACTAGAAACATGAAAAATGGTTTGAATTTATGCAGAACTTTACTTTTGTTATAAGGCACATTTCTGGAACTGCTAACAAGGTTGTTGATGCATTGAGCAAGAAATGTTTGATTCTGCAGGAGTTTTGTGTGAAGACCTTAGGTTTTGATAGCCTTAAGGATATGTACAGAGATGATTCAGATTTCAAGGACGCTTATGAAGCATGTGAGAATCTTGTTTTGAGAGATAGGAGCCAATGGATTGAATATTTAATTCAGGATGGACTATTATTTAGAGGAAATCAATTGTGTATCCTGAAGGGTTCTATGAGAGAAAACCTTTTAAAGGAAAAACATAGTGGAGGATTGGTTGGACATTTCGACCATGAAAAAACACTTTTGCAACTAAACAATTTATATTATTGGCCAGGAATGAGGAAAGATGTCAAGAAATTTGTCAACAAATGTAGAATTTGCCAGCATGCAAAAGGGAATAGACAAAATACAGGGTTGTATCAACCACTACCGATACCAGAGAGACTGTGGGATGCAGTAAGCATGGATTTTGTGTTGGGAATGTTGAGGACATAGAGAGGTTGTGATTCCATATTCGTGGTAGTTAATAGATTGTCAAAAATGGCACATTTTATTCCATGTCAGAAAACTAGTGATGCAACACACATTGCAAATCTATTTTTCAAAGAATTTGTTTGACTTCATGATTTACCCAAGAGTATTGTTTCAGACAGGGATACCAAATTTGTTGGTCATTTCTAGAGGACACTATGGAAGAAGATGGGGACAGATTTATCTTTTAGCTCAACATATCACCCTCAGATGGATGGACATACTGAGGTAGTAAATCAAAGTTTGGGGGACTTATTGAGGAGTTTAGTAGCTGAACATCATAGTCAGTGGGATCGGATTCTTCCGCAAGAAGAATTTGCATATAAAGACTCACCTAACCGGAGCACAGGATAGAGCCCATTCTAGATAATGTATGGAATGCATCCAAGGGGAGTATATAAGTTGAGAGACTTAGAGAAGAGAGAGTTTAGGACTGTTGGAGTTGAATATTTTTCAGCAGAGATGCAAGAGCTCCACAGTAAGATTAAAGAGTGGTTGCATAATTCCAGCCAAGAATACAAGAATAGAGAAGATCAACATATAAGAGAGCTTCATTTCGAAGTGGGAGATTTAGTCTTAGTGCATCTAAGAAAATAAATATTCCCAATGGGAACGTATAATAAGCTAAAGATGAAAAAGATAGGGCCGTGTAATATTTTACGGAAATTTGAGGCAAATGATTATGAGATAGAATTTCCAGATGGTGTGGGAATATCACCCATATTCAACATAAAAGATCTGTATCCTTACAGAGAAGATGAAGCAGGAGGAGAAGAGAGTCAAGATAAAATCCAGTGGTTCAAATAGATGTTTGTCACTGAAAATCCACAGATGGAAAAGATCACTGACCAGAGAGTTGGCAAGAAGACCCGGAGGAAGACACATCTTGAATATTTGGTAAAATGGAAAGGACACCCGATTGAGGATGCCAGTTGGGAAAGTGAAGAAAATATCTAGAAACATCGACAGACAGTGCAGGAGCTCATGGATAGGAGTCCATGATTTTTTCAGCCAGAGGAGTATGATGCAGGAGCATCGCAAGCAAGCGCAAGTGGAGGACATCTAGATATGCACCAGCGCACATTTTGAAGATGTTTATAATTTTAAAAGATGAAACATTAATGTAATAGTTGGAAGGATTTAATTTCCCTTAAATGTTTTGGAGATTGTAACGCAGATCTTGAGTGTTTTCTCTCATATGTCGGTTGTAGGCATTTAATGAAATAAATGTAAGGTAGATGTAGGCTTTAATTCGATTAGATAGTTTGAGGTTGTAGGAGGGAAAACTCGAGAAAGCTCCCTTGTATGTATGGTATTGTATTATTATTCTCATTATAAGATAGAAGTTAATAGTTGTAGAGAAGAGAGCATAGAAGAACAGAGGTTGTAAAAGTTGTATGAGAAGATAGTTGTTGCCATTGAATCCATGTGCAAAAGAACTTGAATTAATATAAGAATGCTTTGATCCAATTTCATGGTGTACTGGTGGTTACTGTTGCATCTATTGAATGGTATGTTTGCATTTTTCGTATATACTCTGTTTTCATTTGTTTCAATGTTGTGTGTGTATTTGTGATTTCATGCTAAATGTATGAAGTATGTGAGAGGGAGAGTATGAGTTTCAATTGTTTCTCTTCCTGAGAATTACTGCAAGGAGTGTAGTGGAAGTCCACAAAGAGTGTGTTATCAGGTTCTGAGTTTATCTCAGAAATCCCAAGAGAGATACCATTGCTCTTATACCAACAGAAGTGTGAGTATATCATAGAAAAGTGCAAGGTGTGTGCAGGCTAGACTGAAGTCTTAAACTTTTCCAAACCAAAGGAGTGGTTGAAGAAATTCCGTCACAAGGAGTGCACAAAGTTGGAAGATACTCAGATAATCATAGATTATCGTGAAGGTTGCAAGGAGTGCATGCAAGAATTCCTTAGAATCCTTGAATTTGCAGTAAGAGTCAAGCTTAGGAGGGATAAATACTTCGAAGAGTTCGAAGGAAGGATGAGGTTTGTAGTCACCTCAAAGAATAAATCTCAGGAGAGATAGAAACCATTATATCTAAATGGGCAAGAGCCGTTTATTTGGCACCTTGTATTTCGGCATTTCGGGAGTCGGGAGTGTGGAGGAAACAACTACCCGAGAATCACGAGACGTGAAATCCCGACGCAATCTGAACTGTCAGATCATGGAGTAATTAGGACCATTAAATTTTAAGAGGGGAAGTCACAAGTTCAGGATTTGAGAAAGGGAAGAGAGTTGCAGCGCGAACTCGTGAGTCACGAAACCCCAACGCGCTTGAATATTGGGCCCCAGGTCGTAGTCGAGGGTCACATTAAGAGAATTTAAGGGAGGAGCTAGTGGGCCATTAGCCCTTTTTAGGTTTTCAGGAATTAGAGGAGTCAGGATGCCTCATAACGGAATTCCCGATATCGTGAAATGTAATGCGCCCTTGGGGGTTAAGGTCGTGGTCACGCTTGTGGTCAAGTGGAGTGGATGTTCACACCTAGTGCTTGTTCGCCCAGGTGTAACTTCTAGAAGGACCTGTGGTTATACGTGTTGGAGGTTCCAGTTGTGAACCAAGGAACCATTTCAGCTTAGGGAGAACATAAATATCCATAGGCCGAGAGGTCAAGCAGACCTTGTCGAGGTAGGGGTGTTGTGTCACATTGTTAGAAAAACTTTAGGAGAGACGAGGAGGAAACCAATAGGTACAATTAATATCAGAAGAACCTCGTAGTGAGGACCATAGAGTCGTTGTTATCACTAGAGGAGGCATTGTTATGGGAGAAGACAGGGCAACCCTAGAAAAGACTACAAAGGGATCTAGGATCAGAAGAGCTGCAGAGAATACATAGTTGTTCGATCCAAGGAAGGAGAAGAAGACATTTGAAGAGGAAAGAAGGGAATTTGGAAAAGAACATGCTTCTTCATATAAGGCACAACCAGAAGTGAAAGAATGTGGAATTCCTCTGGAATTTGATCAGTCTGCCTCACCCAGAGAAGGAAAAGAGGTAAGCAAGCTTATGGATTTCTTATATACTTGCATTAATTTGATTAAGGATGAAAGAGTTGTGCAAGAACTACAAC
This sequence comes from Picea glauca, assembly GCA_000966675.3. Lineage (NCBI taxonomy): Eukaryota > Viridiplantae > Streptophyta > Pinopsida > Pinales > Pinaceae > Picea > Picea glauca. The sequence continues at coordinate 313,170 of JZKD02S1256920.1, forward strand.
ACTTGATCAGACAGTATGAGATAGGAAGAATAGACCCTATACTGAGTAGGGATTTGAAACAAGTATCTAGGAAGAGGAGGACAAACAAGGAACAACACCTTAATGTTCAGATTGGAGACTATGACATAGATTATGTGGTCCTCGACTTTGGATCAAAAGTCAATGTTATGACGAAGCAGACCTGGGCGCTAATGGGAAAACCTAAGTTGATTTACTCCCCTATAAGGCTCAAGATGGCTAATCAGCAGGCAGTAAGCCCCTTTGGAAGACTGGAGCATGTCCTTGTGGATGTCGTTGGGGTAAGAATGTTTATAGAATTCAAAGTGATCGAGATAGTTGATGATAGTTGTCCTTATCCTCCATTGTTGGGCATTGATTGGGCTTTCAACAAATCGACTATTGTTGACCTAAATAAGAGATGAATGAAATTCGAAGGTGATAGACTTAGGGTCATTGCACCTCTTGATCCTGATGAAGGTCCCAGATACACATAACCCATCAGAGAAGAAGATCGTGCATATGAGCTAAAGAATATATATATATTGAGAGCAAGGCAACAGGATTGCATTAATCCTACAACAAATGGGAATTTTAGTTGGTGAAGTGAAAGAACATGCTCATTTGATTCAAAATAATATATATATATATATATATTGAGAGCAAGGCAACATGATTGCATTAATCCTACAACAAATGGGAATTTTAGTTGGTGAAGTGAAAGAACATGCTCATTTGATTCAAAATAAGCATCAGAGAATTGGCAGAACAAAATGTATGAAGTTTCTGCATGGAGGTGTGTCAAATTGACCAGGGAAGTTCGCTGGATCGGCATAGAAGTAAGTAACCTGCCCACATTTGATGGTTTGAATCATTTAGAAACATTCTTATTAGAATTTGAATAAGTTGTATCAGTACAACATAGGTTGTTGGCACTTGATGAATCCTTGAAAGAAACTCTAGCGAAATGGTAGGGAACACATAAGAAGAACATCGTGGAGTGGGTGCAATGTCGCACTTTAATGACAGTGCACTTTTTAGAGCAAGTCGAAGGGTGTGAAGTTCGATATACAGGTCAGAGCTATCTAAAGGACCATGTGTGAAGTTGTGAGGAGCCCTGGAGAAACATTCCTCAAGAATAGTGGGTGCATAATTTCATTAACACTTTGGATACAACGCCTATCAATTGGTATCTTCAAGAAGAACTGCACCTCACCACTTCATATTGGTACAGTATGACTCAGAAATTTATAGCTACGTTTTTATTTGAAATTCATTACCCCATAGTAGATCAGGATTTACAAGTTGCAAGACATAAAGTATTTGAGAAGGCACCTAACCTCCCTCTGGAGCAAGAAGAAGATGAATGGACTGCACCTCTTCAAAAATTACAGGGTTGTTACAATATCAATGCTGATGAAGATGATGATCCTAGGAATGTGAAAATCGTAGAAACTGAAGGACAGAGAGACATACAAGGAACTGAGATCAAATTACCTTTTATTGGGAAGCCCATCAAGATCAAGAAAGTTAATATTGGAACAGAGAAGGCACTTAAGTTGGAAAACATTAGAGATTACTGGGATGATTCCATTATTGATAAGATTACAGAATTAATACATGCGTATCAGGACTTGTTTCCAACCAAGTTCACAGATATGAAGGGTATTAAAGGGCCCATGGAAGAAATGAAGATTCCATTGAAACCAAATGCAAGGCCAGTCAAGCAGAGACCTTACAGACTGAATCCCAAGTATAAGAAGAAATTCAAGATTGAATTAGACAGAATCTTGGAAGTAGGAATCATAGAACCTGTTGAAGAATCAAAATGGATTAGCCCTATGGTAGTCCAAGATAAGAAGTTAGGAGAGATCAGGATCTGTGTAGACTTGAGGAAATTGAATGATGCATGTTTACATGATCCCTTTCCTACACTGTTCATTGATGAAGTTTTAGACAACGTAGGAGGACAATAAGTTCACTCCTTCACAGATGGATTTTTAGGGTATCACCAGATCATGATTGCTAAGGAGGACAGACATAAGACCACATTTGAAACAAAATGGGGATCCTTCTAGTACACTGTGATGCCCTTTAGACTGAAGAATGAACCAACCATCTTTTCCAAGGTGGTGGTCGAAGCATTCAAGGAGTTTTTGCATACATTTTTAGAAGCATATTTTGATGACTCGGTTGTTTTTATCTTATTGAAAAATCATATTGAGTGTTTAAGACTAATGTTGGATAAGTGCGGGCAATGTTAGATTTCCCTGAACTTGAAAAAGTGCATTTTCTTGTCACCTTTTAGAGTATTGTTGGGACACATTGTATGTAGGCAGGGGTTGTTGGTAGATCCTTCCAAGATTCCCATCATTATTGATCTACCTCCCCCTACTTCGGTTAGACAATTGTGCACTGCACTGGGACACACTGAATACTACATGAAGTTTATCAAGGGATATGCACAGATAAAAACACCTATGGAGAAGTTATTAAAGAAAGACAGTAAGTTTCAATGGACTGAAGAATGCCAAGAGAGATTTGACACACTAAAGCAAAAAATGGTTACCACGCCTATTCTGGTATTCCCATATTGTAGTAAGGAATTCCATTTTCATGTCGATGCTTCGTCCATTGAATTAGGAGCAGTGTTATGGGATTATCGAACTACTTGTAAGAAGCTGACAATGCAGACCCATTTTAAGTTAGTTTATGGATTGGAAGTAGTTGTACCGATGGAATTTTTGGTTCCTAGTTTAAGAATTGCAGCATTTACAAATATGGATGACACTGGCTTTGTTCAAGAGAGGCTCGCACAGTTGGTAGAACTAGAGGAAGACAGATTTATTGCAAGATTTCATTAGTAGGTACAGAAGGAACAAGAAAAGTCTTACCATGACAGACACATCAAGAAGAAACTATTCAAGAAAGGAGACTTGGTATTGGTATATGACAACAAGTTCATGAAGCATCCAGGGAAGTTCAGGACACATTGGCTTAGGCCATATGAGGTTTCCTATGTTATAGAAGGTGGAGCTGCGTAGTCGAAGAATCTAAACGGGGAATGGAAGGATGGGTTAGTGAATGGGAGCCGATTGAAATTGTATTATGACAACCGACTCCCTTGTAGCTCTCAGTAAAAGAAGATGAAGAAGGGTATAGGTACCAGGTGCAGCTGAAACTTGGTACCAGACACATAAAAGACAATCTGCACATGAGAGGGAGGGACAGAGCAGAGAGAACAAGCTTCTTCGTGTAGTCTAGAGTCAAACTGATAAAGGAATTTTAGTCCTACAGTGACTTGGGACAAGTCACAGGTGAGTGTTGGAGGCCTGTTGTCCTTTGGTTAGGTAAGGAAGAAGAGATTAAGGAACAAAGGCGAAGCATGAAGAGCGTGGAAGGAACACAGACCGAGGATGGTTCGAAGTGGTCAAAGAAGCAGAAAAAGAAAGAGCGAAGTAAAGGAAAGCAAGTCATTGAATGAGAAGATCAAGGAAAACAGATCAACAAAGAAGATGGATCATGGACAACTCAACAAGAGGAAAAAGAGACCAATGGATGCATTGGATCACCTCGCAAAAAAGAAGGAAGGATAGGCTGGCAAAGCCTTGAAAACATGGGTCAAGGCATCTAGGGTTTTATCATCTAGGGTTTTGACACCTAGGTTTCGGCCTAGGGTTGTCCAAGAGTCATTGTAATGTATAAATAAAGAGCTAGATGAGAGGGGAAGCCTATTTTTGGTCGATATGGTTGTTCTTTGTTGTTTTTATTGTGAATAATCATTGTTGTTAAGATTATTGTTGTATTGAGAGAGGGAAGTGTTGTGTGAGAGAGTAGTCTGTATTATGGATCTTCAACTGGGTACGAAGATCAACCCTACAGTTGGGTGTGTAGGGAGGGGAGAGAAAGAGATAAAGAGAGGAAGAGAGAGATATCTACAAGCTAAGTGCGTATATAGAACTGTATGTTTCCATCTTAATATATCAAGAAACACAATTTTGTGGATGTAGCCCTAGGGAGAGGGTGAACCACGTATATCTTGTTGTTCTGTGTGATTGATTCTTTGTTATTTTCCATTTGATATATTGTTATTGCATTGTTGTGTTATATCCGAGATAGAACTTGTGAAGTAAGTTAAGAAAGGTAAAGGATAACTATATTGGTGTGCGTTATTGTTCTGGAACCACTTTCCATTTCCTCTGGTTGTAGACACCTGTGTCATGAAGACCCCTATTGCTACTTTGCGTGAGACTACATCTACTTCGTAGGTGTTGCCGAAAGGTCCAGTAGTTAGGGCTTGTTGGTGCACTGTTAGATCTAAACCATGGGTTTTCCCCTGTGCCAACAAGGTTCATCTACCCATTCATCAGAAAAATATCCTAATAGACATGAGAGCATGGAGATAATCTGATTATCCTTCTTTGGTAAAATAGAAGAGGGATATGGTGGATTTTTCTTAGGCAGTTGGGCATCTTCAGGGAGGAAAATTTCAAAAATTTGGGCTCTCTCGGAAAAAGTCAATTTATGATATAATTCATCTAGGACTTTGACAAAGAAAGGGGTGGTGGAGTTATTTTGAGGGATATAAAACATTTGGTTAATGGTCTCAGGAGTAATTGTAAACAAAATTTCACCATTTTGAGATGCAATGGCTCTTTGGCTTGGTAGATAACTAGATTGGAATTTAAGGACGAATTCAGGGAAAAGGTAGGTTTGGGGAAACATGTAGAGGGGTAAATTGGGTTCCCAGAGTCCAATTTCGTCGCTTTGGTCAAGGAAATTATTCTTCATCCAACAATGTAATTCAAATAAATCGAATTCACACTTAGGCTCTGCAACTTTGTAATCTCTGTCTGCCAGAGGAATGTGGTCAGGGTCAATTGGAGGGGGAACCATCGAATTTTTAGAGGTGTCGACAAACTTGCCTTTGGGAGCCATAATTAAAAAACTAGCAATAAAATAGGTTAGAAATGTTGTAATTACCAAGAAAATAGCTTGCCAGTTGAAGGTAATTGATGGTGGTGGTAGTCTAACAACAAGATTTTCTCGGTAGTCACGAGTTCTCAGTCAGCAAATAGTTTAACGTGGGGGAAAAGTGGGGTTTTTTGTATGTGCAGGGATATTGTTAGGGTGCGGGGGAATGGGCAGTATCAGGAGTGACTTAGGCGGATTTAAAAGGGGGTATTAGGTGTTTTGTGATAGTTGAAGGGGGGGGAATCCAAAATGATGAGGGAATGCCATGTTAGGTGGGGCTGGGGTGGGAAAAAACAAATTTTCGTACCCCCCTCCATCGATAAAGGTATGTAGGTCGGGGGGTTGGTGAAAACAAATGAGGGTCATCAATCGAGAAAAGGGATAATGTCGTCGGGGAAGATCTACATAGAATTTATGCTCTACAAGACAAATTGTCTTGTCAATTTTCCAACTTTGGTTAAAACATATGCGCCATAAAGAAAAATATTTTCTTTTGAAACCTTTACATTCTCATTTTATTTTACCTATACTAATCTAACTTATTTTCATCAACTTAGGGTGCATTGTAATGTGCAGACCCCCTTTAATTTTCTCTGAAGGGAAAATTTATCTAACATGTATTATATCCTATGCATCTAACTAATTAATCCATCTTAAACAATTGGATTAATTTCTTCCTCTATCTAACTATTTTAGCCAAGATTAAACAACTTGGCTAAAATTATTGTCTAACCTAACAACAAAAATTGAAAATTGTTTGATCATGATTAAACTGTATGATTCAAGCAAGGATCTAGTAATGTAGCATTCAAATTTGCAGCAATTTCACACTTATTTTTCTTTCCATGGGGTTTTCTTGTTTCTCTCTCTCTTTTTTTTAATTTTATTTTCTCCCTTTTTCTTTTCTTTTCTACCCTCTTTTCATTTACATTATTTTTTATCTTTTTTTTTAACTTTTGGAAATCAATTGCATAATGTAATATTATTTACAATATAAAATCAATGAAAGAAAAATATTCAGTTACCATTGATACTATGAACTATAGGACTCTGATAGGTGGCATACAGGTACATCCACTATAGATGGATGTGATGGAAGAGGTGGCGTGGATGGGTGGCCTGCATGTGAATCCAATGAGGATGCGTGCAATAAGACAGATGCTGGTGGTGTGATATGATAGACCCCCACATGCTATAGAATTCATTACAACTCCCCGGGCCTAGATAAAGGTAACCCAAAAGAAAGATTCATGTGCTCAAGGAGTGCAATAGTACTATATCTAGTCAATATTTCCATATCCTGCACACATATTAATAATATTGAACTATTAGTACCAAATAGTAAAACTCAAAAACATAAACAAAAAAAAAATTGAGAATTATACAATATTTATCTATACACATGGTACATGTGATACAGGGGACTTGTCCATCCTAGATGGACATTCCCCAACATTGCCTAGTCCCAAATCCTATAGAAACACAAGAAAATTAAAATTTTGAGGATGCCATAAAATAAATAAATGACGATGGTGAATTATCAAATCTGATACATACCTATGTGTGAGGTGCACCCGATGAGAAAGCTGCCTCTATTGCTACATCAGTGGTGGGGATAGGCATTGAGGCATCCATCGACGTAGAGGGTCTACTTCTTGGATGTAACAACTGCAAAAAAAGATACAATAAAAAATATATATAAATACACAGAATACAAAATAAATATATAATGATGAATAACATAGAGAGGGTTAAGATACTAACCTCGTCCATGAATCTATGATTTCCACTAGGCTCTATAGGCCCATAGAATGTATGCCCATAGCTCAAGCATCTGTGAGGTTCACATGGAAAACTTTTATTTCCATGTGTCCTCTCCTCATTGTACTATGTTGTGCATGCTGAAGCTCCAACCCCTCTATTGATGTCACTGAAAGGCACCTCTTGCCGAGATAGTGCAACAAAGCTATTGTGTTGCACTAGGCTACGAGTCAATGATGAAATGGATATATGTCCCTATTGAAAGCTCTCTACAACAGGAGGATGTTGGGTAGGGGGGTCAGGCCTTCGCTTAGAGGGACAAGGACCTAACATGGGATCACACCTGGCATGCTCTTGATCCTATGCGAACCCTCAACCCACCCCCTGGAAGTCACCCTTGTGAAAATAGTTAACATGCTTACCCAAAATAAACTCAGCCCATAATTTTCTCAGAAAATATAAGGTCACCTCCCTATTATTGCCGGGAGGTTTGTCAAAAACCATATACCACCTATCCATTCAGTTTTTCCTAATATGGGGATGGATGCACCAGTCAATGGAGAGGCGTTTCATGGTCAATGGTAGTTCTTGTCCATTTCTAGGATCCCTAAAAATAGTCAATATTTGTTGCTTTGAAATGCCCAAGTCTCTGACTTGGTTTCCGTCCAAACTAGTGCTATAATATTCACACATTCTTTCCCTATAATCATAAATAGAGGTCAATTTCCCTTAGGCACTTGCAATGGACTTCACAATGATATCCAATGAATTGGCCAGGGATACTCTGCTAGGCTCTTTAGTGTCCCTTAATTGTTCCTCAAGGGTTCTTAATATGAACAACCCCTCATCAATTTGACTGTTTACATTGGGTGGTTGTGGTGGGTTGGGGTTTATCTCTCCTTGGTTTTCTTCTTAGCGGTTTACATTGTCTCATGGTTCCATTTTATTATATATGCTCCAATTTATTAATCCATCACATGTAAATTAGGTTGGTTTTTTAATTATAAAAGAAAACTACAAATTTTTTTAATTTAGATTCTTGGGAGAAAAATACTAAATTGGAAATGACTAAATTGAGAGAAAAATAGAAGAAATTAAACATACCTGTCTAGACTGGTACACGGTGGCAACATCCTCACCTTGATGCTCCTCTCTAGCTCCTCTCTATTTGATCAATGAGAGTAAAAAAATGAGCGTGATTTGTGCAAATGAGAAAAAATTGCGTTCACAGCCCTTTAAAAAATGTCTAGTAGATAAACACACACGCGTTCCTGCCACTAAACCTATGTGGCAAGTTGAGTGGAGGTTCATGCAATTCCAAACCTATAAGGTTAGGAATGCATGCGCATTCTTGAGAATGTTCCTGCAACTGTGCATTCCTACTGACCCCCTTGCCACTTTTTCAGCCACCAACTTCATGCACTCACTCTAATTTAAGTGGATCATGAAAATCTATTTAACTAAATCTATTTAGATGAAGTTGGAATTATTAATGAATACATATACCATTGGAAAGTATTTATAAGTAGTAAATTACTAAGTCAATGATGTTGAGCATGTGAAGGCATCCTATCACTAAGAATATCTATATTCATCCTACTTCTACTTAATATTAAGATTACAGAAACAATTTTAATGGACTATATAATTATATATTATAAAATTTTAAAATAAAGATTTTTTATACTTTATTAATTATAAATACAATTATAATATAAATTATACTTAAATATATTATTCATTTTATATTTTATATACATTGAAGTAAAAAAAAATAAAAAATTTTATAAATCTAAATATAATTTTTTTTATATTATAAATTTAAAATATTTTTTTATTTAATTTATTAATATTTCATTATATTTTTTATTCATATTATCTTTTTAAAATACATGCTTAACTCTCATACTTAAAAAAAATACAAACTCATAACTAAAAAGCTAAAATCACTTAAATACATTAAACATATTTAACCACCGATAATTGAAATTAAAATGATTTCTTAAACAATGGTATTACCAAATTACCAATAATGCCTCCAACTTTTTTAAGCATCCTCATAAGCAAGATGCTGAACCATGGTTGTTGTCCTCACCTGGCTGGAGTTGAGTCGAGGGGGGTGTTGAAGAACCAGGTTGTCAGTTCTATGGTAGAAGAGGCAAGTTGTCAGGCCTGTGAGCAGCTCTCTCCAGGAGAGAGAGTCTGTTGGGAGTGGTTTTCTTCCTGGGAGAGTCTAGCACCAGCTATAGAACTCTGAGAATTATTGATTTGGCTTGTTGTTGAGCCCCAGAGGGGAGGTGAAGCACTGATGGACTGTGCTTGTGAAGGCGTATACTCCCGTGCGGAATATGCATGTGGGGAATGAGAGTCTGTGAGTAGTGGGCATAATAAGCCTCCTGGATAGAATCCTTCCGGTACCTTTGTGCAGTTTTCCTGTAACCCCATCCCAATATAGGATTTCCTTGCCCTAGGTGGAGCTTGGTCCCAGCTTGAGGGTGACCCACTTCTGAGAGTGATGAGCAGCATGGTCTAAGGCTGGGAGGTTTGTGGAAGGTCTGGACGTGGTTGGTGGAGGCACTGCAGTTTTAAAGATAAGTATATGCATGTGTTTAATTTAACTTTAATATGCATGTTTGTGATGCTTGCAATATTATCATGTATTCCATTGCAATTATAGATTACTGTCTCACATTATTTATGTATGTTAGTCGTAATCCTGTGATTACTCTGTATTGTTTAGTTAAATGTGTTAATTTTATTTAATGCATGTTATATATATAAGTATGAGAATGTTTCTGCGTAGTAGCGTTGCCTGGCCATGGCATTGATGGTCGGGGATGTTACACTTGTGCTACCAATAAAGGAAACCAGCTCAAGCTCCAGGACCCTACTATCCATAAAACCAAACCCTAAGGGCCAAAATTTAAAATAATTTTACATGGTATTTCTCCAGTCTTAGAGCCTATAAAAAAAAAGACAAGTAGCTAAACAAAAGAGGGGTTACTTGTTTGACTGGATCCCTACGTTCTCCACTTGATTGTCCACTTGGTTTCCACTAGTGGGATATTTCCATGCAGGTATGATGACAGGATGTTGCGACTACTCCTAATGTTGATGACGTTTTGGGAGATGGGTACACAAGTCCATCACCATGTCTAATTTTCATTCCATCAGTTCTTGCTTAAATATCTGATTAGACATGTCACTTTGTAGCTCAAATATGAGCTTTAAGTGGTCTGTAGAGAATTGGACAGTACTGGTTTCTTTATTTGAATTGGAATTCCGAGAAGCCTCCATGGTTCTCTAGGTCGTGCCACCTACTTCCTTGGCGAGAGAATCATCACCAACAACTAGAGGATGAGGGGGCATGGCTTCTTTGTCTGCATATACAAATGTGTTGATCTTTGGGATGTCAGTGCCTGGTGAAATGTTTTTTCCCTAATTAGAATCTTCTAACTCCACCTTGCAGCTCCAATAATTTGAATCGTCTGTTTTATTGTAATGACCCCAATCGTTATGACTACATGCGACGAAGGCAAGTGCAATTTTTTTTTTGTTCTTTAAGAAGGAAGGTAATCAACGAAAACAATTAATCATCATGACTTGACAACAAACACAACTTACACATTCAGGCAACATACAACAATGATCCAATGTACTAGCACAACATGCAACCGGATGAAACATGCGATAATCAATAGACAGATAAAAATGGCTACCTGCCCAACACAAGCAAGACAATGCCTACAAGCTAAAGGACAACATCAACAAATCGACACATTAGCTTTGACAACTAGTAACTAGAAACCTCTATGGCACGCAAAACCAAATGCATTAAGGCATTACAAAACCAAGTACCAACATCCATTACAACAAATGATACACCCACATTGGGAAGCACAAGACTCCGGCCCGGTTATCATCCACGTCTATCCATCATGGAGCACAATGATCCCCTCATCAAGAATCATGTCATCACAAGGCAATAGGTTTGACAGTCACCAAGGTGCAACATAACATATCTAGACCAATATCCCAAGAAAAATCCAACACGCTAGGAGACCAAATTAACTGTCAAACAGGAAGACTATACCTAAGCACCCAATTGGCAAGTCAACAAGACACAAGGGAAATCTGACTACTATAACAATCATACATCATAATAACTTCTTAGCGCAACAAATTCTATGCCAACATACATGAATTTGTACACATAAAAATAATTATTATCAAACAAATGGTTCAAAGTAACTGTTTTCCAATTCCAGATATCTGATAAGTATTTTCCTAAGGATGAATCCACTATCTTTTAAACTGAACAGATATGAAACATGTCCTTTAAAATTGAATACGCTAACTTTTAGACTGAAACAATCGAATAAAATGACTATCTATGGAACACAAACATGATGTATATAATGAAATCACTATTTAATGGGACACAGATAGGATCTAAATAATGAAATCGCTATTTAATGGAACACAAATAAAATTGTTATCTATATAATCTATATATTGATGTTACTATATTTGTTGTATTTATTACTGTATTTATTGGTAATTATTACTGTATTCAAATTGTTGTCTAATCACTGTCTATCAATATGCTATAAATCGTTGTCAATATGCTATCAATCGTTGTCCAATGCTATTAATAAAATCATTGTCTTTTAACCATATGATTCATTGTCCTTTAAACAATATATCGATTTAAACAATCAATTATATCATTGTCTTTGAAACAAGATTAACAATATAAAAAGGTATTTAGCAAGAGGTTAAAATATGTATCACTTTCATGATATAATATCGTTGTCTTTTATCATATATAAAAACGTTTTCAATGTATTAAAATGCAGTCATAAATATATATGAAACACAGAGTAAATATATGAAACAAATAGTTAAATATATGTTAATAAAACACAGAGTTAAATATATGAAATGCGGAGTTATATGCTAATGAAACGCAGAGTTGATGAAACGAGTAGTTAAATATATGAAACGCAAAGTTATATGCTAATGAAACGTAGGGTTAAATATATGAAATGTAGAGTAAATAATTGATAATTCTGACATAAATATATATGAAATCGTAGAGGTAAAATCGCCATAAATCTTGGTGCAAAATATGTGTAATGTGCCATGAAAAGCGTAGTGTAAATACTGTGTCAAGTGCCACAAATGCTTAGGGAGAATGTTGTGAATGGTTACCCAAATCACATTGGCACGGGCCTTCAAGTTTCATGTTCTTCCCATACATTAAACTAAATGTATGAGGCAATATTCCATGATTCTCTGCAGGATTTCGAATCCTAGTTGTACTGGTAACTGAATTTTGACGCAGTGTACATGTTGAGATGTTATTCCAGTGACCAAGTAGATGCCAATTTATCTATTTACTTGTACCAACAGTTCTAACCAAAATTACTTGTACCAACAGTTCCAACCAAAAGAAATATATGGGCATTTGATATCCTCCACAATTCAACCAATAGGCAATTAATATGTAGCTTTAAATCTACTTGGCATTCATGCAATTGCTATAGTTAATTAATCTACCAGTAAAATTAAGAAATCAATTTAGTGTTGTAGTGTATGGTGTTTTGGTCTTGCACTTGCACAGTATACAAAATGACTATTAAATGAGTAGGCAAGTGTTAACACAATGTTGATTTGACTATTTAAATGAGTATACAAAATATCATAAAATAATAAGTGCTAATGGTGTTTTGTATAAATTCGCAACCATATGTAAATTCGCAGGAATAACAAAAAATCAGAGGTTTAGCATTTCAAACATTGGAGCAATCATTAAAAAAACAAATGCAGAGAATTACCATTCCTCAATGCCAGACATCATAAAAAACGCAGAGATTTTCCATTTAGTACGCTGGGAATTATCATTAAAAGAATCAGAGATTTACCATTCCATAATGTTGGGTTTATCAATCAAACATGTAGAGTTTATCAATCCAAAATGAAGATATTGGGCCTTCAAAACTCAAAGGTTATCATTCACAAACACAGAGGTTTATCAATCCAAAACATAGAGATTTACCAAAGTTTAAGCAATTAAAAACGCAAAGAAAATCAGAGTTTTAATCAATCAAGATGTGGAGATACTCATTTAAAAGAAGGCACAAAGATCAGGGGTTAATCATAAGAGAAAAACACAAAGATAAGTAGGGGTTCGATAACTAGGTGAAATTTATCCTTCACTTATTATCCATGCACAAGAAAGAAGGGCATTTGAATCTATAAGTCTTTAAACACCGAAGTGATGATCATCAATTCGTCTCCTCGACGAATGCTCAAGGACAGACTAATAACTAAAGGTATAAGGGACAGAATATAAAAACTCAAATTTTCTTCGCATTAATCAATAAAAACAAATGTAGAGAATCCATTGCAATCAGAGGTTGGGTTTGTTAACTCCCAAAGTAAAACCGTCTTTTCGGTTGAACTTTGTAGAGGATATCCTAAGCTAGTGGTCACATGCATGCTCAACTAGTTTTCTGTTTTCATATTTCAATAAATT
>JZKD02S1256920.1:362041-406031 GCA_000966675.3 Picea glauca
TATATTTTACGTTATTTGTTTTTTCAAATGTAAAATTTTTATAAAACTATAATCATCATTAAAATAGAATAATTTTAAATTTCTTAATAGTTATGTACACGATTTACTTATTCATCATATAAATGTTTGATTATGAAAACATAAATTATAACTATTAATTATTACAACGTTTAACTTTCATATTATGATATTTTAATAATAAATTATGTAAAAAATAAAAAAATTAATATTATCCAAAAATTCTAATACAAATACCTTTCCATACATTATTAACTATAAAAACAAGTGTTGCATGACAGCATAGTCCCTTCGAACAAAATTTGAAGTTATGCCAAACATGTGTGAGATAAAGAGATTTGAGACAACATATCCCTTGTTGCCTAAGTTCACTGCTTTGAAATTTGAATTTATGCAAAACCTGTGTGAGATAAAGATATTTGAGACTGCATATCCCTTGTTGTCTAAGTTCACTTCTTTGATAAAATCCCTGCATACTGAGGAAAATATAACGCTAAATGCTACTTGCAGGCTGTATTTCACTAGAGAACTGAAACTGCATTTTCAAAACATTTTGCTGGTGATATTGTCAATCCACAATATAGAGTTGGATGATCCAATGAGCATATGGCTAGGTCTACCCTCTTAAGGTATACAAAGGCAGACCGACAAAGGAAGTTCCATTCACCATAATAGAGTTGGATGAGCCAATGAGCATATGTCTAGGTCTACCCTCTTGAGGGTATACAGAGCGGACTCATAAAGGAAGCTCCATTCACCATAATTTCATGAACACCACATAACAAACCGACAATGGGAGAAATCACAAAAACCTAAAATGTAAATTCTATGTCTCCTTAATTAACACTGAAATTGGCAAAAGAAAAATGTGATTTCGAACAACTCTTTAGAGGAGATATAAGTTGATTTTGGAATGTGATTTCGAACAATTCTTGAGAGGAGATAGAATTTGATTTATGCCTGCATAGGTATTAAAAAATTAATAATATATTTTTAAGAAAAACTACAAAAAAAAATCTATGTTGGTCTCATTTACCATATTAGTTTGGGTCAACGGTAATCACTATCATATCTGTTTTGATATTATACTTATAATGGGTATACTACTAGCTTATATAATTAGGCTTATTATACCAAATACTATGTAGGATTACTTCGAGATCATGTGATTACAGTGGATTAGTACTACTTACTCATATTATGTGAGCTTATTAACATCAAGTGGTTTAGCTCAATACAACTAGATTAATAGATGTTGTGATAAAATATCATTTCCCTTTATTCCATAATCATTAAACTGTGAAATACATGTGTAATATAGGAAAAATAATGATAGTACTAAGTTCATTTATTATAGTTACTATGGTTATATTACTTACACTTCCCTATTTGACCTTATTGGGGCATTATCTCTACCGGTTGAACACAAGTGATTATAGAGAGAACAAAGGCTAGACATAATCAACAAGACAACTATAGATAAGTCTAAATATAAGATAGTAACATCACGCCTAAGCTCTTAGTACTCATTATCTATGTATTGTTGCCATCATATTAGTAGAAGATTATGTATTGTTACCATCTTAGTAGAAGCTTATGACTGTAATACAAGTGCTTACAACAGGTTCGGTTACTAATACACATAGTTCATACCAGTCATATTGAATAGTATACAAGTACTATCCAACTACTCATAAGTGTGACCATAAAAATAGGATATTTATTCAACTTTACTTGATCTAACCCTTTGATTAGTATGAATCAATGACAAACTATGTGCCATATTGAGGTTATAGTAAGATGATATGAGTAACTATGATTGAAATGTATGCCATATTATACATAATACATAGGTAAGGGTTACTATGATATTAGTATGTTACTAATTACACGTGTTGGAGTTATGATTAAATACCTCTTACTTATGCTTTATATGGATGGGTTGTGTTTCCAACTTTGATTACCATTATTCAATCACTGCTTGTTACTGGTCATCAATGGATATGGAGAATACAAGAAATTTCATATAGAGTGTCATTTCAATCTCTTAGATCATCTACGTTACAAGTTAGATTGGTATAATTATTCCCATAATATATGACATATATGTAAGATAAATATGTTGTTTCTATAACGTCATACTATTATCATGCTTGATCTTTAGAAAGAAGTAAGACTATAATTCTCTTGATTACTAATTGATAGAGTATGGATTTGGTTATGATATGCATGGTATTGCTAGTATTGATCACTAGTTAGTTATGGGCATCTATATATGTGATTCACATGTTTAATAAAACTTTGTAATTTATTTTTATTAAAGATGTGAATTTCCAAATTATATTATAACTTATTTTTATAAATTAAAGTATAATAATGTTCATAATTTCGTAAGATAAACTAAATTTGAATATTAAACATAAAAATAATGAAGAAAATTAATATATGAATCACATGGTTAAACCCTAAACCATATTGATTTGTCTTTCCGGACATCTTCATGCGTAGATATGATATACACATCAGAGACATGACATATATCTTCTTTACAACCCATCTCATTCCTCCTCCTGCTTCTCCTGGTAAACTAGCCAAGAAGGTGGAAGAGACCAAGAATTGAGCCTGGGAACTAAATCGAGGGATGCATCATGGGCGTGGGAAGGTGAAAAGAATGGAAAATAATGGAAGCATGGGGAGTATTTGTATGTTCATAGCTTCAGAGGATATTCATTCAAATTATCCTTGGGACTCCTCGACGGGATCTATCGCTGCTCATCGACACTGGAATTGATCTTGTGTGGGTATCCTACACAACAAATAGGAGTATCCATTGGTTAAGGCATTCCCTATTCGGTGCACTTTCCCATATTCATTGATGTTATTTGATAACCTTTGTAGCAATGACGATAAAGAAAAATACATGAACCAAACATAAAAACCAAGTAAGTGATGAGTTGTTGTTTTCTTGTTTAGTGCTTGTGATATGGTTAAAGAGTGCTTGCTATAGTTATAGAGTGTTTGTAATATTGTTACAAAGTGCTTGCATGTAGAAGAAAATAAGAAAAACATCATTGAAATGATAAACAGTCTTTATCTTGACACAAAACAACAGTTGCAAGTAATAAAGATTCAAATATATCAATAAAGATTAATGGGGTGATACAATTTATTTGTTAAAGTGTAGATATTTTATCTTTCCCATCCAGATCAGATACTCACTTATGACATGTTTGTGAATCACTAGTCTTTATATCAATTTATGAACACTGCTTAGTCCATAATTGATTACACAAATCTTCATAAGAAGATTCATAAAATACACATGCTATAATATAACATATGTATTATATAAAATACATATGTTATAATATAACATATGTATTATATAAAATACAAAACAAACAAGGGAAAAAAAATCTATGAATCACAAATCTAACAACACTAAAAAGAAAGTTCATTTTCCTACTGAAGTAAATGCTGAAAACTTTTGCATAAGGAACTCCACAGGCTGTGGAATGGTGAAATGCTTCAGAAGTTCAAGATTTATATAGCAATTTTGTATGAAATCACTGGCACCAACATTGTCGACGTACATGTATTTCGGCACAATGGAAAAAACATTGTCTTTGCCCACAAATTTCTCCACTTTTGATTGGTACTCTTGAAAATATTGTAATTATTCCATCATCGATATTGCATTTTGTGAACAAAAAAATTTGTATAGATTCAAAGATGTGAATGGGTATAGTTGAGTTTTTTTTTTTTTTTTTGAAAGTTAATTGAACAAAAGAACTTATGAATGAGCGTAATTTTGTTGATCAAAATGATCAAGTCATTGTTTCATTTCTATTAATGTATAAGGGAGAGATCCATAAATTATTGCCACTTACCCAAGAATCGATTCCACAAATTACGAACATGCTTGTCATGGATGAGAAAGAGTTCTCTCGGTTTACTGCGACTTACCCAAGAACTTATTCCACAAATTACCAACATGCTTGTCATGGATGAGAAAGAGTTCCCTTATCTACTACCACTTACCCAAGAATGTATTCGGTATTCCAAACATTACCAGATGAAATTTTCTAGAGACATATCTCATGGATAAATTTGAGGGATTAGTTTCTCTAATCCCTTAGTCACAACTACTTTTACAAAAATTAATTCCACAACTCACCAGTGAAATTCAATGAAGACATCCAACACGAAAAAACACACAAAAAAACAAATATCAGAAATTTAAAGCCATGTGGCCAGTGGTTACTGAGAACTGTGATGTATTATCGTAAAAGGTGGATGCATGAGAATCAAATTTAACCCCAATTAGTAGGATTCGACCATAATCATACGGGATCATACAAGATGGTGGGAAACACGTAAACCCAAGTGTTTCAGTTGCAAAAAAAACCCAAAAAACAACATCACACACACACACACACATAAATACGTAAAACCAAGTACTTCAGCTGCAAAAAATCTGAAAAACCTCAAACACACACACACACACACACATGAATATAAGATATTAACTCAGAATATCCAAGATCATAAATCTTAATATCGAGATCCATGATCATTGGGTTCTTAAAAGAATACTATGATGCATTTGAATAAATATTTCACGGAGTTTGCAGGACTAACCAAAATAGGTGAGTCTTCCATCGCAGAAGCATCTAGTGGAAATGTGGGTGTCAAAGTCCCTTCCATAAGGAAGAAAATTTGATTTGAAAAGAATGAACAAATAGTTTTTATTCCCCACATCGACAATGGAATCTCCAAAAATAAACAATGTGGGCACAAGTGGTTGTGCATCCACACAGGAACCCTACAAAACCACTACTACCAGAGCAACAAAACAATGTCAGTTCAAGATTCCTTGAGTTTCCCATTGATCATTTCTAACTCTAACTCAGAAAGCTAAGGAAGATGATCACTGCCAACTCTACCTCAAAAATATAACAATAGATCTATTGATGAAAGCCTATTGAGAATGGGAGAGAAGCTACTACAAATGGCCATTATAGACAATAAACTCATTGCAAATCCCTTTGGAGGCCCCTTTTTGTTTGTTGTCTCATTTTTGGTAGTAGACCCAATGGATTGAGTTGCTTAGATACTGACGATATCACCATTTATTTCAACATATAAAAATATAGTCGGTTTCATTTGGCTTCTATGAGCCCCAAAATTTTTTCGACATTCATGATGTAGTCACCCACATGGCGAGAGTGGTCATTGTAAAAAATAATATCAAAGTCATCATTTTGAGAAGCATAGAGAATTCATGTGTATGAATGTCTGCTATCTCATCTCCTTCTCATTTCTATAACTTTTACTTCTCAGATCAAAACCTGGCTCGACATTATCTTATGTCATAATCATATGTTTGTAGGCCACAGTGTTTTCAGTTTGGGCTGGAGGATCAGATGCAGACAATCATGTGCCAAACATTTAATATGCCATTGGTATATTATTTAGCTTGCATGAAGAAGACCACATGTCGATAGGAATGTTCAGGACATATTCTTGTAGGAATGGCCTGCATGCACACAATATGCACCTCGATTGTAGAGAGACTTAGGAGAAAATGTCATGGTGAGAGAGGAAACATGGAAATATGAAATTTCAATGGCTACACAGATGCAACCTTGAGAATATAAGATGTGATGGAAATTTATTTCCCATGAGATTAGGAACAAATATCCAAGAATAATCTAAAAAATAACACTTAGCCCGAGTCCCTAGAGCTACGTTGCCGGGTTGGAAATAACACCTTAGTTTGTATAGCCAATAGAAATGCAGATAAATAAGAATATTTGTTTTAAACGAGGTCAACGAACAATTAATATAAGTCAAACCTATGAGTCATTTCTATAGTCCTTGCACTTACCTCGGTAGGGACTAATAAGTACAATATAAATTACATTTAAATATTTATTAATTCTATATACATTATAAGTAAAAAAATACATCTAATTATAAATTTAAGTATAAATATTGATTTTACTTTTTCATGATAATTTTAAAATTTTCATTCATTTTAAGTGATTAATGTAGCATTATATTTTGTATTCATATTTGATCCTCCATGGAGAGAGAGAATCAGTAAGAGAACTCAAATCTATGTAAAATAATCATATGAAATACACAATAGAGGTTGTAACAAACACCATCAATTCTTGCATTCGATTCCATAGATTCCTTTTACAATGGATATGAAACAAAAAGAAGGAAATATTTCCAAAACTAAGATGCAACTCCACATAGAATGTTTCTGAAAATAGAAACAAACATTTACATAGCCCAAAACAAGGAGGCGACCAAACCCAATCTAGCTACTATTTTATAAACTTTATTAATTAAGACTTTGTATTTATAAACATAACATGCCATTCCAAAACTAACGCTAACTCTATGACAAAAAATGGAACTGGAATAAATGAGGACTAGAGAAGTCAAAATCATGGTGCGCCCTGCTCCATGGGATGCCCATGTGGCCCAATTCCTCCTTTTTTGTATACGGAAGAATCCCCTGCTTCTTCCACAAGGTGAGGAAAACTTCTTTTGAGTTTGTTTGCTGAAATCCATCATGCTTGTGCCAAAGCATATCCTTTTCTTCCCACCAGATATGAAATATACTCGGTATAGCGAGTCTGGTGAATGTGTTGCTCCAAAATGGCATCTTCTAGAAGTTGCGGTTGGAAATATGGAATGTTATCCACCAGATGTTGAACTGGAACCACTTCTTTGAGAAGAGATGACTCAAACAACTTCAGATTGTTGACATTCAAAACGTCATGAATTCCTAGTTGCGGGGGAATATCTATATGGTAGGCATTATCACCATTGTGTTCCAGCACTGTGTATGGTCCATATCATAGAGTATGTAACTTATGATGTTGTCCTTTGAATCTCTATTTGTTCAACTGAAGCCACACTTTATCTTTGGGTTGGAAAAACAAAGGTTTTATGCGCTTATCATGTCTTTCCTTGGCGCAAGCTTGGGCAACCTGAAATGATTATGTTACCTTCATATGATGGTGATCAATTCTCTTTATGTATTGTTGAGCATATATTTTCTCTTTTTGTTGATGTATTGATCCCTCAGAAGAGAGCATCAAGGGAATCTCAGAAGGGGACATAGGTTGCAACCTGAGACAAACTTCAAATGGGTAGTAACCAGTCGACGAATAGGAAGCCCAGTTATAACTATGCTGGATAATGTGCAAGTACGTGTCCATTTTTGTTCTTCACCAAATAGGTGGAGAGAGAGTGAACTAGAACTTGATTAACCACTTTAGTTTGGCCGTCTATTTGCAGATGGAATGATGTAGATAATTTGAGGTTGCAACCAAGAAGAGATCAAAGGGTGTGCCAAAAAATGCGATCAGAAATAATTCTTTGAGGTAAGCCAAAGTGTGGCTAGATAGTGTGAAATAATAGCTCAATAGTTTAGATAGCAAAAGTAGTTTTGTGATAGGGGATAAAAAGATCCATCTTTGAGAAACGACAAACAACCCAGATTGCATCATGCTTGTGAAGAGTGGTGGGGATAATGTTGATATAATCCATCGATATGGATTCCCAAGGGAGAGAAGGGATCGAGAGGGGATGGTACCAAAATTACCGCCACATGCAGATGCATGGGATTCTTTAATGAGGATAAGTCTATCCTTGGACTACGACACACACAACTGATTAAACATATATAACCATCCATTTCTAATAGCATAATCAAGAAAAGGAGAATGGTTGATTACTGTGGGATTTAGAAGAGATACCCAAATTTCACCAAAGTATGGATCTGATTCATAATTGGCTTTCCATGCATCATATGAAGCACACCTCACCTCCAATATGTGAAGTACTTGTACCAGTGATCTGAAAAGATCTTTTAAAGACTATGGTTAAGTTTTTAAAGCATGAGTTCCTTAACCATTTAGGAATTGAAGAAAGAGAAAGAATTATTGATATAACATGGAATCCATAATAAGATATGCAAATCTGAAATTAACCACAAAGAATCAACAAACCATAACATCAAAGTTGTTAATGGAGTTTGGAAATATTGCCTACGTCTTCAGGCCTTTGTTTCAATGGGTGAGGCTTTATTATTTCTCTTCAAAGCTTCAAAAGTACATCAAAAAAGTGTCAAATGGATTAAAAATTTGTCTGAATGTGTTATGCTCGACCTCAAGAATCCAACACAACTAACACCACTGAAAATGGTTGATCGAAGCTCCCATAATTGGCCCGCAAAGTTCCTCTCCTTAATGGCTTCCCTACATAAAATTGACTTTGGCTTCACAATTATATAGCATTTCTCCTCTTCTGAACCTCTCTCAGGCTACCAAGAACCTTTAGTTTATATAGAATTGAAGTTGGAAACAACCTCCCAACTTTTCCCCAATATTTGGCCTCAAAAAGCACTCCAGATCCTCCAAAAATGACCAAAATCCATCAATATCAGGCTAAAACTCAATTAAAATCGTATAATATAGTTTTAAAAACCCAAATTTGGGAAGATCTGGGCACAACTGCCCCGAATTTTGGGCTCTTGGTCATATGTGCACCCTCCATTTGGCCCTAGGTTGGCTGGTGTTGGTCCTTAGCCCCTAGCCCCCGACCCTTGGTTGCTGGCATGGCCATATAGTCTCACCCCTAAGCTCCACGTTCTCTCATTTCATTGGGCCCCTAGTTCCTAGCGTCTAGTCACACGCCTTGGTAGGCAAGCTAGCCCGACCGACCGAGAGCTATCCCCACAAATCCATGCCAACAGTTATGGTAAGTTCATGCCAAAGGTTTTAAAATAAGGGTAATATGGTAATGGGCATGTGGGTGTGTGCCAAGGGCTGGGGCCTATTCCCGATGTTATTTTCCGCCCAAACAGAACTCCATTGTAACTTAAATATAAGGTTTAAACCTTACATTACAAGAACTAATGTGGGCGGGTTGGTAGCCCGACCCTACCAAAACCATTCCCCACACCCAGAGGTCACGGGTTTGACTCCTATGAAGTCCATAAAATTTTTCCACATCCAACCAATCGAGGGCTGCCACATGGCATCCCATGACTGGGCCACGTGGCACCATAACACTTTCCATCAAACAAACACATGTCAAGATGTGATATACCCGTCTGTCTGCCAACACCTACCCAATCAACACGCCTTCCACGTCAGCACTATATAGATTGTATGGATTGTATAGTCAACAAAATTGTGCATGTTTGGCAAAACGAACAGAACGCGACATCTTGCTCAAATGACGTCCGTTTGAGCCCGTTCAAGTTGCGTTGGGTTCATAACAACGAGTCCTATGCACACATCCGTTTTGAAGTGATTCCAAGAACTTTGATTTTTAGGCCTTCCTGGACCCATTTTGGTTCCTGGATCCATTTTGGATCAACCAGTGGGAGACTCAAAAAATATGCCATTTTCTTTGTAATCCCCTTCTTATATTTGATCAGTAGATGGAAGTTTTGGATGTATTTTTCCCACTTCAAGTTCCTTTGGTCCTGGATCTTTCTTTGGGAGTTGATAAAGATCAACGGATGATTGTCTGTATGCAAAATAGTCTCGTTGCCAAGGAGATAGTTCCACCATTTCTTGAGTGCTTGAACCAAACTATATAATTATTTTTCATATGTACTACAATTAAGCTTATATTTTGTGAGATCCTCTGAGTGATATGCCACAGGGTATCCTCCCTATTTGAGAACCATGCCAATCGTGAATTTAGATGCATCTAGTTTGATCTCAAATGGTTTCTGCAAACCGAGTAATATGAGAACTGGAGAAGAGCACAATGATCTCTTGAGTTGTGTAAAATGCTTCTTCGCATATGCATTCTAATCAAAGTGTAGCTTGCTAGCCAGTTGATGAAAAGGCTTTGCCAATTGTGAGAAATGTGCTACAATTTTGTTTTAAAAATTGATACCGCCCATGAAGCTCTTCAATTGTAGTGCTAAGGTAGGCATTGGCCTTTGTGCCAACGCTTGAAATTTCGCTGGATCAGGATAGATGCCTTCAGTATCCATAATGATGCCCAAATATTGCATGGAATTCTATCCAAAAAATGATTTCTTCTCTTGGACCTAGAGTTTGTGAGTCCAGAGTAACTCAAGGAATTGGCGTCCATGTTGCATGTGTTCTTCCCACAATCTATTGAAGATAAAAATTTCGTCCAAGTAGATCACCACGATCTTTCCCAAAAATGGATGAAACAAGTTATTAATGAGCCTCATGAATGTGGTTGGGGTGTTAGTGATCTTGAAGGCATGACAAGCCATTCAAAGAGACCAAACTTGGTCTAGAATGTGGTCTTCCAAGTGTTCGTTGAGTGCATTCTCACTTGGTGATAGCCCATGACCAAATCCATATTTGTGATGTAAATGACACCATGTAGGTGATCTATGAGGTCCTCAATCCTTGGGAGGGGGTAACAATTTCTAACCGTGATATTGTTTAAGGCTCAGTAATTAGTGACTAGATGCCATTCAGGATAATCCTTTTTGGGGATGATGAAAGTGGATGAAGCGCAAGGCAAATAAGATGGTTGGATATGTCCATATTCAAGAAGTTGAGTGATCTGACATTCTATCTCGTCAAATTCTCAAGGGGATAAGTGATAGTCCTGAGCATTGGGTAATGAAGCACCCATAAGGAGTTCTATAGAGTGTTAAATAGATATGGAGGGGGTAAATCTTGTGGGTTTGGTAAAGACATCAAAAAATTCCTTGAGAAGGGGTTCCATTTTGGGAGGGGTTGGATTATTCATATTATCAAGTTTGATAGGACACCCCAAACACAGAGAGACACATCGGTTAAGGGAACTCAAAGGATTTTGTGAATACAAGTGATTGTATGAGATGAGCATGTACGTGCATCCTTGATAGAGGATATGATACCGATGAGTCTTTTCATGATAGACAACATGGCAGTCTTGTTGATATGGGATGCCCAATAAAAGGTCTGGACAATATAAAGGGGTAACATCGCAGGTTACCACATCATGAAATGGTACAATGGTGAAGGTGATCGCACATTGTGTAGAGACTTGGATCCGTGGACCTCCTCGTTGAACCCAACCAAGCTGATAGGGGTGGGGATGTAGAGTAGTAGGTAATTGCATACATTGGACTAGTTTTTATCAAGGATGAGAGTAGCGATGGTATTTTTTATTTGGAAATTGTGAGTGAATAGAGGAGGCAATGAAGAGGTTGTATTATTTGTGGTCACTAGCACTAGTGAAGTGTCACAGACCTTAAATTCCAATTTTTGTTTTTTATAACATTTATTCAACCATAACAATCTATTTTACTTACCTTTCTCCTTAACTTCTCCTCACCTAAGTTATATTTATTCTATACTAATGTGAGTTGATAAACTCCATATTTAACCATATTTTTCGAGTGTTACCCTAATTCCTATCCATAAGACTTACTAATTTGATAGCCTATACACATATATGCTATGTTTCCATATTCTAAGGTTATTCCTATTTTGACTTGAGGACAAGTTGATGCTATATATATATATATATATATATGTCTTGCGATTTTTCATGTGCCATCTATAGTTACCATCTCAAGATGAGATTTTATTCTATTTGTACGGACGATGTACACACGTAGGGTCCTCGTTTTTCCGAGTGTTAGGGTTTTGGGTCGGAGCCTTAACCCTTTCGACCTTTCCCGAGTTTGGATCATTTCACACTTCATGGTTTTTTTTCTCTTCTCTGTGTCTTATTCTGAGAGGTTCTCATAGTGTTGAGTGTTTTCATTGTGTGAATACTCAACAGTCATGGCGTTCTCAGGTTTCTTATGGTTGCGTCGTCATGGAACTAGTAAGAGTTTTAACGACCCCCTCACTTGCTTTGTTTTATTTGTAAGTTGTGTTTAACCGATCCATTGGCTCACGGTGGTGGAAATTGTTAGGTCACCGGCTCTGTCTATATGTCTCTATAACATTTTTCATGGAGAACATCTTACTTCGTTTTGTAAGTCTGTTATATAAAACTTACAGTTATACTCTTCTTGTGATAATCTTTTGCTTCCAGTTTGTCCTTGGTTTGAGGGGTCTTACCCTTGGACTCATTTTTCTATGGAAGTTGATGGTTCGAAGAACTTGTTCAATTCATCTATGATATTCGAACCGAGATAGGACTCATGTTTAAATAGAATACTGGTTTCACATAGAGTCGATTTATTTTCTAGTTTCACTCTGTAACAATGTTTCTTTGTAAATCTTGATACTTTTATTCTTGGGTAAATGACTAATGATGGGCCCTGCGTATTGTTTACGAGGGCACCCATCATCCATTCAACTCCCTGTACATTTATGTGTAGTTCAAGCGACGGAAAAAGATACCGAATACTCGGTATACCCACGGTAAGTTGATATTTTAATTATGTAAATACTTCTGTCATTTTTAATAACTCTGTGTTGTATCATAACTTGTATTATTGTTTGATGTATAGGTATCATGGAGGCTGGTACCATGGATACGTAGAAATACCTTTGCTCAGAAAGGTATTTGGGTTCCAAACCTTAACTGCCTTCAAGTTTGGCACTGCATTTTAGGATTATTCTAAACAAAATTGTATAATCGTTCATGGAAGTCCATAACTCAGATCTATTATTTACACATTTCATAACTTTGTAATACCTTGGTTATTATTTTCTTCCATTTATATACAGTCATTATTTATGTTTCGTCTTCTCTTTACTGGTATTTCCCTTGTGGAATATAAACGGTCGTTGTAAAGGTTTCCTTTCGAATATATTCAAGTGAGTTTTGTTAAACTCTATAATTATTCCTTTGGATTTCATGCATGGTGCATTTCATCTAAACTCTGCAATTAATTCCTTTCACTTTCATGCATAGTGCAGTTTGTTTGAACTCTACAACGAATTCCATTCAATTTCACGCATGGTGAATTTTGTTTAAATGCTAACTCTGGAACTATTTCCTTTTTCGGATATATGTATAGTGTAATTTGTAAAGGTTAACTCTATAATCTATTTCCCTTTTGGATATATGCATAGTGTAATTTGTAAATGTTAACTTTGTAACTATTTCCCTTTTGGATATATGAATAGTGTAATTTGTAAATGTTAACTCTGTAACTATTTCCCCTTTCGGATACATGCATAGTGTAATATGTAAGTTTTGACTCTATAACTATTTCCCTTTTCAGATACATGCATACGGTAATATGAAAATGTTAACTCTGTAACTATTTGCTTTTTCAGATACATGCATAATGCAATATGAAAATGTTAACTCTGTAACTATTTCTCTTTTCGGATACATGCATAGTGCAATATGAAAATGTCAACTCTGTAACTATTTACTTTCTTTCACGGTTTTCCTACCTAAACTGATGATATACATTGATCCTCTTTTGATAATGCACTTAATTTCTTTTACAGTTTATTTATGCCAAGAATTTAGACACAATAACACACACTAAAAACATAGTAAGATCAAACCTATTCATTACAAGAATAAAACATGGAACTTTGGGGAAACGACACATTGAATTCCATGTTCCTCCCAACCTTAGACTAGAGTTTATGTCACCCCCGAATGAGTTTGGAATCCAAGGGGCTGCCTATGGGGCCACTTGCTGAAATCTGAGCTCTAGTTTAGTGAGTAATCTTTGTAAAAATTTATTGTGTCGAGTAGGTTTTCACATAGCCTTTCACAAGCTATCAAATTCGTCTCTCCTTGGAATGGCATCCCATTCCCTTCTCATGACTTGTTTTATTTTCCCTAGGACTTGTAACATTTTTCTTGAGCCTCCTGCTCACTGACCACATGTCAGATCCAACTTTACACATGTTCACAGATTCTCCTATAAATTTGGAATGTGTCTTTTTGAAGTTAAGTTAACTCTAAATCTTGTCTCAGTATGCTACCACTTGGTCAACCCATTTGGATTAATAACTCCCTCTTTTAAGATATGCTTCAATGTGCGACCCTTTTTACACATGTGTTTATTTCATAAAAATAATAAGGTCTTACAATTCAATTTTGGTCACTCAACCAATTTGTCTTTTTGGAAAGATAATTAAAATTATAACTTAAAAAAAAAATAATAGAAATAATAATTAAAAATCCAAGTTGTGGGATATCACATACACCCCCCTTAGCACTTATCATCGTCCTCAGTGATAACTAGTTTTCTTCAATACCATTTTGGAACATAAATGGTTATGCCTCCTGCATATTAATTTCCATTTCCCAAGTAGCCTCTTCTAGACTAAGGTGCTTTCATTGCACCTTTACCTTTCCTACGACTTGATTCCAAAGTGTAAGTTTCCTCTTGTCAATAATACAATCTGGCTTACTGGGAATTTTCCCATGGGTTCCACCTCTATCATTTTCTAATCAACAACGTGTGTAGGGTCATGTTGTAACATCCCGCTCTGGCGCACTGAGAAAAATTATTCTTTGAGGACACTTGCTCGCAAGTGATTTGGACTTTTATGATAAGAAAACATTTATCCTTGATTATGATGCGATATGATAGATGACCTGATGTTTTACTGCTTTGACATGGGCAGGTGCTATTGACTCGGTTGTACTGAGTGTGCAGGGTTTTTGAACTTGAGGATGCAGAGGCATCGACGGGACCCCTTGGACTCCGGATCGAGTCAGGGAGTGTGCTTTGGGGTTGATTGTTTATTGTGATTTTAGTATATTTGATTTGATGATATGATGTGGACATGTTCTGACACGATTGTTGATGAGGCAGGCCGACGATAGCTTGCCGACCAGACTCACATATGGAGTAAAGGGGCCACACACGATTTCCAGAGAGGTTGAGGGAGAGGTGTGGACAGCAACCCTGCCACAGCCTACTAGCACTCCCACCGTGGCTCGAAATGTAGGTTAACGATTACCTAGTTTGAGAGGATCCACGATGCCATGAGGGCAAACTATGATAGTCGCTCACGATGACTCTAAGGGGCGCGCAATAAGGCGGGGGACTTATTCCTTAGAAACCCTCAGTCTCCCACAAGTTCACTTGGCAGAGTGTTGACTCCAGGGGTTATTGATGTCTACCAATCAGTCAAGTGGTGAGTGGCACCCTTGGAGCACATGGTGCATCCTGAAGGGCACGTCACGCAAAATAAACAAACTAGGCGAGTGGCACCCTTGGAGCACGTGGTGCATCCTGAAGGGCACGTCACGCAAAAGAAACAAACGAGGCGAGTGGCACCCTTAGAGCACGTGGTGCATCCTGAAGGGCACGTCGCGCAAAAGAAACAAACGAGGCGAGTGGCACCCTTGGAGCACGTGATGCGTCCTGAAGGGCACGTCGCATTGATGTTGATGAAGGAACAAACCTAGATGGCCCTAAGACATTTAACACATTAAGGAATTCTTAAACGACTTCCCTAATTAAATGTCACTCGGTTCAGAATCTAAGTCCTAAGTCTAAAAATTCTCTAGGGTAAAATTTTATCTAACCTTAAGAAAAAGACCCTATAAAAATAAAAATAAAAATTTAAACTAAAAAACCACTTAAGTAATAGTTTTAGTCTTCATAAATTTTTGGGGTAAAATGAAGAGAGTAATAATTTAATTAAAATTTGTGGTTTTAAATTGTAAAGAAGAAATACATTATTTAACTTGTGAAAGTGTAAAAAGATTTCAAATTAATAATAAAAGGAAAGGAGTAAATAGCGCAACTGCCATTTTGGCCCTAATAAAAGGGGAAAGAAGGGAATAATAAAAATTAGGAAACTAAGGAATGGGGGGAAACATAATAAGGGAAAGAGGGGAACTTATGGTAAAAAGCAAGGTCAACATAGTAAGGAATCTGCAATTAAGAACCTTCTAAAATGAACTAAATTAGCCACTTCATTTTGGGGAAAGTAATTAAACCTGTAAGGGAATCTAGGAAAACCTAGGAGTAAATTTAGAAGCAACTCTAGGTAGGTGAGGGAAAGGAGACAATTAATAAATTTAAAGAAAATAATTATGGAGGAAAGAGGGGGGTGGACGACACTTGTGCGAAAGAGAATATTTAGAATATTTTTATTAAAACTTAATTTAAATGTGATTTAGGGAAAGTTGGAGGTTCAAAAAACTCTATAAAATAAAGGGAAGATGAGGAAGAAGGGGGATCGACTATTAGCGTAACGTTACGTTGCTGGATTTGTGACTTGACTAATTACTTGTGGGGAGTTGGTATTTCCCAGCTCGGATAGGAGTGGTAGCTCGACCTTGCGAGGCGAGATGGGAGCTAGGCGTACCATATGGATAGTGTGTGGCCCCTTTGCGGCTCGGGGGGCTAAGGGGGAAGAAGAGTACCCCTAGCGTTGGCTGGGAGGTACTGGTGAGGTCTCAACAGTCGAAGAGCAAGAGTTGCATGGAGCGCGTGGATGACACTCAAAGCAAGCTATTAGGCAACGATACACTTTTCATTTTTGCATGATAGAAGGTATTAGGACCCTGGCCCTCTCTTAATGTTATCAACATTTTTTTTCTTATAATGGCTTCGTGAGATGAAAAATACTTGACTTAAATCTTCTTGGGTTCTCGTCGGATTGACTGGTTTTATTTTTCTGTTCTTCGGTGATTACGGATATAAAAATATTTCTTCTTAACTCTGTTGCTACAAGGCAGTATTGGATAAATGGGATTTTATGACCTCGGTGTTGCCGACCTTACTGGGTTCTCTGCGATCTCCAGCTGTGCCTTACATTTTTGTTGGTCTGCATTTTCTTGGAAGAGATAAATCTAACTCTGCGATTGAAATTTTTATGACTTGCGAACCCTTCGATCAGATATCCCTATGGCCTTGGAAATATCGTACTGTAGTCAGCCATTTTTTTTAGCATTCTGAGATGCGATGGGCCTTTAAATTCAATCCAAGTCCGCCTTCTTTTTATATATATATGCTTAATTTCAATGTTATAGCTGCGAGAATTCCTATAGCTACATTTGTACTTAGGCCTGCGATCCTTCCCTGATTTACACTGGGATTTTCTTACAGCGCCATGCGCAGAGACTCTAGATTTTGTCTTGTTGCTGACAACAAAATTTTGGGCATTGAAATTTTCGGTCAGCGTTGATATGGTCAACGAATTATGCCTTCCAACGAATGTGCGTTGTCAAATGACATTACACTGTCCATAAATTAATACCGGTCAGTGAGATTAGAACCTCCTTGAAATTTTGTTTACAGGTATTTGAATGTAAACCGCATTGAATGCCTTTCCTTGGTGTTCTGAACTTAAAACAACGAACCTTTACAGGCTAGCTATTCCATGCATTGTTTAGATGGTAGAGTGAATTCACGTTCAAGGGTCGATTTTTACAGTCTGGATGAATTTAACCAAGTAGCCTTTAATTTTTTTGTTTTTAACCTTGCAACCCTTAGCTTGTTACCGGCTGGAGCGTTGCATTGAGTAGTAGCTGTTACTGATAAACATCCCCGCGAGCTACTACAATGATTATTTTTGGGTGGTCTAGGTTTAACACCGGGTTATCTTGACCGAAACTTATTATTGTTGGGGTAGATTTACTTCCCATCGGTTTCAAAGTTTTAATTTACTTGACGGTCCCCTTTCATTTTAATTGTACAGTAGTATCCTGGATACAGCGACCTTGTAGATAGCGAAGCCAGTCTGGTCGTGATGCTGGTGCCACAAGTATTACACTCACCCCCTGGGCCCTATCAATATTCCTTGCTCGATCCATGACCTTCTGAGTCTCTCCCTCCAGTGATGTCTGCTAGCGATTGAGGTATGCGCGCTTCAGAGCTGTCAGGAGTGAGTGGTGTAGCAACGAATTCTTCGGACACTGCGCCATAATAGCAGTCAAGTTTAGGAAATTCTGTGACAGAGATTTTAGTAGATCCGGAATGCTAGTATAGCCAACGGCAAGTGGAACGTTGGGCAAGCCAAGGAAACTCGCCACTGCGGTTTCTGGGTAGCGAAAGATTGACCACGCCCTTCTTTTTTTTTTCTGTGATTATAAAAACTTTTTCCTTACCACTTTTTCATTTGCTCAAGACACCAATAACAATCTAGTAATGACGTAACAATGACACCCTTATAAGGAATTATAATAACTCATTGTAGACTTGGGTTCGACACCTGGTACTTACTTTTCTTGGGAAACCAACAACCACCTTGTGGCGAATTAGTGATAAAATGTACATAATTTTTATAATCTAAATTTATGAACTTCTTGAATTACCTTCCCACTGATTGTGAAATGTTATTACATTTAATTTATTATTAGTTAATTATGTTGGATATTGGAAATTTTACTTTATTTAAGAGCATCTTTTGCACACCGAAATTTTAGTATTTCTTTTACAATTATGATTAACACATCCTTAATTAAGTGGTACTTAAAGAGCTAGACTACAATTAATTGACATCAAGTTAATATAGATTGGATGCTTACAAGACCTTCCTTACTTGAAATTCTAGTTGTAATTCGGCCAATATAAAATAACTTGTTCTCTTTTGTTGACATTTAGGACTGCCATCATGACAACCTAGATTGATTGAACCTTTCCCTCCTCATTTGTAGCTAGATTATTCTGTGATGAGATCGATGATCGTAGTCTCGGTTTCTTTAGCCAGTTGCTTGGAGAGATTGTGGTTGTTTTGTAAATCGAATTTCTTGCGCCTTGTAGGTAGAATGATTGATTTAAAATTGTGTCTATTGCACTAATAAATATTGATGATGGTGGATTGATTTAGAACTAGTTTATTATTGCGCGGTTAATTAAAATTTATGTATGATGGTTAACAGTAATGACTAGTCTCATCCTTGGCTTTTTTTTTTAGAGTTGAAGGAATGAATTTTAGCTGATCTCCGATGTTTTTGTTAGCTCAGTCAGAGTGGTAGATTGTGTCAGGTGGGTTGTAGACACCTCCATGTTCCTCAGAACAGTCTCCATCCCTGAGACCTTAAATGGTTAAAATCGATGAGAACCTGGGCTTGAGCGTTGCTTATGTGTCTTGGAGGTCCTAACCATTGCAGGGTAGGATGGGCAGGTAGTCAGTCTTATTTATTGTCGGTTGATGGTCGTTCATTGCAAGCAGATGATTGATGTGCGTCTTAGATTGTTATGTTGTTATTGCAGTTGTATGCATCATGATTCGTCGTCATGTGGCGGCGCATAGTACAATGTCTTGTTACCCTTGTACACACGCACACACAAAAAAAATTCTAGCACTTGTTTTAATAGGTTTGTTTTCGTAACAAGGATGATCATTACACATGTATATAATTTTTCAATAATGAAACGTGAAACCCATCTTGTACTTTTACCGTAGATGGAAGTGCAAGTTGATAAGATATTGGTCCTATTCAAGCAAGTATCTCGAATGGGCCACAATATCTAGGTGCTAACTTAGTATATTTTCCCAACTGTAAAAAACTCTTTTTAGGTTTAACTCTAATATACACATTATCTCCAACAATGAACTCTATTGGAGTCCTTTTTGCATCAGCATAACTTTTTTTCCTATCCTGAGCTACTTTGAGGTTTTGCTGTACCGGTTTCACTATTAGTTCCATGTCTTTTAACATATATGGTCCTATCATCAATCTATATACAGGGTTACTCCATGAAACATGTGTATTACATTTTCTACCATATAATATTTCAAAAGGACTAAGTTTTTCTAAAGCTTCATAATGATTATTATAAGCAAACTCAACTAAGTACAAATATTCTTCCCATTTACTAGGTCTGTCCTTAACATACATTTTAAGCATGTCTTCAAGAATATGGTATCTAACCCTTTAAATAAGAAGTACTAAAATTCAATTGGCTATCTAACGCTTTAAATAAAGCCTTCCAAAAATTTCTAGTAAACTTAACATCTCTATTAGATATTATAACTTTAGGGATTCCATGTAACCTAAATATTTCCTTCATGAATATTTGTGCTATATTAATATCCTAGTAGGTTTATTTCACAGGTATAAATTGTGTTGCATTAATTTGTTTGTCAACCACAACCACAACTGAGTCATTGTGTTTACTACTTCTAGGAAATCCAGTAATAAAATCCATACTTATCACTTCCCATTTCCATTCTGGAATGGGTAAAGGTTGTAGTAGTCAAGTTGGGTGTTGGTGTTTAACCTTAACTTGTTGACACTCTAAACATATATCTAGATATTCAGATGTTTCACCTTTCATATTTGGCCAATAGAATTCTTTTCTCATCATAGTAATCATTTTCTGGTAACCTTGATGTCCAAAACATGGTTTCTTATGTAGTTCATCTAGAATTAGCAACTTTATTTCATTAGATTCTGGTATATTTAATCAGTTTTTATACATTAACTGTCCACTTTTCGAGAATCTATAGTATGATTCTTCTATTCCTATTGAATTATCAGAAATATTCAACTTATCTAGACACTTTCCCAAAATATTGTTCATAAAGCACATGAATGAGGCTAGGGAAATAGTCAACCCAAAAGGTATTACACCAAATTTGTAATGTCTGTACCTCGTTCTAAAATCTTTTTTATAAATATCTTCATCCTTTTTCCTAAATTGATGATAACCAGAACGTAAGTCAATCTTAGAAAATATTTTAGCTCCTCGTACTTGATCAAACAGATCATCGATACGAGGTAATGGGTATCTATTTTTAATAGTCGTTTTATTAAGTTTTATATAATCAATATAGAGATGTAAAGTTCCATATTTCCTTCTAACAAAGAGTATTGGTGCTCCCCATGGAGACACACTTGGTCGGATATATTCCTTATCTATCAATTCTTGCAATTGACTTTTTAATTCATTTAACTCTAGGATATTCATCCTATAAGGAGATTTTAAGAAGGTATTTCTCCAGGTATTAGGTCTATGGAGAAATTTATTTATCTCTTAGGAGGTAGTCTGGGAATATCATGGAATACATCCTGAAATTCCTGTAATATGGGAAAGTTATCTATCTAATTATTACTTTCCTCTTTTTCATTATAATTTATGTGTACAGCTCAACAAGTATTTTACACCCTTTTTGAATGCATATTTTAACTTGTAAGGTTGTTATTTCTCTAATACTAATAGGTCTTGATATTCATTTATTGTTTATAATGTTACCCTTCTCATCTACATAGGTAAATGATTTATAGTAACAATCTAACACCACCTTAAAATTTTCCAACCGATCCATACCGATTAGCACATAATGAGACCCTAAAGGTAATATGTTTAAGTCTATATGTGTTCTTAATTCATTCATACCAAGTTCACAGTTTTTAACAACATCTGTAATTCTCCTTTTAGTTCATGTAGCTAATTGTACTAACCAATACTTTTCAAACTTTTCTTTATGTAGCTTACATATTTCTACAAATCTTGGTGAAATATAACTTAAACTAGCGCTTGGATCAATTAAAACAATAACTTGTTGATTATGTATCTTACCTTCAATTTCTACCATTTAAGTTTGATGATCTTCCTGACGATTTTCCAAGGCTGTGCTGATTTTTGGTGTAGACCTTGCCATCTCACCAGCTATAGTTTTTTCTTGTCCTATTTGCACATTGTTATTTCCCTTATTCCTGAGAGAAAAAACTTTATAGTAATGAGGACCACTACATTCCCAACATTTTGCTATCTCTTTTTTGGAAGTTTCTTTATTGAAGAAGGTTGGTGGCTTGGTATCCTTATTTTCAAGCTGATTGAAAGGTTTACTTGTTCTGAACTTATTACCTCCCTGAAATCTCTTATCAACATTTCTATTAGAGTAAGATCTCCACTTCTTCTTAGGCTCAAACCTTTCAACATTTTTCCCACTCCAATTCTTAGAATTCTCATTTCTATTTTTATACTGCTCAAAACAGAGTTTGGATTTCCTCGAGGTTTCTTCCAAAGTTTTCGGGTTATCAAACTCAATTCGATCTTTATAAGAACTAGGTAAGCAACTCAAGAATCATTGAATCTTTTTTTTTTGCATCCACAATATAAGGTACATAACATAGCAAACTCAAAAACCTACTACATAAATATTTCATTGTAAGATTTCCTAGTTTTAGTTCATAGAACTCCTTGGATTTACCCTCATAATATTGTTCAGATAGGTATTGTTTCTTAAAATATCTCTTAAAGGTTTTCCAAGTGATATTTGTTTCCTTAATACTTTTCACTCTTTTTATATCTTTCCACCATATGTATGTTTTTTCTATCAGATTGTGAATAGCCATCCCGGCTTTAATCTCACTTGAATAACTGTAGATTTGAAAATATTTATGCATACCAGAGAGCCATACCTCTGCTTCTTCACTAGTCTCCACTTTCCAATTGAAGGTTGGTGGTTTAATCTTCTTAAATTCTCCCATGACTTCATCATGTTGTTTAGGTTTTATTTTTTGTTCTTTGTTTAGGACTAGAAATACTTTCGGTATACATTTTTGTGTCTTTTGTATCCTTGTATACTGACTCTGTTTTAGATTCAGGATACTCCAATTTTCTTGATTTCTTTTTTTGTCGGCCTATCTTAGAATTGCTAGAATGATTTCCCTTATTTTTATCAGCATTTTGATTGCATAATTTCTCTAGCATAATTGCATTTAGTTCCTCTTTAGTCTTTAAAATCCTTTCATCATCTACTCTTATTGTTTTTAGTTCTTCTCTCAGATATGTTACTATCTTTATAATTTTTGAATGCCTGTCATTATTCAGATCCACCCAGGGATGTCCATCGGCTACATTCCCTTGTTCAGGATTCTCTTGATGATGTTCTTCTCCTCGAGCCTCGGGTACTTCTATCATTTTCTTGCAAAATCAATTTATTTTTCTTCCTAGAGGTAAGAAGAGAATCAAGACAATTTTACATGTTAGATTTTTTGTGTGATCAAGCCCATAAAAAGGCCAAGTGATGTAACCTAAAACTTTGATACCATTATTTCACAGACCTTAAATTCTGAATATTTTTTTTATTATTATATCATTTATACAACCATAACAATCTATTTTACTTACCTTTCTCCATAACTTTTTGTCATCTAAGTTATATTTATTCTATACTAATGTGAGTTGAGAAACTCCATATTTAACCATATTTTTTGAGTGTTACCCTAAGTCCTATTCCATAAGACTTACTAATTTGATAACCTATATACATATATGCTAAGTTTCCATATTCTAAGGTTATTCCTATTTCGACTTGAGGACAAGTTGATGCTATACCTATATATATATATATATATATAGGTCTTGAGATGATTATTTAATTGTCAAACCCTCTTATGGTTAACGTTGATATTCGATACAAATTCCTTGTTATCATAGTGTTTGAAATTTGTATTTATATGATCCTTTCTAATCATCCTCATATAATGGTCACCCCAAGGTATTTCATTGTCACGTCACACATTACTTTTCACATGTATTAATTTGGTTTTATTTGGACATTGTCTCTTA
This sequence comes from Picea glauca, assembly GCA_000966675.3. NCBI lineage: Eukaryota > Viridiplantae > Streptophyta > Pinopsida > Pinales > Pinaceae > Picea > Picea glauca. The sequence continues at coordinate 385,494 of JZKD02S1256920.1, forward strand.
ATACACAACATTAATATGAGGTTTGATATGTGTTAAGACTAAATCTGTCGTATCATGCAGTGGATAACATTTGAGATACAAGGAGTTGTCATAACGTTCTACGAGGTTATCAAACCCGTATTGGTACCATCCTTAATTGAATTTTCACCAACTTCACGTTGTTCGCTAGCATATCCTACGATTTTGCATCCGCCACTTGTAGTTACGATCTCGAGATGATATTTTATCAGCGTTTGTCCTAAGGATGTACACGGGTAGGTTCCTCGTTGTTCTAGGTGTTAGGGTTTTGGGTCAGAGCCTTAAAAATTCCGACCTTTCCTGGGTTGGGCTCATTTCACACTTCATTGTTTTGTTTCTCTTCTCTTTGTTTCACTCTAAGAGGTTCTCATAGTGTTGACTGTTTTCATTGTGTGAGTACCTAATGTTCATGGCGTTGTTGGGTTTCTTATGGTTGCGTCGTCACAGAACTGGTAAGGGTTTTAATGACCCCCTCACTTGCTTTTCGTTTCTCTGTAATTTGTGTTTAACTGAGCCATTAGCTCACAATGGTGGTAATTGTTAGTTCATTGGCTCTGTCTATATGTCTTTGCGACATTTTCCATGGAGGACTTCTTACTTCATTGTGTAAGTCTATTATATAAAACTTATGGTTATACTCTAGTTGCAATAATAGTTTGCTTCCAGTTTTTCCCTGGTCCGAAGGGTCTTACCCGTGGACTCATGGTTCTATGGAAATTGATGGTTCAAAGAACCTATTCAATTCGTCTATGAGATTTGAACCTATCTAAGACTCATGTTTAAATAGAATATTGGTTTCGCATAGAGTCGATTTATTTTCTAGTTTTACTCTGTAACAATGTTTCTTTGTAAATCTTGATACTTTTATTCTCGGGTAAATGACTAATGATGGGCCCTGTGTATTGTTTTCGAGAGTACCCATCAACCATTCGATTCCCTATACATTTGGGTGTAGTTCAAGCGACGAACATAGATACCAGATACTCGGTATACCCACGATAAGTTGATATTTTAATTATGTAAATACTTATGTCATTTTAAATAACTCTCTATTGTATTCTAACTTGTATTATTGTTTGATTTACATGTATAATGGAGGTTGGTGTTGTGGAGACGCATGAATACTTTTTCTAAGAAATGTATTGGGGTTCCAAACCTTAACTGCCTTCGAGTTTGGCACTGAATTTTAGGATTATTCTAAATAAAATTGTATAATCGTTCATGGAAGTATGTAACTCAGATCTACCAATTACACATTTCATAAATTTGTAATACCCTGGTTATTATTTTCTTCAATTTATATATAGTCATTATTTATGTTCATGTTTCTCTTTAATGGTATTTCCCTTGTGGAATATAAATGGTCATTGTAAAGGTTTCCTTTCGAATATATGCAAGTGAGTTTCTTTAAACTTTGTAATGATTCCTTTTGATTTCATGCATGGTGCATTTCATTTAAACTTTGCAACGAAATCCTTTCGATTTCATGCATAGTGCATTTTGTTTAAACTCTCCAACGAATTCCTTTCGATTTCATGCATGGTGCATTTTGTTTAAATGTTAACTATGGAACTATTTCCTTTTTCGGATACATGTATAGTGTAATTAGTAAAGGTTAACTCTGTAATCTATTTCCCTTTTGGATATATGCATAGTGTAAATTGTAAATGTCAACTCTGTAACTATTTCCCTTTTGGATATATGCATAATGTAATTTGTAAATGTTAACTCTATAACTATTTCCCCTTTCAGATACATGCATAGTGTAATAGGTAAATGTTGACTCTGTAACTATTTCCCTTTTCAGATACATGCATAATGTAATATGCAAATGTTAACTTTGAAACTATTTCCCTTTTTGGATACATGCATAGTGCAATATGCAAATGTTAACCCTGTAACTATTTCCCTTTTCGGATACATGCATAGTGAAATATGCAAATGTTAACTCTGTAACTATTTACTTTATTTCACAATTTTCCTACCTAAACTCATGATATACATCGATCCTGTTTTGATAATGAACTTGATTTATGTTACAGTTTATTTCTACCAAGAATTCAAACATAGTAACACACACTAAAAACATAGTAAGATCAAACATATTCATAACAAGAATAAAACTTGGAACTTTGGGGAAACCACACGTTGAAGTACCTGTTCCTCCCAACCTTAGACTAGAGTCTCTATCACCTCTTTCACCCCCGAGCTTAGTTCAAAATCTAAGGGGCTGCCTATGTGGCCACTTGCAGAAATCTGAGCTCCAGTGTTGTGAGTAATCTTTGTAAAATTTTACTGTGTCAAGTAGGTTTGTGCATAACATTTCTCAAGCTATCAAATTTGTCTCTTCAGCGTCCCATTCCCTTGTCATGACTTGTTTTGTTTTTCCTAGGACTTGTGACACTTGTCTTAAGCCTCCAATGCACTGACAAACTGTCAGATCCAACTTTACACATGTTCACAAATTCTCCTATAAATCTGGAATGTGTCTTTTTGAAGTTAAGTTAAATCTACAGCTTGTCTCAGTCTGCTGGCACTTGGCCAACCCCTTTGGATTCCTAACTCCCTCTTTTAATAGATGCTTCAATGTGTGCCCCTTTTTCCACATGTGTTTATTTCATAAAAATAATAAGGTCTTACAATTCAATTTTGGTCACTCACCAATTTGTCTTTTTGGAAAGATAATTAAAATTCTAACTTAAAAAATAAAATAATAGAAATAATAATTAAAAATCCAAGTTGTGGGATATCACATGAAGGGTCTGGTTCCATAGGACTCTCTAAATTTTGGATATCACATGAAGGGTCTGGTTCCATAGGATTCTCTAAATTTTCCCCTTACAGACCACTTAAGTTAAGCATAATTATCTAAACCTACAATGAAATAATGCTAACTATAAGGCTTTCCATGGTTGAACAAACTAGGTAGTCTTCTGAATAGTTAGTGTGCACAATGGGAGTTTATCTATCTCTCTCTATCCAATTGTAGTTGTGGTTGTGGGTCAGTGGCCCATTGGTTGAACAAAGTATGTACGTTGTTTTTGAATAATTAGTGTGGAGTATGGGTTTTTCTTACTCTCTCTTTCTAGTTGAAAGTTTGGCTGTGGCTAAATGGGTCATTGGCATGTTTCTCCCAGATTGAATAATTAGTGTGGAGTATGGGTTTTTCTTACTCTCTCTTTCTAGTTGAAAGTTTGGCTGTGGCTGAGTGGGTCATTGGCATGTTTCTCCCAGATTCATCAATACAATTGAATGATGAAGTCATTAGCTTCAAAGTATGTGGTTAATGATTTTAATATGCTCACAAATCTAATTACATATGGTTAATACTTTTGATAAGTTTACAAATCTAATTATAAAATTAAACTATGAAGTCATTAGCTTTTAAAAAATGTGATTAATGATCTTAATAAACTCACAAATCTATTTATACATGGTTAATTATTTTGATAAGTTTACAAATCTAATTATACAAGTTTGTGAGATGGTACTATTTTAGAATATAAAATCATTGTAAAATGTAAATGTAAAATATTAAAGGGTATTTATATTTGTTCATTTTTGGTGAAGCTATTTTTTTCTATAAAGTAAGGTTTTCACTTATTTTTATAAGATTCTAATTTTATGTTGAAATTAAAATCTGCCAAAATCCTTCAAAAATAAAAAAAATTCAAAATAAAATTTTATAAAGGAAGTTACCATCCATAACTTAGATTTCTATTTTCTAATAAAGTTCCTATCAATTTTAAAGAAATTTCTATGAGATAAGGGGATCATGTGAGTGCCCCTTATCCTAAGTTGAGCTGAAAACTAATGTTTTTCATGAGTAAACAAACAACGTCGTTGATAATTTGTGTGAAGCAGGGAACTCTGTCTGTTTGAGACTCTGAGTCTATCTAGATGGAGTTGTGGTTGTTAATGAATATGCCATTGGAACATGTTATTATCATGTGAAGGCATCGTGACAATAAGACATTCATTTCCCCTACTTCCACTTGCTTGATACTAAAATCATGAAAACGAATTTTATGGACTCAACTGATCATATAGTTGATAATTTTGTATTTAAATATTCAATGCGTAATACTAAATTAAAATAGAATGATATTTCAACACAGTTAAACCGCTGGAATTGGCATTGGTTATTCACTTAGTCCATAGATAAAATGGTTTGAAAAATGTGGTTATTCATGAAAAGAAATGATGAATATAGGAGCAAAATCATGAGGCATGGTAATTGAAGTTGGTCACGAATGAAAATTACAATGCCAAACCTCATCTTCATACAAAATTTACATTATAGTGGCTTGTATAAATTTGGAAATTTTGGTCAAAAAATATTCCAGATCCATTTTGAGTTATCAAACGACAAATTTTTATGGTCCAAATTTTACTGTGGATCCTATGATTATCTTATACACACCGAGGCCTTTCCAACGGTGCAAGAATCACCCCAATCAAATTTCTTATGAGAAATTTATGCCCCCCAAAAGTTGACCTACCATATTGATCACCATGGTGTGAGTGGATGTCATGTTAGCCCCCATTACTTAAACATGTGGGGATAGCTACGTAGTGGATTTTCTAGAACATTATAGAAGGTCCAAATCCAATCACTAATTGAGGGTTGAGGAAGAGGAAGTTATCAGGGTATGTTAAATATCGGGCCGCTAAGAGGAGGAGTTCCATTCTTTTTCATTGTATTTTGTTCCATAACTTAGCATAACAGTTGAGAGTGGTGTTTTGTGAGCATAATGGAGGAGGAGAGATCCTGTAGCAGCCATACCATCCACAATTTCAAAAATCAACTCCACAAAGAGTGCCTCCTTCTTTGTACTTGCATTTGAATAAAACATAGCATAGCAACCTCACCTTCTAGTTGGGTTTTCTCCCATATTGGATTTCCCAGATAATATATTGTGTTTTATTTGTGGATGATGTGTGTATTATTTATGTTCTCTATTTTTCACATTTCAACTATTTCATAAAATTTTAAGTAGAAAATTAGCAATTAAAGAATCTAAGATCTAAAGAAAATTAACATTCATAGTAAATATTTTAGTATTTTATTATATCTATTGTGACCAACTGTCTATTGGAATATCCAAAATAGTTTACACCATATTGGTATCAGAGAAATTTTTCTTGGAGTATTTGTGGAAAGTTGTAGGGATCTGGGAATCGGTTTAAGAGGAAAGTTGTAAAACGCTAGCCATGGACGACAAGTCTATTCATAACAACAAGTGATATCGAGTAGAGGAGAGATTTGCGAGGCTGGAAGAGCAAGTCACTGACATATCTCACAATATTTTCTTCCTCATGGTGGCTCTAGAAAGCAAGCTTAGATCGTTTGAAGACGTTGGAGGCTTGAACTCAGAGATCAAATCAGATAAGAAGCTGGGGGATAACAAAGACCTAGAAAATGAGTCATGGAAAGAATATGAGAAAGAGAAACCGAGTTCCAGTACGATAAACCCTTCACAATATTTATTAAATATGGAAGACAATGTGGACATAAATCCATATCAAGGTGAGATTGATGCATTAAGACTAAACCATTGGTTGCAACAACTAGAAGTTTATTTCAGCATTCACCATATAGATGAAGACCAAAATATATAATTTGCAAGACTGAAGCTAGAGGGCCATGCTTTAACCTGATGGGAAAGACATACATAAACACTTAGGCTAGAGGTTGATCCGCTAGTAACAAAGTGGGAGGACTTCAAAACCCTCATCAAGTCCCAATTCTACCCTATCATGTGTGTAGAGGACCAACGAATCTGATGGCACTACTTCAGGAAAAAACAAGGGAAAAGTGTACAGGAATAAACGACGAAGTTCAGAAAGATGGCCATCATGTTGGGTATCTCTCCCAAGAGGCCAAATGTACTCCTCAACTATATGGGGGGTATACATATCCATATATGAAAGAAAGTGATTCTTTTTAATCCAAGGACAATGGATGAGGCATGTGCACATGCATAATATCTATAAAACATAGGCTGCAATAAAGGGAAGCCAAGCAGTTCCAAGTGGAAAGAGCACCAGGAAGCTTCGAAGGAGCAAAAGAAGAAGTGGAAAGGGGGGAAGGATAAGAAGATGAAAGTCACTTCACATCATTGCAGGGATACTTTCAACCATTGTAACCATTTCAATATTGATGGGAACACTAAGGAAAAGTGTTGGAAACTACATCCAGAGTTGAACCCGAAGAACCACAAAAAGGAAGCAAAGAAAAATAATCTTCTAGCCACATATTTGAGCAATCAGGTTGAAAGTATCTTCGATGTGGATGATAATATTTTATACACATCAATGCAAAAGGAGATGAATCTAAGTAGCCTTCATCACCAAGAAGAGAAGGAGATAACTAAGATATTCCACATCAAGATTTAGGTCAAGAAGAACAAGATAGACACTCTATTTGAGGACCAATAAAAATTTCCTCACCTCATTTAGTAAATATTTTGGGGACCAAAAGCCTCCCTAAATGAGGAGGTATGATTTGCATTGGATCATTATATTATTTTTCATCTATCCCAATGCTTTATGGGTGAAAAAATTGGAGGAATCAACTTGCAGAGCCATTTTATCGACTGGTCCAAATTTGAAAATGTGGGTCCAAAAAATTGTCTAAAATCTTCCAGAGCCATTTTGAGGCATCAAACGACACTTTTATATGGTCCAAAACTTAATATCGAGCCACTAGCTATATTCTACACACTAGTATCTTTTCAATGGTGTAATACTTTCCCCAATCAAAGTTTGTATGTGAAAGTTATTCCTCTCGCGAGTTTACCCACTGTATTCATCACCATGGTATGATTGGATGCCACATCAACCCCCATTACTTAAATATATGGGGCTAGACATGTATTAGATTTTTTAGAACATTATAGAAGTTCCAAACACAATCACTAATTGAGGTTTGAGGATGTCATTTCCCTAACTCTAGATGACCATCGAGCTATGTTAAATACTAGGTTGGTAGGAGGAGAAGGGGTTCCATTCTTTTGCATTGTATTTTGTTCCATAGTTGAGAATAACAGTTGAGAGTGGTGTTTTGTGAGCATAACAGAGGAGGAGATATTTTGTATTATCCATACATGCCATAGTGTCAAAAGAAAACTCCACAAAGAGTGTCTCTTTCTTTGTACTTGCATTTGAAGAAAAGAAAGCAGAGCGACCTCACCTTCTAGATGGGTTTTCTCCCGTATTGGATTTCCTAGGTAATATCTTGTGTTTTATTTGTGGATGGTGTGTGTATTATTTTTTTTCTCTATTCTTCCCATTTCATCTATTTCATAACTTTTTAAGAAGAAAACCAATAATTAAAGAATATGAGATCTAAAGGAAATTAACCTTCATAGTAAATATTTTAGTATTTTATTATATTTGTTGTGAGAAACTGTCCAGTGGAATATCCACAACAATTTACATATAATCAAGTGTTTAGTGATTGATTTGGAAATATTCTTTGTTTCTAATCGTTGTTCTAGTTCCAGAGAATATATATTGACTAACAACTTAACCCGAGAAAAATACTTAGGAGGAATGTTGTGTCGCTTGCTCCTCACCTGTGATCATAGTTGGGCCCCCAACCTGCCTTCCTTCTTTGTCACTTGAAAGGACCTGGTTGGAGCTTGCATCTAGAATGATATCATAATATTAGGTATAATTTGTTATTTTTTTCTCATGTTATTTGACAAGCTTTGCATGTGGATAATTTCCTTTTAATTTGTGATTCTAACCTTGAAATTGTTATGTATAATGATGAAAGAATTGATTTTTTCATTGTTGTTAATCTATTAATTTTATAAGTGTTCCCAACATGAAATTAAATATCTTAGTTTGCAGGAATCTGTTGATTTTAGTCCTGGTGGTGCCTATTTTTGGATATGGCAGAGGGGATGGAATTTTTGTTGTTGTTTATACTCTTTTCCAATCATAATATGCATCTTTTTGGAAATAAATCACATTGTGCTCTTTCCTCTTTGTATTTCACAACAATTCCTAGTTCATCACATAAATTCATTCTCGCTTTCTCTAATTCAACAATATGACGATGCTTCCTTCAACCATTAAGTACCCAACACTTCTATCTTTGTGAATATGACCACGGACCATGTGGATTCCTTATTTGAAGGAAATTCATGTGTCAAGAAATATTAAAACTGAAACGTTATGCGTGGCTTGTGGATTGGGAAATAATGAAATGAATGGGGAGGGGAATCTGTTCCATCTCATGTGAGAGCATTCCAATTACACATTAACCATAGCACGATCATGAGAACTCATACAATAAGTTATTGTCATGATTGGTGCAGATAGGGCCCAAGTGAGGTTTGTGTATTCCAATTTTTACCATTTTTGGTCTATCATCATTTGATATGTCAAATTCCTTTGTTTTGATTTCCCCATCCATCCATTCTGGTGGCTTAGCTTCGTCGAGATAACGTTCTCCTTCTTCAATTTTTGTAAAATTTTTTGGGAATTCGGGTTGTTCTTGGTATTCTTTGTGTTCCGTGGCTATAGTTAATACTGACTTCACATGATTCTATAGCGTTGGGTGGTCTTTTTTCCACTGGAAGCTCTATCCTTTCCATTTTATATTTTACATGTCAATCCTCTATGCAATCAAAATTTCTTTGTTTTCTACCAACACAAAATTGCAAGTCGATGTTGATCCTCCATCGACCGACATGGTTGATTTTTATTTCTGCAAAGCTAGTGATGGATTTTCTGGAAATATTTTTATCTATTGTGCAACATCTCTCAAGTGTTCTTCTTCTGGATTGAATTCAAATTCTTGTACAAAATTTTCTTTAATTTCAGCTCAGTTTGATGTATGGTTGTAAGCTTCTTCAATATTATAACATTTGTTTCGTATGCCATCTAATGTTCTTGGGAACATATGGGACCATGCCCCTTCATCCTTATATCCTATTTTTCTCCACTCGCTTTTGCAACGTTGAATGTGTTCTATTGGGTCATAGCTGAGTTTGAAGGTGGGAATATCTACGTCTTTGGATAATTTCTTGTCTCCAAATAATTCAACAAAGTATGTCGACACAATCGTCCATGTTTGTAATATGGGGGAATGTGTTTCCCACCATCCTACAGTTTGGCCTGTGAAGGTTTCCACAAGGCTCTATTTCCTCCCTTCCTCTCCTATGGACTTTTCCGCCTCTTTGAGATGGGTCGAAGGGGCATGTCGTTCGTTGTATTGTAAGGGTTTTCTTGTTTGATTGACAGTCAGTATAAGAGTGGGAATTTGTTGAGTTATCATTTCGTATACTTTTGCTACAACCTTGATTGAGTAACACGTCTTAAGATGTTTCTTTGGAATAATTTCAATAGACCAACAATATTTTGCACGTGCTTCGTAATTTTCAAATTTCCAGTTGTATAAGGCGCAGTCGGAATTATGCCCGACCGACATGGGAGATTCTCTCAAAATTTCTCCTTATGCAGTGGGTTCTATATAATCTTTTTTTTCATTGTTTATCTTATATAGGCATATGGATTCATGATCTTCATCCCACGACCCCATCCATGGTTTTCCTTCCTTTCGATCTAGGGGAATAATTATTTTTCTCCCAATTCATTTCAATTTAATTCTATCTGTTTCCAGGGATATAGTTTCTTTCATTCGTCGACCCCATGGTTGAATAACAAGAGTTGTGTATGTTGTCATTCCTTCGACAAGGTCGATCACTTCGAAGTCAACCGAAGTCGATATTCCCATAATTTGAGTGTTGGCATTTCTCAATATTCCAATTGGTTCTATTAATCTTTGATCGACTAACTAAAGATAATTCAACGTGGGTGCTAGATTGCGTCGACCCATTCATATCCATGTTTCTCATGGTAGAATATTGACTTGTGAACCAAAATCAACAACCACCTTATTGACCATCATTCCATCAATCTCCAAGTCGACTTATGGATCATAATATTTGTTGTTATAAGAGAGGTGATTTGCATCCTTGGTTGGTTTCTGACCATCTTTATATTCCCACAATATGTTGAGTAGATCCAACAACCTACCTATTGAATGTTTTTCTTTGAGGAGATGAAAAAATTCTTGGATGGTGTCTTCATTTCGACTTCTTAGGTTTTGTTGATCCTATGTGGAGTTCTTGAAGAATTTAAGAGCTTCTCTCATGATTTTCTCTTCTTTATCTGGGTTGGGGAAGTTTTTAGCCTTCTTTCTTTGGTAATTTTGTTGTGGAGTATGAATATCTCATCCTGCACTAGACCTTGTAACAATATGTAAGTTTTTGGACTTCCTCACCTCTTCCTTGGATACTTCATGTAGTAGATTCACATTTTTTCTTGGTATGATTTTGTCGAGTACTATCGAGAAGTATTCTAAAGAGTGATCCCCAATGCTGCATATATTGCAAAATTTCAGGTCAATTCTGTCTTTTATAGGGAAATTTGCGCTGACGTGGTCATATTTCCAACAATTAAAACAATATGGTCATCCACGACCTCGAAATCGACCATCGAATCCATGTCGGACTCCTCGACCTCGACCACGACCACCGTAGTAATCATCTCTTTGACCATAGTTGTTTTCTTGATCGATGGTTTTTGTGTGGTAGATTGTTCGTATATTATTCTGATTTTGAGCATTTAGATGGAATTCATATGTTCGATGATCATAAGATTCACATATTTTGAACCACTTTGTGTTTTTCAGATTACGTGGATAATCTTGTATACTATGATCAATTAGGAATTCACATATATTACAGTATTTCTGAGCTTGTATTCGGTGGACGTATGTTGTTTGTGTGTGCTCATTTAGGGGACAATTATCCTTTGTATTTCCTTCTCCAGTGCATGTGGTGCACCATACTTCATTACGTCATATAGATAGATTTTTTATTGTTTGTTTCAAATGTTCTATTTTCTCCTCAAGTCTCTCCATCACCGAGGAAGTCGACGGGATATCATCATCCAACTCGACTCATTGTGCCTTCTGTAGTGCATCTTCACAATTGGTTATCTTGTATAAGCGTAGCAAATAAAGGATTCTTGGAAGTATCCCAGCTACATACCACTGGACCAAAAAGTTATGATCAATCATCGTCGGGATTTGAATTAGGAGATATTTGAATCTCTTATCATATTCTCTTACCGACTCTCCGGTCTTTGTTTTATTTTTTTTAACTTATGGGCCGCCAGATGTGTGACGTCCTAAATTTTAAATAATGTTAAGAATCTATTCTTTATTTCTTCTTTTGAACAAGTTTTCTTTTCCATGTAGTTCATGAACCATGTTAAGGCACAGTAGCGCAACGCAACTCTGAATTGAGCCATTTTTTTGTCTTCATATGTAATATCAGTCGCATATGAAAACTTTTTAGATACAAACCAATGGCATTTTGGGTTCTCCTCTCCTTCGTTGATCCAGATTATTTTCAGCACGAAATGAGATCGGAGATATAATAAAGAAATGCACAAATATATCACAGATATTCAATAATATAACATAAATATATCAGAGATGAAACCATAAACATAGATATACAGTAATACACAATTTCTATTAATGAAATAAATGTACAGAGATTGTAAAATACTGAGTGAAAGACTCGATAGAATGGTGGCAACTTATCTCTGACAAGAGATGTGACGGCTACTTGCATTCGCAAGAAGATGATTAAAATGAGGCTCTGAAGGCATTTTTACAATAAACAGGAATGCCAAAAGTCCTAGACATCCAAAAACCTAACCCTAGGAGATGAAGCGTCAAAATTCATGTGGGCCCCATTTGGGTAAGTTAGTACATCAACTTCCCGGGGTCGTAACTTTTGCAAACAATCTTCGTTTTAGGTGTATGATAGCTCATTGGAAAGGTATCATAGAGAAAATTCATTTTGGGGGCTCAATCATGCCTTTGGCTATAATTGAGAACCTCTATCTTGAAAAACCTTCATTTGGGCCCTCAAAATGGCCCCGAAAGTTAAAAACTGCTAAAAATAGTAAATTGCCAAATTTGCCAGAAAACTGTTTTGAGCCAATCGGAAAACATGGGTGGCCATCGATATCCACTTGGATCAATCCTCCCTCCTTAGGAAGCAATGGTCTCCATTGCGTTGAGTTCCCGGGGGGGAGGTAAAAGTGTTTGTTGAATCTACATCTTTATGAGCTGCTTGCCTTTCTGGAGACGTCGTGCTGCTCAGTTTGTGGAAGTCTGTCACGAACTTGTTGAGGCTGAGGCTATTCAACAAGTTGGGATACATGAGAGGACGATGTGCAGAAGGAATCTTTTCGCTTTACTGCAACCTTGTCGACCTGCTTCTATTGGATAGAGGGTGCTTGGGGCGAAGCTGTAGTGGTTGCAGTGTCCTTTTGTTCCCATTTTGAACAGATTGTGAAGAAGCTAAATTTTGCAATATGAGATACTACCTTGAGGTACTTTTAAGGCGGAACAGTGGTCGGAACTACCTATGGTATTCTCTAGAGATGACCCCCTAGAGAAACAATGACACTACGGGGTCGAGACTCATAAACAACGTGGCTCTTCCACATATATGGTTGGCCCAAGAGAACATCACAGACATATAGTGGGGAAACATCACATAATACCTCATCCTTGAAGGGTGGGATGCCATATGACAATCGACATTGTTGGCTGACACAAAGATCTGTTTGATGACCTCTGCTGAGATGAGGTTCTTCTGGCTTCCACTATCAACAATAAAATGCAGTGGGGTCCCCTTCACCCACATCTATGAATGAAAAAGGCACCCCCCCTCTTTAGGATCTATTGGTTCTTCTGGTTGAATTGTTGCGGTCATGACAATAATAGTGGGGTCTGCGTCAATGATCTTTCCTTTACCAGTATTTTCATAATCAGATTCTGAATCAGGGTTTGGCTCCTTGTCTTTGAGCTCGGCCACCAATGACTGTTTTGAGAGACATTCATTGGTGTTGTGCCAGGGGATTTTGTGGAAATCACACCATTTTTTGGTGTCCTTCTTTGTCTTCATGTGACCCTTCTTTTAATGTGGCTTGGACTGGTTTTCGGGAGACTGTTTGTTAGGGACATCTTTGTCATACTTTAGTTGTTGCAGATTTGCAGAACCAAAATCCTGTTTGTTCTGGTGCTTAAATTTCTTCTCGATTTTAACAACATATCGATAGGCAACACTGAGTGATGAGATGTCTAGAAAATCCATTTTAGTTTGGATGTATCTGTGTAGAGCCCCATGGTATTTCAGAACCAAATTTCATTCGGAGTCTTTGATACCCAGCTTGGTGCGCAAGGTATGGAAGGTATTGGTGAACTCTGGAACTGCTTGGCCCCTCTCTTGCCGCAGTGTGGTCCATCTCATGTACTGATCCTCATAGTTTCCAATAGAGTAATATTGTTCCTTTACCGCATCCACAAAAAAATACCAAGTGGGATTGTCCCCATATATATCAGACTCCTCTATGGAACTCTGCTCCCAATAAGTTTCCCACCAATGTTTGACATGGGGGAGATCTTTAAGGAGTGCGAAGGTGATCTTTTCTTTGTCAGAAAAATTGTGAACAGCGAAATAACCTTCTAGCAGATTTAACCATTTGTCTAGGGATTATGCATCTATCTATCCTTCAAATACAGGAATATCAAAATTAACTTGTACCTTGAAAGGCGAGGTGCCTCCAAAGTGGTTGATTGATGAAGATGTGTCTGTTGCTATCGGCAGGCATTGAAGGATGTGGGAAAAATTCTCCATCATTTCGTCTCTCTATTGCGTGAGATCTTGCTCAAGAAACAAACTGATAGGATCGTCTGCTCCGTCGTTTTTATTTTCTTCCACCATTGAGGGTTTCTTGGGTGTGCAAGAGCGATTGTCCTCAAGAGAGACAATCTCGAGACCCAACTTGCTATAATCAGACCTCGTTGGGGAAATGCACTGAAAAAAATGACCAAGAACATCCTGCTCTGATACAACTGATCCAGATTATTTTCGGCACGAAATGAGATCGAAGATATAATAAATAAATGCACAGAGATATTGCAGATATTCAATAGTATAATAGAAATATATCAAAGATGAAACCATAAACACAGATATACAGTAATACACGATTTCATTAATTTGGATAATCATATTAACGAATTCATTTTGCTCTGGCTCGATAATCAATGCATCCCATAGGTTTCCTTGGTCAGCCTTTATGTACCATAATATTGCATATTGGTCGTCAATATGCAGTCTTTATTGGATAAATTATCTTACTCGTAGACTGGTTTCTGGCACAGGAGAAGTAGGTAAAGTTGGTCCAGATTCTTCGTAGTCCATACTTTTCAGTTCGTCATCTGGTTGATGGTTGTTCAGTTGTGCGTTGCTACTACTGTCGGGTGTCACCATGACTGCTACTATTGCCAACTCTGGTCGATCTCTGTCTGAATCAAACTACTTACACGCTCTGTCGGGATGACCCTCCTCGAACATCTTTCTATTCAACTTTTTGTTGTTCCACTGGTTACAAATTTCTTCTCGTTTCTGTTGTCTTTTATTCTATTCTATTTTCTGGATATACACGGATTGCTTATGGGCTTGATTCCCTCTTGACTACATTTAAGCTTGGGAAACATTACTTGTTTTATGGCATCTCACATTTTCGACTGACCCCCCATTGCAAACCCGACTTACTCTAAGTCGGTAGCGTTGGCCATATTAATTTCTTCAAGAGGTAATCACAGGCTTCTCTTGTATCTTTGCACTTTGCGTCAAGAAATGCTTCTCACTTTTCTTCTCTTTCTTGGACATTACTATTTGGTAATGATGTGCCTCATATTGTTCAATATTCGACGATGTCACCGACTCCCTTGTCGAGGAGGAATTTATGAACAAGTGTCGGAACCATGCAGAAAAATCCATCGTGCAATTTGATGTAGAATTTTTCTTTTATTTTGTCGAGAGATGTTCAATCTTCAATGTATTGTTTCCAAATATAATCTTTGATAATTCTTTCGATTCAGTCATGCAGATTTTTTCTTCCTTTGATTGTCAACTTTAGGCCTAGCTTCTCATCGGGTGTCATATTACGCATCACCTTATATGTTAATATGTTGAAACAATGCTTATGGGATATATTCAAGGAATCTTTCATGTGTCACTGAAAAGAAACGTGATCGTGCTTCGGCTAGTGAGATTTTATTCCTTCTTGCATAGTTTCTAATGTAGTTATCAATTTTGTGCTCCCACCGCTCACGTATGTCTTGTAGATTTAGAATTAATGTACACTTCTACATGCCCAAATCCAATACTACTGACAATAAAACCAATGTTGTAATCTAGGGAAAAGTAGGGAGAGTTACCAGTAGATCCTTACATAGACATCATAGAGATACATGCATACACATAGACATAGATAAAGATATAAACAAGTAATGAGAACCCAAAGAACAATCCTTTTATTATATGATAGAAAAATACAACATAGTTACATATAACCTCTCACATGAAGCTATCTGAGCCTTCATGTGCTTGTCTATTTATACCTCTTTCAGAAAGTTGTAACTACTTAACTTCCTCAATTGGTTGGTTAAAAGATACTCTGACTGACCTCTACTTCTAACTATGTCGGTCGACCAACTAGTTCTTAGTCGACCATCAAGTCTAGTCTATAGGGTCGATTAGCCCCTACAACATGCATCATATGGATATTTTTGTACAGTTTTTTCATATATGTGCGCGGGTCACAGTGAGCCCAACCACGTACATATACAGGTAACAAAAAGAACAATCACATAAACTTCAAAAAGCATGTAGTTCTAGTTTGTACAGTGGGTTAGACTTTGTCAGGTTTGGCTGTTGTTGTATTTCTCTCAGTGGGCCATTATCCCTATTACAGGAGCCCTAGTTTTAGCATAATAAAATCATTCTAAATATCAATTTTCCCTTTGGGTTTTTTCCAAGGGTGTTTACCCAAAAATATTGGTGTTTATGCGTGCTTTATTTGGTTTCCTTGTTTATGCTTCCAATGCATGTTTCGTTGATTACCAAGCTATTCTTTTAGTAGATAAAGTGATTTTTATTTTGAGATAATTATCGAGTGTTGGGTTGAAGTAGTAAAATAAATAGTGTCCTCCATCTCCTTCAATGTAGGTGACATAAGAGAAAGTTTTTTGGCAAGATATTTGGTAAGAAGTTGTGGGTATTCTATCAATTTTTAGAGGAAATTTGGTGTTTGATTCAATTTGAAGTTGTGGGAATATTTTTTTGTTGTGATTAAAGATGTCAAATATCATGGAAAATTCATTTATAAATGAAGCAAATAGATTAGATGGAGAAAACTATGTAAATTTGAAGTTTTTAAGTTGTATACATTAATGGAAGACTACAACGTTTGGTCGATCACATGTGGACACGAAGCCAAACCAACCGCCATTGCAGTCTCAGTTTAGGATTGGGAGTGATGAGAGACCAAAGCGAAGGTGATCTTGAGGATTTTTGTCAAGGACAATATCATTCCGCACATCAGAGAATGCAAAACATCCCATGAAACTTGGGAGACACTTAAAGGTTTGTATGAGATGATATACACAAATCATGTGTTTTTTTTAAAGAGTACACATCTTTCAATTAATATGGAATCGAATGAAAATATCAGTAATTTCCTTTCTAGAATCAAAGAATTGAAAGATAATCTAGGAGATATTGGTGAGAAGATTTATAGTATTGATTTGGTCAATGTCACATTAAATGGCATGTTGGATAAATATCAAATTTTCATCACTAGTCTTGCAGCTAGGGAAAAGTCCCATACCTTTAATGAATTGATAGGTATTATTTTGTAAGAGAAAGAACATACAAATAATCTCAATAGCATATCTCACAGTACATATCTGACATGGTGGAGAAATGGAAACAACCCTATAAAGGAAATCCATGGAGAAGGAATAAATAAGGCAAGCCACATACAAAAAAAATTCAAGGAAAAGCACCACCAAGAACAAATACAAATGTGAAGAGGAATGATGGATGTTTCTACTATGCTAATTTTGGACATTATGTTAAATATTGTAGGAGAAAGAAGTTTAATGAGTCCAAATATAACAAACATTCAAGAAATTTTGTTGATAAAAGTACCAAAGTAGGTGATGATTTTAAAAACCTCAAGTTGTTTGTTTCTGATGTTTCTTTATCAGCAGACAATGATGATGTTAATGTTTGGTTTATTGATTCTGGTGCTTCAATTCATATGTCATGTAATAGGAACTATGAACTAGTTTGATACATATCATGAAAATAGTAATGGTGCTCATATCTATCTAGGAGATGATAGATCAAATGAAATTAAAGTGTATGGAGATGTATGTATCACTTTACCCACTCGTGAGGTGAAACAAACCCATAATATTATGTATTTGTCAGGCATAAAGAAGAATTTAATTTCAATATCCACCTCTAAAAGTTGAATTTGTTAAGTCAAAATGTGTTGTGAAGGACATACAAAATCACTAGAAAGTAATTGTAAGATGATCTAGAGTTGGAGGAATATATAAGCTTGATGTTACAATGAGGGATCATCTAGCATTAGCATATATAACTATGTCAATGGAAGAGTTATGACATCAAAGGTATGGACAACTAAACCATAATGATCTGATGTTGCTTCAGAACAAAGAAATGGTAGAGGGTCTTCCAATGCTTAAGAGTGAACATGTTGAACGTGAAGGATGTGCATTAGGTAAACAACATAGGGAGGAGTTTCCTACACATACAAATAAAAGGAAACATGAAATTCTTGAACTAGTGGACACTGATGTTTGTGGACCCATGGAAACTAGATCTCTTGGAGGAGCATATTATTTCCTTATCTTCATTGATGCTAGAAATATATACACTTGGGTCTGATTTGTTAGGAAGAAAGTTATGTATTTGAATATTTTAAATAATTCAAGAATATGGTTGAAAAGAAAACAGGAAGGTACATCAATATTCTCAATTTAGATCAAGGAGGAGAGTACACATCAGGGGTATTCATCAAGTATTCCAAAAACAATGGGATTCAATAGAAGTTTACAGTGCCACATACTTCTCATAAAAATGGAGTAGTTGAGAGAAAAAAACAGAACTTTGGTTGAATGTGCTTACAGTATGATTAAAGGTAAAAATATTTCTAATGGTTTTTGGGATGCAATGATCTGAAAATAGGAGGATGACTTGTTATGCTATGCAAGCACCCTCTATTTCATTAAAATAAAACTTTTCAGGACCTTGCTCAATGTCTTAGTTATGCAAGATAAATTATGTGTCAAGTTTATGTATCTTTTAAATGTTTATGTGTGAGGTTTTTAAAAAGTTAAATATGTTGTTTTCATAAATATAACAACAAAAATAACTTGCAGTAAATAATAACTAGCAAACACTCACAACAATAACAAGATGATAAAGGAGTTCACCCCCAACTGGGGTACATCTCCTTGAGCCTCCTTCAATGGACTAGGCTCTCTGGGATTAGTTTGTCAAAGATTATTTTACAAGATGCTGCTCAACTCCAATGGATTTATAGACTGTACCATTGGGTTCAGAATACATAAAAACCCTAGAAATGACTAATAGAACTCTGAAAACAGATCATGGCTCATCCGGGCATGACCTCTTCTACATGTGGCCTTGAGCTTCCCTGAGCTTCCTTGTGGAAAAACACCTGTAAAAGTCCTCAAATGCCTCTAAAACCTATCCCAATGTGTTCATAGCATAACAATTAGCCAAAATTGACTATTCAGTCACAAAAAACAGACTTGGGCTCATCTGAGCATGGCCTCAATCAACGAGGGCTTCAATGGTATAAAACCTACAAAAGAAGTCTTCAAATGGCTTTGAAAATAGTGCCAATGGATTCAGAACATCCAAAAACCCCTAGCTGGGCTTTTTCGACACCTCATTTGGCCAAAAGATGAAGAAGTTAAGCTTCCTGCCATTTTCCTCCTTCAAGCTTGTTGTCTCTAGTTCGCCAAAACACACCTCTGTATGTCCAACCTAGCTCACGCGCTCATTTTCATGCTAAAACCTAGCACCAGGTGCAAACACAAAAAGGTGTGAACTGTAGGACGGTTAGGGCACGCCTAGCCCCTAACTGCCAAGCCTGTGGACATATGGGTTACCATGTGATCGCGTGCATATACAAAAAGGGGTCAAGTTTTTTTAAACCATATGGTAACAGGGTTGGGGGGTGCGCGCACCGGTGGTTACATGGAACATATATATGACCGGGGTTCGGGGCTTAGCTCCGGCCCGAACCGTGCCCCATTTCACAACATATATCAATTCAAATAAATTAAAACTCATATGTATGTTAAGAACCATAGGTGGATGCGTCGGTTGGGTGGCCCTTCCCAAATCTCTTACCCTTTCCCAGAGGTCACGGGGTGGAGTCCTGCCAACTACATAATTTTTAGACCACTATCCAGGTGACACGTGGCGGACATTGATTGGGCCACGTGTCACCATTCCATTCGCCGCAAACATGCCATGTGTCAGATGCCAATTCATCCACACAACTGCCAACCAACACCTACCATGTGTCGCATGGCCCTGCCACGTGTCGTACGACCCTGCCATGTCAGCATCCGTACGGACTGTACAATCAACACATTTTTTTTGCCTGTTTGAGGATTTGAACAGAACACGATATCTCTCTCATCCGACGTCTGTTTGAACCTGTTCGAGTTGTGTTGGGTTCGTGACGACGAGGCTTATGCACTCGTCTGATTTGAGGCAATTCCAAGAACTTTGATTTTTAAGAAAAATTTTGACCCCTAGTCCAGATTCTGATCACACCTTCCCATTGAAAGGATTTTGGACCCACAAAAGCTTATGATTATCTGCCTGGGATTCAATACTCTTCTACTTCTAAGTTCTATCAACTGATTCTACTTGAAAAGTCTTTTTTGACAATCACCTGGATACCTTGACATGCCTTGCACTGTAACTGGCTATGTCCCTCAACCACTGTTCTCTGGCTGCTGTTGACCCATTGTTCTCTTTATGCTAGGAAGACTTCCAGCCTTCCCAGTGAGAATCAAGTCCCTCTTTTGAACTCTTTGGCATCAAAACAATCCACTCTACAATGGCTGCAAAAACTTTCCTGCGACATCTTGTCACAAACCAAGAAAACCATCAATCTTGAAAACAAATTTATACAAGACTGAAAATGATGTCAACAAAGTCTTTTTTATCTTCAAGAAAACAGTTTCATCTTGTACTTCATCAAAGTACATGGCGTTTTCCTGCATCTTGGTGTACTCAAAATCGACTTACAAACCAACAAACACCATCGACTAAACACAAGTTGAAAAACATGATCGACACAACATAGTCGTCAAGACAACATCGACACAAGCCGAGACTCATTTGAAACATATTGACCATCCCAAAATAACAAGTCGACATTCATGATACACAATCATGTTACAATCATGAGTCATTCATGATGAACTATCACCAGGTTCACTGTTTACACACACAAAAAAACACATGTATGTGCATAGCTCTT
>JZKD02S1256920.1:461477-523434 GCA_000966675.3 Picea glauca
TGACCTTGCTTTACAAACCCTTCTGGTTGAACAAGATAAACCTCTTCTTTTAATTCTCCATTCATAAATGATGACTTGACATCTAGGTGATGCAACTTCCAATTATACTTAGTGGTCAATTCAATCATTAATCTAATGACATCCATTTTTGCTATAGGTGCAAAAGTGCCTTATATTCTATTCCTTCTTTTTTTGAATAACCCTTGGCAACCAATCTAGTTGTGTATATGTCTATACTAACATCAACATTAACTTTATATTTGAACAACCATTTTGAACCTATGGGGATTTTGTTCTCACACATTTTTGTCATTTCCCATGTTTCATTTTTAATTATAGTATAATTTTCTTCTTTCATGGAAATCATCCATTCTTTATGGTCTTTAACTTTTTCATAATTTAAAGGCTCCACTAAATTCATAACTCGAGTTATTAAGGCATAGTATTTATACTTGACATGGGTCTTAGATTACCTTGTTGTCCTCCTTAGTTATTCATTTCTTTGCGGAGTTCCTTCACCTCTTCTAGGAATGCTCTGGCTACTCGTAGAATATATGATTCTTGAAGCTTCACCTTGAAGTTGTTAATCTTCTTCTTTGGCACTTTCCTCATTTTATTTAGGCAGATGACATACATCATAACCATCTTCTTTTGGTACTTCATCTACATTTTCATGAAACAACGCATCTCTACTTCCAAATACCTTATGAGTGCTAGGATCAAATATTTTATAGGCTTTATGATATTAACAATAACCAATAAATGTACATTTCATTGCCTTGGCATCAAGGATTCTTCTATCTTCTTTTGGAATATGAGCAAATGCTTTGCTCCCAAAAAATCTCAAGTCGTTGACTTCTGTTTATATCCATAAAAAGATTCAAATGGCGTTTTGTTCTTTGAAAGTTTTGTAGGATCTTTATTCTTCAGATATGCAGTACTTATTCTTGCATGATTAGAATCTGGACCAGGGGTCAAAATTTTGCATTAAAAATTAAAATAGTTATAGAAACTTTCTATATAAAACTTTATTAAAAGTTTGGCTAAATTTCTAACGTCTAATTTACAAAACAATAAATATAAAATAAAGTTGTAAGAACGTTTCACCTTAGCATGATGATTTAGTTGAAAACTTAAAAGTGAAAGTGAATGGAGTTGGTAGGGTCCACATTATTCGCTTGCTCACATGCTCTCACTAATCCCGCTTTCTCTGTTTGTCATTATGGCCTGTCGGCTTCCTCTTTTTCTTTATCGAAATAAAATAAAATAACCTGAAAATTTGCAATGGCATCAGAATGGGTTATCTTCGGTATTACTTTGCCTAATAGCTGATACCAAAAGCTTCGGTATTACTGGCCGTTATCTTGGATTGGGTTTTACTTGCACATTTTCTTGTTACCTTCCTTGCTTGCACAATTTCTTGTTGCTTTCTTCCAGGTTTTGGTATTGTTGTGTGTATTGTTGCTCAGAGACTGTCTTGATTGCAAAAGAAATTCTTATTTCAAGATTTCTGGATATATATTCATCCCTTTAGTCCGAGTGTCTTTGTTGCGTTGTTAATACTCTGTTTTCTATTCCTGAGAAAATCATATGATGTTGCCTCGTGATCCCGGTTTCGTCTCTGGATTTATTGGTGTGAGCATTGACGTTGTCATCCACCATATTTTCCATCACGTTAGCATCGCACTCCTCTGCAAGGAGGAGTTGAATTCTTTGACAGATATGGTAATGAGAATTGAGCCTATTATCAAGCAGATTCAGTAGTGCATATCCTGCGGTAGACTTCTTGTCATCTCGATCTCCTTCCCAATCAGAATTTGAGAAACCTATCAACTTAACATTAAAATCGTTAGTATATTCAATACCAAAATCTACAGTCCCTTTCAAATATCGAAGGACTCTCTTTTCTACTTTCTAGTGACTCTCATGAGGCTTAGCCATAAATTTACTAAGAATGCTAACTGGATATGCAATATTTGGCCTCATTGTAGTGAAATAATTAGGACTTCCCACAAATTGTGGATACAAAGTACCATCCACCTCTTTTGTGTCATCATTATTGTTCAACTTAACGTATTTTTTTAATGGATTAGATATTGGTTTACATGTTTTCATATTAAACTTCATGAGTACCTCCTTTGTATATTTTCTTTGTGTGATTAAGGTCTTACCATTGTCTCTCTATACCTCAAGACCTAAAATGATATAATTGTCCAAGGTCCTTCATCTCAAATTCATGTAACAACTTTCTTTTGATCTCTTCAATCGGTCTAGTAGCACTTCTTGTTATGATAAAATCATCCACGTATAAAGAAATCAAAGCAATATGATCATTTCCATATTGTTTGATATATAGATTAGGATTAGTTTTATTTTTTATGAAAGCTTGTTGAAAGAAGAAAGTATCAATTTTCTCATACCAAGACCTAGGTTCATGGTTAAGTCCATATAAAGATTTCTTCAATTTGCATACATGATGTTCTTGACCTTGCTTTACAAACCCTTCTGGTTGAACACGATAAACCTCTTCTTTTAATTCCCCATTCAGAAATGCTGGCTTGACATCCAGGTGATGCAACTTCCAATTATACTTAGTGGCCAATGTAATCATTAATCTAATGGCATTCATTTTTGCTATAGGTGCAAAAGTGTCTTATATTCTATTCCTTCTTTTTTTGAATACCCCTTGGCAACCAATCTAGTTATGTATCTGTCTATACTAACATCAACATTAAATTTATATTTGAACAACCATTTTGAACCTATGGGGATTTTGTTCTCAGGCAATTTTGTTAATTCATATGTTTCATTTTTAATTATAGAATCATTTTCTTCTTTCATGGAAATCATCCATTCTTTATGGTCTTTAGCTTGTTCATAATTTAAAGGCTCTGCTACATTCATAGCTTGAGTTATTAAGGCATAGTCTTTATACCTGACATGGGTCTTAGATTACCTTGTTGTCCTCCTTAGTTATTCATTTCTTTGTGAATTTCCTTCACCTCTTCTAGGAATGCTCTGGTTACTCGCAGAATATATGATTCTTGAAGCTTCACCTTGAACTTGTTCATATTCTTCTTTAGCACTTTCCTCATTTTCTTTAGGCAGATGACATACATCATAACCATCTGCTTTGGGTACTTCATCTACATTTTCATGAAACAATGCATCTCTACTTCCAAATACCTTATGAGTGCTAGGATCAAATATTTTATAGGCTTTATGATATTAACAATAACCAATAAATTTACATTTCATTGCCTTGGCATCAAGGATTCTTTTATCTTCTTTTGGAATATGAGCAAATGATTTGCTCCCAAAAAATCTCAAGTGGCTGACTTTTGTTTATATCCATAAAAAGATTCAAATGGTGTTTTGTTCTTTGAAAGTTTTGTAGGACCTTTATTCTTCAGATATCCAGCAGTACTTATTCTTGCATGATTAGAATCTGGACCAGGGGTCAAAATTTTGCTCAAAAATCAAAGTTCTTGGAATTGCCTCAAATCGAACGGGTGCGTAGGCCTCATCGTCACAAACCCAACGCAACTCGAACAGGTTCAAACGGATGTCGGATGAAAGAGATATCGCATTCTGTTCAAATCGTCAAACAGGCAAAAAAAATGTGTTGACTGTACAGTCCATACGGATGCTGATGTGGCAGGGCCATGCGACACATGGCAGGTGTTGGTTCGCAGTTGTGTGGACGAATTGGCGTCTGACACATGGCATGTTTGCAGTGAATGTAATAGTGACACGTGGCCCGATCAATGGTCACCACGTGTCACCTGGATAGTGGTCTAAAACTTATGTAGTTGGCAGGACTCGACCCCACGACCTCCGGGCAAGGGTAAGAGATTTGGGAAGGGCCACCCAACCGATGCGCCCACCTATGGTTCTTAACATACATATGAGTTTTAATTTATTTCAATTGATATATGTTGTGAAATGGGGCACGGTCTAGGCCGGGGCTAAGCCCCGACCCTCGGTCATATATATGTGCCATGTAACCACCGAAGCGAGAACCTTCTGACCCCATTACCATATGGTTTAAAAAAACTTGACCCCTTTTTGTATATGCGCGCGGTCACATGGTGACCCATATGTCCACGGGCTTGGCGGTTAGGGGCTAGGCGCACCCTAACCGTCCTATAGTTCTCCCCATTTTGCGGTTGTGCTCGGTGCTAGGTTTTAGTACGGAAATGAGCACGTGAGCTAGGTTGGACACACAGAGGTGCATTTTGGCGAACCAAAGACAACAAGCTTGAAGGAGGAAAATGGCAGGAGGCCTAACTTCTTCATCTTTTGGCCAAGTGAGGTGCCGAAAAAGCCCAGCTAGGGGTTTTTGGACATTCCAAATCCATTGGCACTGTTTTCAAAGCCATTTGAAGACTTCTTTTGTAGTTTTTACACCATTGAAGTTTCAGAGAGCTCCAAGAAGCTTGAAGCCCTCATTGATTGAGGCCATGCTCAGATGAGCCCAAGTCTGTTTTCTGTGACTAAATAGTCAATTTTGGCTAATTGTTATGCTCTGAACACATTGGGATAGGTTTTAGAGGAATTTGAGGACTTTTACAGGTGTTTTTTTCACAAGGAAGCTCAAGGAAGCTCAAGGCCACATGTAGAAGAGGTCATGCCCGGATGAGCCATGATTCGTTTTCAGAGTTCTATTAGTCATTTATGGGGATTTTATGTATTCTAAACCCAATGGTACAGTTTGTAAATCCATTGGAGTTGAGAAGCATCTTGTAAAAGAATCTTTGACAAACTAATCCCAGAGAGCCTAGTCCATTGAAGGAGGCTCAAGGAGATGTAGTCCAGTTGGGGGTGAACTCCTTTATCATCTTGTTATTGTTGTGAGTGATTGCTGGTTATTATTTTCTACAAGTTGTTTTTGCTGTTATATTTATGAAAACAACATATTTAACTTTTTAAACACCTCACACATAAACATTTAAAATATGCATAAACTTGGCACATATTTTATCTTGCATAACTAAGACATTGAGCAAGGTCTTGAAAAGTTTTATTTTAATGAAATAGAGGGTGCTTGTATAGCATAACAAGTCAGCCCCCTATTTTCAGATCAGGCGGTATCAGAGCTTAGTTTGCTTTGCTCATGTGATTGCCATTGATAGCTAGAGTTTTAGCTGTTTGTATTTCTGCAAGTTTTGTGTTGAAGTTTTATATCTTGCAAGGATGAAGGAAGTTTCAAACATTGATAGTTCTCATACATCTTAATTATCCATGTTCTTTGACAAAGATATGTTGAAGGAGTTTGTAACCATGAGAGATATGGTACAAGAGTTGTGGGAAGAAAGAAAAGATTGTCCTTCAAGAATAGTTGATGGCCATGAAGGAAGAGATAGACCATCTTCTTGAAAAGTTGCATGAGAAGGAGACTCAACTCCATGAGGAAAATGAAACCCTTATCAAGTACATGCATGAACATGAGGTATGTAATGTTAGTTTATCTTCAAATTCCTCTCAAGATAAATGCTTTGGTGTTTTTGAAAATCACACAAGAGGAATAGGGTCCAAGTTATTGTTAAAAATGGGTTATGAAGGTAGAGGATTAGGCAAGCATGCACAAGGCATTGTTGAGCCTATTGTTGTTGAAGATAGGCCCAAGTATTGTGGTCTTCGATATGGACAAAGAGATGGAGAAAATTCCAAAGTTGAGGAGACAAGGGAAAAAGTTCCAAGAACAAATTTTGTTGCAAGTTCAATCCCTCAAGCATGCAAAGCTTGTGTTCAAGATGAATGCAAATGTGTGAAACGAAAGAGTTGTGACAACCATGAGGACAAGAACAGATTTGTTGATATTCAAAAGAGAGCTAGTAACTCTTCAAATTCACCTCCTCAAGAAGGCGATAAAGGTGAATGTTCAAGGTATAATTCTGCCTATCATTCAGTTGCTTTTGATTATGTTAAGCATGATAAATTTGCATGTAAAAATGAAAGAAAAAGTCCATGTACTTATTGTGGTTTATATAACCATCATGTTTCAAAATGTTGGAAAAGATTGACCACTTTCAGGAAACTTTACAAGCAAAGACAACTTGAAAAGAGGATGCAAAAGATTTGCACTCGTTGCTAGAAGAGGGGTCATCTCATTGACCAATGTTGGACATTGCATCCAACCACTCATCCACAACACAAGAAGAAGATGGATAAAGAGATTGGCAAGAATGGAAGAGGAGATTCCATCATTGATGTGAATCAAGATGATTCACAGGAGGACGATTTTCAGCAAAAAAATTCACCATTGAGTTCGCTTGGTAAAAAATGGTTGAATTTCTTGAGCAAGTAAGGCTTGCATTTTTCTGTTTTAGATGCACATTTTAGCTTTATGTATGCATTTATGTTGAGAGTATGACAAGTTGCAGCGATTTATCACAACTTGTATGATGCAAGTTGCATGTGAATGCAATTTGTTTGAAGGCATTCTTGTTTGTTTCACAACTTCGCTAGGAGGATGTAAAAGAGGGGTATGATGCTCACTTGTTACAGCCATATATCTTTTTCATATTCAACTCTTATGTACCCACATGTTTTGGGTTTATGTACTTATGTTTGTACTTGAAGGAGATTTGAAGAGCTATGCACATACATGTGTTTTTGTGTGTGTGTAAACAGTGAACCTGGTGATAGTTCATCATGAATGACTCATGATTGTAACATGATTGTGTATCATGATTGTCAACTTGTTATTTTCAGAAGGTCGATATGTTTCAAATGAGTCTCGACTTGTGTCAATGTTGTCTTGACGACTATGTTGTGTCGATCTTGTTTTTTGACTTGTGTTTAGTCGATGGTGTTTGTTGGTTTGTAAGTCAATTTTGAGTACACCAAGATGCAGGAAAATGCCATGTAATTTGATGAAGTACAAGATGCAACCGTTTGCTTGAAGAGAAAAAGACTTTGTTGACATCATTTTCAGTCTTGTATAAATTTGTTTTCAAGATTGATGGTTTTCTTGGTTTGTGACAAGATGTCGCAGGAAAGTTTTTGCAGCCATTGTAGAGTGGATTGTTTTGACGCCAAAGAGTTCACAAGAGGGACTTGATTCTCAGTGGGAAGGCTGGCAGTCTTCCTAGCACAAAGAGAACAATGGTTGAGGGACACAGCCAGTTACAGTGCAAGGCATGTCAAGGTATCCAAGTGATTGTCAAAAAAGACTTTTCAAGTAGAATTAGTTGATAAAACTTAGAAGCAAAGGAGTATTGAATCCCAGGCAGATAATCATAATATTTTGTGGGTCCAAAATCCTTTCAGTGGGAAGGTGTGATCAGAATTTGGACCAGGGGTCAAAATTTTGCTTAAAAATAAAAGTTCTCAGAATTGCCCCAAATCGAATGGGTGCGTAAGCCTCATTGTCACGAACCCAACACAACTCGAATGGGTTCAAACAGACGTCGGATGAGAGAGATATCACGTTTTGTTCAAATTGTCAAACAGGCAAAAAAAATGTGCTGATTGTACAGACCATACGGATGCTGACATGGCAAGGTCATACGACACGTGGCAGGGTTGTGCGACATGTGGTAGGTGTTGGTTGGTAGTTGTGTGGATGAATTGGCATCCAACACATGGCATGTTTGCGACGAATGGAATGGTGACACATGGCCTAATCAATGGCCACCATGTGTCACCTACTTATGTAGTTGGTAGGACTCGACCCTGCGACCTCCAGGCAAGGGTAAGAGCTTTGGGAAGGGCCGCCCAACCAGTGTGCCCACCTATGGTTCTTAAAATACATATGAGTTTTAATTTATTTGAATTGATATATGTTGTGAAATGGGGTGCGGTCCTGGTCGGGGCTAAGCCCCGGCCCCCGGTCATATATATGTGCCATGTAACCACCGGTGCACACACCTCCCGACCCTGTTACCCTATGGTTTAAAAAAAATTGACCCCTTTTTGTATATGCACACGGTCACATGGTAACCCATATGTCCATGGGCTTGGCGGTTAGGGGCTAGGCATGCCCTAACCGTCCTACAATTCACACCTTTTTGCGATTGCACCCAGTGCTAGATTTTAGCATGAAAATGAGCGCATGAGCTAGGTTGGACGTACAAAGGTGTGTTTTGGTGAACTAGAGACAGCAAGCTTGAAGGAGGAAAATGGCAGGAGGCCTAACTTCTTCATCTTTTGGCCAAATGAGGTGCCGAAAAAGCCCAGATAGGGGTTTTTAGATGTTCTTAATCCATTGGCACTATTTTCAAAGCCATTTGAAGACTTATTTTGCATGTTTTACACTATTGAAGTTTCAAAGAGCTCCAGGGAGCTTGAAGCCCTCGTTGATTGAGGCCATGCTCAGATGAGCCCAAGTCTGTTTTCTATGACTGAATAGTCAATTTTGGCTAATTGTTATGCTCTTAACACATTGGGATAGGTTTCAGAGGCATTTGAGGACTTTTACAGGTGTTTTTTCCACAGGGAAGCTCAGGGAAGCTCAAGGCCACATGTAGAAGAGGTCATGCCCGGATGAGCCATGATCCATTTTCAGAGTTCTATTAGTCATTTATGGGGTTTTCATGTAATCTGAACCCAATGGTACAGTCTGTAAATCCATTGGAGTTGAGAAGCATATTGTAAAAGAATCTTTGACAAACTAATCCCAGAGAGCCTAGTCCATTGAACGAGGCTCAAGGAGACGTAGCCTAGTTGGGGGTGAACTCCTTTATCATCTTGTTATTGTTGTGAGTGTTTGCTGGTTATTATTTGCTGCAAGTTATTTTTTCTGTTATATTTATGAAAACAACATATTTAACTTTTTAAAAACCTCACACATAAACATTTAAAAGATACATAAACTTGGCACATAATTTATCTTGCATAACTAAGACATTGAGCAAGGTCCTGAAAAGTTTTATTTTAATGAAATAGAGGGTTCTTGCATAGCATAACAACTCATCACCCTATTTTCAGATCATTGCATCCCAAAATCCATTAGAAATATTTTTACCTTTAATCATACTGTAAGCACATTCAACCAAAGTTTTTAGAATCCCATTGTTTTTGGAATACTTGATGAATACCCCTGATGTGTACTCTCCTCCTTGATCTAAATTGAGAATATTGATGTACCTTCTTGTTTTCTTTTCAACCATATTCTTGAATTATTTAAAATATTCAAATACATAACTTTCTTTCTAACAAAATAGACCCAAGTGTATATATTTCTAGCATCAATGAAGATAAGGAAATAATATGCTCCTCCAAGAGATCTAGTTTCCATGGTTCCACAAACATCAGTGTCCACTAGTTCAAGAATTTCATCTTTCCTTTTATTTGTATGTGTAGGAAACTCTTCCCTATGTTCTTTACCTAATGCACATCCTTCACATTCAACATGTTCACTCTTAAGCATTGGAAGACCCTCTACCATTTCTTTGTTCTGAAGCAACATCATATCATTATGGTTTAGTTGTCCATACCTTTGATTTCATAACTCTTCCATTGACATAGTTATATATGCTAACACTAGATGATCCCTCATTATAACATCAATCTTATATATTCCTCTAACTCTAGATCATCTTGCAATTACTTTCTAGTGATTTTGTATGTCCTTAACAACACATTTTGACTTAACAAATTCAACTTTTAGAGGTGGATATTGAAATTAAATTCTTCTTTATGCCTGACACATACATAATATTATGGGTTTGTTTCACCTCATGAGTGGGTAAAATGAGACATACATATCCATACACTTTACTTTCATTTGATCTATCATCTCCTAGATAGATATGAGCACCATTACTATTTTCATGATATGTATCAAACTAGTTCATAGTTCCTATTACATGACATATGAATTGAAGCACCAGAATCAATAAACCAAACATTAACATCAT
Organism: Picea glauca; assembly: GCA_000966675.3. Taxonomy (NCBI): domain Eukaryota; kingdom Viridiplantae; phylum Streptophyta; class Pinopsida; order Pinales; family Pinaceae; genus Picea; species Picea glauca. The sequence goes on from JZKD02S1256920.1 coordinate 471,344, forward strand.
CATTGTCTGCTGATAAAGAAACATCAGAAACAAACAACTTGAGGTTTTTAAAATCATCACCTACTTTGGTACTTTTATCAACAAAATTTCTTGAATGTTTGTTATATTTGGACTCATTAAACTTCTTTCTCCTACAATATTTAACATAATGTCCAAAATTAGCATAGTAGAAACATCCATCATTCCTCTTCACATTTGTATTTGTTCTTGGTGGTGCTTTTCCTTGAATTTTTTTTGTATGTGGCTTGCCTTATTTATTCCTTCTCCATGGATTTCCTTTATAGGGTTGTTTCCATTTCTCCACCATGTCAGATATGTACTGTGAGATATGCTATTGAGATTATTTGTATGTTCTTTCTCTTACAAAATAATACCTATCAATTCATTAAAGGTATGGGACTTTTCCCTAGCTGCAAGACTAGTGATGAAAATTTGATATTTATCCAACATGCCATTTAATGTGACATTGACCAAATCAATACTATAAATCTTCTCACCAATATCTCCTAGATTATCTTTCAATTCTTTGATTCTAGAAAGGAAATTACTGATATTTTCATTCGATTCCATATTAATTGAAAGATGTGTACTCTTTAAAAAAAACACATGATTTGTGTATATCATCTCATACAAACCTTTAAGTGTCTCCCAAGTTTCATGGGATGTTTTGCATTCTCTGATGTGCGGAATGATATTGTCCTTGACAAAAATCCTCAAGATCACCTTCGCTTTGGTCTCTCATCACTCCCAATCCTAAACTGAGACTGCAATGGCGGTTGGTTTGGCTTCGTGTCCACATGTGATCGACCAAACGTTGTAGTCTTCCATTAATGTATACAACTTAAAAACTTCAAATTTACATAGTTTTCTCCATCTAGTGTATTTGATTCATTTATAAATGAATTTTCCATGATATTTGACATCTTTAATCAAAACAAAAAAATATTCCCAGAACTTCAAATTGAATCAAACACCAAATTTCCTCTAAAAATTGATAGAATACCCACAACTTCTTACCAAATATCTTGTCAAAAAACTTTCTCTTATGTCACCTACATTGAAGGAGATGGAGGACACTATTTATTTTACTACTTCAACCCAACACTCAATAATTATCTCAAAATAATATCACTTTATCTACTAAAAGAATAGCTTAGTAATCAACGAAACATGCATTGGAAGCATAAACAAGGAAACCAAATAAAGCACACATAAAAACCAATATGTTTGGGTAAATATCCTTGGAAAAAACCCAGAGGGAAAATCGATATTTAGAATGATTTTATTATGCTAAAACTAGGGCTCCTGTAATAGAGATAATGGCCCACTGAGAGAAATACAAGAACAGACAAACTTGACAAAGTCTAACCCACTGTACAAACTAGAACTACATGCTTTTTGAAGTTTATGTGATTGTTCTTTTTGTTACCCGTATATGTACGTGGTTGGGCTCACTGTGACCCGCGTACATGTATGAAAAACCTATACAAAAAGATCCATATGATGCATGTTGTAGGGGCTAATCGACCCTATCGACTAGACTTGATGGTCGACTAAGAACTAGTTGGTCGACCGACATAGTTAGAAGTAGAGGTCGGTCAGAGTATCTTTTAACCAACCAACCGAGGAAGTTAAGTAGTTACAACTTTCTGAAAGAGGTATACATAGACAAGCACATGAAGGCTCAGATAGCTTCATGTGAGAGGTTATATGTAACTGTGTTCTATTGTTCTATCATATAATAAAAGGATTGTTCTTTGGGTTCTCATTACTTGTTTATGTCTTTATCTATGTCTATGTGTATTCATGTATCTCTATGATGTCTTTGTAAGGATCTACTGGTAACTCTCCCTACTTTTCCCTAGATTACAACATTGGTTTTATTGTTAGTAGTATTGGATTTGGGCATGTAGAAGTGTACATTAATTCTAAATCTACAAGACATACGCGAGTGGTGGGAGCACAAAATTGATAACTACATCATAAACTATGCAAGAAGGAATAAAATCCCACTAGCCGAAGCACGATCACGTTTCTTTTCAGTGACACATGAAAGATTCCTTGAATATATCCCATAAGCGTTGTTTCATCACATTAATAGATAAGGTGATGCATAATATGACACCCGACGAGAAGCTATGCCTAAAGTTGACAAACAGAGGAAGAAAAAATGTGCATGATTGACTCGAAAGAATTATCAAAGCTTATATTTGGAAACAATACATTGAAGATTGATTGTCTCTCGACAAAATAAAAGAAAAATTCTACATCGAATTGCACGATGGATTTTTCTGCATGGTTCCTACACTTCTTCATAAATTCCTCCTCGACAAGGGAGTCGGTGACATCGTCGAATATTGAACAATATGAGGCACATCGTTACCAAATAGTAATGTCCAAGAAAGAGAAGAAAAGTGAGAAGCATTTCTTGACGCAAAGTGCAAAGATACAAGAGAAGCCTGTGGTTACCTCTTGAAGAAATTAATATGGCCAATGCTAACGACTTAGAGTAAGCTGGGTCGGCAATGGGGGGTTAGTCGAAAATGTGAGATGCCATAAAACAAGTAATGTTTCCCAAGCTTAAATGTAGTAAAGAGGGAATCAATCCCATAAGAAATCCATGTATATCCAGAAAATAGAACAGGATAAAAGACAATAGAAATGAGAAGAAATTTGTAACCAGTGGAACAACAAAAAGTTGAATAGAAAGATGTTCAAACAGGGTCATCCTGACAAAGCATGTGAGAAGTCTGATTCAGACAGAGATCGACTAGAGTTGGCAATAGTAGTAGTCGTGGCAACACCCGATAGTAGTAGTGACGCACAACTGAACAACCATCAACCAGATGATGAACCGAAAAGTATGGACTATGAAGAATCTGGACCAACTTTACCTACTTCTCCTGTGCCAGAAACCAGTCTATGGATAAGATAATTTATCCAACAAATACTGCATATCGACAACCAATATGTAATATTATGGTACATAAAGGACGACCAAGGAAACCTATGGGATGCATTGATTATCAAGCCAGAGAAAAATGAATTCGTTAATATGATTATCCAAATTAATGAAATCATGTATTACTGTATATCTGTGTTTATGGTTGCACCTCTGATATATTTCTATTATACTATTGAATATCTACGATATCTCTGTGCGTTTATTTATTATATCTCCGATCTCATTTCATGCCGGAAATAATCTGGATCAGTTGTATCAGAGAAGGATGTTCTTGGTCATTTTTTTCAGTGCATTTCCCCAATGAGGTCTAAATATAGCAAGTTGGGTCTCAAGCTTGTCTCTCTTGAGGACAATCACTCTCGCACACCCAAGAAACCATCAATGGCGGAAGAAAAGAAAAACGACAGAGCAGACGATCCTATCAGTCTGTTGCTTGAGCAAGATCTCACATGATAGAGGGATGAAATGATGGAGAATTTTTCCCACATCCTTCAATGCCTGCCGATAGCAACAGGCACATCTTCATCAAGAAACCACTTTGGAGGCACCTCGCCTTTCAAGGTACAAGTTAATTTTGATATTCCTGTATTTGAAGGACAGATAGATGCAGAAGCCTTAGACAAATGGTTAAATCTCCTAGAAGGTTATTTCTCTGTTCACAAATTTTTTGACAAAGAAAAGATCACCTTCACACTCCTTAAAGCTCTCCCCCATGTCAAACATTGGTGGGAAACTTATTGGGAGCAGAGTTCCATAGAGGAGTCTGAAATATATGGGGCCAATCCCACTTGGGATTTTTTTGTGGATGCGGTAAAGGAACAATATTACTCTATTGGAAACTATGAGGATCAGTACATGAGATGGACCACATCGCGGCAAGAGAGGGGCCAAGCAGTTCCAGAGTTCACCAATACCTTCCATACCTTTCGCACCAAGCTAGGTATCAAAGACTCCAAATGAAATTTGGTTCTGAAATACCGTGGGGATCTACACAGATACATCCAAAATGAAATGGATTTTCTGGACATCTCATCACTCAATGTTGCCTATCGATATGCTGTTAAAATCGAGAAGAAATTTAAGCACCAGAACAAACAGGATTTTGGTTCTGCAAATTCGCAACAACCAAAGTATGACAAAGATGTCCCTAACAAACAGTCTCCCGAAAACCAGTCCAAGCCACATGAAAAGAAGGGTCACATGAAGACAAAGAAGGACACCAGAAAATGGTATGATTTCCACAAAATCCCCTGGCACTACACCAATGAATGTCGCTCAAAACTGACGCATGCGCACTCCTTAGGGAATGTCTTCTCACAGGATCTTCTCCTTCCTTGGCCCGAAGAACACTAACCTGTCCTTCTATTTCTCTATCGGGAAATATTCACCCACAGAACTCTTCGCGCAATCCCCCTCTTTACTTATCGAGGAATTAGACTTCATGGTATTGTGAGGTCAATGGTCGATCGCTAGTGTTTCGGATCCCTGAACCCTGATGCAAGTCAATGCTGACCCCTCCTTTGCCTTTCGGGACTTCTCCTATCGCGATTTCACTACTCCTAACTCACAAGATGCTGAAACTCCGATGAGCTCGCTTGCTTTGACTTTTCAACGATCCCTTATCTCATCGGGACTTCGGACTTCGTGGTATTGCGAATCCTAATGTCAATATTTTGGGACTTCTCGCCACGAAACTCCGATAGCTCGTGCCACCTGTCCTCCACTAACTCCCCTATGGGCCACGCTATCCTTTAGCTATCGGGATATCGCATTTCGCGATTCCAAATTACAAGAGTATCCTGTCCTCAAAACCTCCGATACTTCGAACCCCGAATTCTTCAGATCTTCTGACACGTGTCCCTCTCGAGATCCATGGCTATGATCCCCTTGCTATTTCGGAACCCAAAAGGTCTCGGGCTCTTGACTTTTAAAACCCCGATATACCGATGACTTCTAGTTCCTGCCACCTGTCCCAACAGATGGACAGCTCTGAGCTCGTTAGGGTATCGTGTTTCGCGATTTCGCGATTCTTGTTGCTATATTCATGGGACTTCAACCCACGAAACCCCGATGCACGATGTACGTGTAGATATAACAGCCTTGACCGACTTGGATCAATGACTCTCCTCCTCCTGAGCTTTTAGCCTTTAGGAAATATGACACCGTATCTCCCTTACACCTTCGCAAGATCCCACGGCCCACGGAGATTCGCGGTTTCTCCTCAGAGAATACCGACCGTCTATCTTTCCCGATGAATTCTGTGAAATGAACCAAGTATTCCTCCACGAGGACTTATCCAACTGCATGCACACTTGCAACGCCTCTTACGAACTCCCAATCACGACTTCCCTACACAGTTCTTCAGTAGAATTCGAAGGCCTATCCTTCCTGAGCTTTTTCACCACTCTGAGTCTTAGAGAAGATATTGGTTTGCGCACACTCTTTGCGGAAACCTTCATATACCTTAAAATATCTGAGAATTCTTCGACTCTGCGCACACCTATAGCAACAGCCCTTCAATGCCCGACTCAGATTCACAAACTGAGACTTTCCTTAGCCTGCGCACTCCTTCCACGACTCCTGTAACCCAATTTCACTTCTGGGTGAACGAGAACAAGAGTTAAACTATCTGATCCTTCTGTCAACGCACTCCTTGCGGACGACTTCAACCGCACTCCTTGCAGGAATCCTTGCTGAGATAGAGAAACAATTGAAACTCATTTCTTCTCCTTCCTTTCTCAGATTGCAAACACTGAGCAAGAAATCATTCATACATAGCATGTAAAACAAATGCATAACAGGAAGTAAATACTCATGAGCTTAGCATTTAGCACACATACACAGAGAACAAACACAAAACCATGGAGTTGAATCAACTTCTTCTATTAATTCAATCTCTGTACATGGGTTTTCTTCCACAACTCTCTGCTTCTCTTCTTCTCAATGCTCAGAATTATTTTACAATGCACAATGAGGGTGTCTATATTCCGTTTCCCTCTTTTTTTCTAAAACTGTCTAATCTAATATTAAAATCCTATCTACCTGCATTAACTATATTAAATGTCGTCTATCTACTAAGGAAGAGAGCGTATGGCTCAAGGTCCTGATTACATTTACAAGTGCGCTTCATTAAATCTCCTCATTAATGTTCGCGCAACAGTTTCAAGGTGTTTTCAAAAATTTGTGCTGGCTTATCCAGCTGTCCACTTGCATTCTGCATTGGCTCACTTGAACTGGGAGATGCGCCTGCATCATACTCCCTCGCTTGAAAATTTTCATGGGCTCCTATCCATGAGCTCCTGCACAGTATGTCCATGCTTCTGTATCTCCGCTTCAGTCTCTGAGTTGGCATCTTCCACTGGATGGTTATTCCATTTGACCAAATACTCAAAGTATTCCTTTTTCCTAGTTCTCTTACCCACTCTCTTGTCCAGTATGCACTCCATCTGTGGCTTCTCTACAACTGGCATTTTCTTTGTCCATTGGATCACTGGCTGCTCATTTTCTACCTCTACATCCTCAGGTTTATATGGGTATAAATCCGAGACATTGAATATCGGAGAAATTCTGATCCCATCAGGTAATTCAATCTCATAAGCATTTTCTCCCATTTTCTTCAAGACCTTGCAGGGTCCGATTTTCTTCATCTTCAATTTATTGTATGTCCCTCTCAGGAACCTTTCCTTCCTCAGATGTGCTAGAACCAGATCACCAACCTCGAACTGAAGTTGTGTTCTATGCTGATCGGCTCTGTGTTTATATTCTTGTCTTGATTTCAGCAGTCGCTCCTTCACCTGGCTGTGAAGTTCCTTCATCACCTCAGCAAATTCTTCTGCACTAGCACTCCTAGTTGCATTCTGTTTCGAATCCCTCAATTCAGAAATCCCCCTCGGCTATGTGCCATAAACAACCTGGAATGGACTCCGTCCTATACTCCTGTTCACTCAATCGTTATACGCAAACTCTGCCTGTGGCAATATATTGTCCCAACTGTTGTGGTGCTCTGTCACCAAGATTCTCAGCAAATCTCCTAGACTTCTATTTACCACTTATGTTTGTCCATCCGTCTGAGGATGATAAGATGAACTAAACAACAAGTTAGTTCCCATCTTCTTCCATAAGGTTCTCCAAAAATGCCCTATAAATTTTGTGTCTCTGTCCGAAACTATGCTCCTTGGTAAGCCATGAAGTCGAATGACTTCTTTGAAAAACAGGTTCACGATGTGAATCGCGTCATTGGTTTTCTGACATGGCATAAAATGTGCCATCTTGGAAAATCTATCCACCACCACAAATATTGAATCAAATCCTCCTTGTGTTCTTGGCAACCCTAATATAAAATCCATGCTAATCTCATCCCACGACCTTTCTGGTATGGGCAATGGTTGATAAAAACCCGCATTCTGCTTCCTCCCCTTCTAATGCTGGTAAATTTTGCATCTATCTACAAATCTCTTGACCTTTGATCGCATCCTTGGCCAAAAGTATGATTCGCTCAGCTTTGCAAATGTCTTGTCATGACCGAAATGTCCGGCCAATCCTCCACTGTGTTTCTCCTTCAGCAAATTCTCCCTCATGGAGCAATTTGGAATACACAGCTGATTGCCTTTAAACAACAATCCTTCCTGGATCATGTATTCGGCCCACTGGCTTCTATCTCTGAGAACTGGATTCTCAGTTGCTTCATATGCTTCCTTGAAGTCTGGATCATCTACGTACATGTCTCTAAGATCCTCAAAACCCAATGTTTTGACTTTGGGTTCCTGCAACAGCAAGCACTTCCTGCTCAAAGCATTAGCAACTTTGTTAGCAGTACCAAAAATATGTTTAATCACAAATGTAAAGTTCTACATGTATTCAACCCACTTAACATGCCTCTGATTCAACTTCTCCTGTTGAGTCACAAACTGTAATGCATGGTTATCACTATATAAAACAAATTCCTTTGGAACCAAATAGTGCCTCCACTTTTTCAATGCCTGAATGATGGCATAAAATTCCTTGTCATATGTGGAGTACTTCACTTTTGCTTCATTCAGATTCTCGATGAAATATGCAATCATCTTGTCTTCTTGACTTAAGACTGCCCCTATTGCAAACCAACTTTCATTGCATTTTACGTGAAATGTCGTCTGGAAATCCGGCAACACCAGAACAGGTTGTCCTGTGATATTCCTTTTCAACAAATTGAAACTCTTTTCAGCCTCTTCAGTCCAGTGAAAATATTTGTGTCTTTTCTTCACTGTGTCCATCATTGCTGCGCTGATTCCACTGAAATTCCTAATGAACTTTCGATAGAAACTAGCCAACCCGTGAAAACTTCTCACCTCAAATATATTCCTCGGTGATGGCCAATTCTTGATCACTTCCACCTTATCTGGATCCATCCTCAACTCATTTTCCAAAATAACAAATCCCAAATAAATGAGCTCTGTCTTCATGAATGAGGACTTCTTCATGTTTATCAACAGCTTCTCTTGCTGCAATTTCGGCATCACTGTAGCCAAATGCTTCAGATGCTCAGTTGTTGTTTTACTGAAAACCAGTATGTCATCCAAATACACGATAACAAAATTTCCGATGAACTCCCTCAGGACTTCGTTCATCAACCTCATGAAGGTACTCGGTGCATTTGTTAATCCAAATGGAATAACAAGCCATTCATACAACCCCTCATTGGTTATGAATGTTGTCTTCCATTCATCACCTTCTCTCATGCAAATCTGGTGATATCCTCTTTTCAAATCAATCTTCGAAAAATATTTGGCTCCGCTCAAGCAGTCCATCAGATCATCCATCCTCACCAATGGAAATCTGTACCTGATGGTTATTTTGTTGATCGCCCTTGAGTTGGTACACATCCTCCAGCCTTCGTCTTTCTTCGGACTGAGTACTATCGAAAAAACACATGGACTCAAGCTTTCCCTGACCAAACCTTTGTCCAACAACTCCTGGACTTGTCTTTTGACCTCTTCATTCTCTTGCGGCATCAATCTGTACATGGCTTTATTCGGCAAACTGGCTCCTGGTATGAGATCAATATGATGACTCACACTCCTGATTGGTGGCAACAAATGAGTTAATTCGTCCATAAAATGTCAGCGAACTCTTCCAACAGCTCCTGAACCTCCTCTGGCAAATCATCCATTCTTGTTCTAGTCAGAACAATCCTCAGTTTCCTGACCACAATGAACTATGGATCCTCCTTCTTCTTAACCTCGGTAAGAAGTTCCTTCCCACTCATGAGAAGTACAATGTTTCTCACTTCCATCTTCACCTCCTTATCTTTAATTGGAAGCAACATGTGTGTCCTCCCATTCTTCTCTAAGGTATATGTATTCATCCTCCCATCATGAATCACATTTCTATCATATTGCCACGGTCTACCTAGCAATAGATGACAAACATCCATAGGAACAACATCACACAAGATTTTATCATTATATCCTCCTATCTTAAATTCAACTAAGCACTGTTTGGTGACATTTACCTGATGTCCTTTTTGTAGCCACAAAACTTTATATGGACTTGGATGATCAGTCGTCTCCAGCCCCAGCTTTTCTACCATCTCGGTTGAAACGAGATTATTTGTGCTACCGCTGTCCACAATGACTTTGCATGCCCAACCCTTGGTCTTGAAAGATGTTCTGAAAAAGTCTGGTCCTTTGGACTAAACTTTCCACTTCTTTCTCTGGTGTCAAAAGGACTTTTCGCATTACCAACGATCTTCCACCTTCAACATCCTCTGCCTCAATATTTCACCCCTGTGCTTCGATGATGTGAGTCTCTCCACTATCCTTCTTTTTCTCTGGACACTCGAATGACTTGTGCCCATTTTTTCCACACGTGAATCATGTGATTACTCCACCTCTTCCTCTTCCTCTACCTCTGGTACAAGGAAACCTATTATTATCAGCATATCCTCCTCTCTGCTCAGTATGTTGTTCTCTTTGTTCAGTGTATTTCCCTTGCTGTGAACTTCCACCTCTCTCTACTCGAGCCTGAGGTTTCTTCCAGTCTTCCTTAGGCTTCTGATATTTTTCTTGGTCAATCAATTTGCCTCTGGGCTGACTTCTGCCTCGGCCCCTTTGACTCTGCTTTCATCTCAGCTTCTCCTTATCTTTCAGAGCCATTTGATAAGCATCTTCCACCATTCGGATGGTTACCATGCTCATCTCATCCTGGATATCATATATCAGACCATTCATGCACCTGGCAACTTTTTCGTCATTGCTTTCACGATGACCTACCCTGATATTTAACCTGTAAAATTCCTCAGTGTATTCTTTCACTGTCATCATCTTTTGTCTCAGGTTCTACATTCTCCTGAATAGAGAAATTTGATAGTCCCTGGGAATGAATTTTTCCTTCATCTTTGCAATCATCCTATCCCAACTCTTAATTTTCTGCTTGCCTTGGCAACGCCTATCCGCTTGTAGTTCATCCCACCACAAGGCTGCATATCCTTGTAATCTCATGACGGCATGCCTGACTTTCTTTTCCTCTTCAATATCTTCATAGTCAAAATAGGTGTCCAGAGCTCTAATCCAATCTAGAAGCTCTTCTACATCCAGATTTCCCTCATAAACTGGAATGTCCATTTTCACCTTTGCACCCATTCTTGCAACAACTTTAAGCAAGCGCTCATTTGCTGCATCTTCTGCTATGACTTCTTCTTCTCCATGTCCAGCATCATCTTCATTTTCGGATTCACTGATATCTCCTACATCAGCTGTGCGCCTTTGTCTTATCTCCATGTCCACAACTCTAGTGCGTAAGTTATGCAGATCTCTTTCTACTTCTGGATTCTGCACTTCTTTACCCCTTCCTCTGGCCATTTCCCTTTCCTCTTCTGGATTGGGTGATTGTCTATCTCTTCTCCTTGGCGGCATGGCGAATTATACTTTTCCTTGCTACAGAAAGCAAGGAAGATTTTCTAGGCTCTGATACCACTTGACGCACGCGCATTCCTCAGGGCACGTCCACTCACATGATCTTCTCCTTCCTCGGCCCAAAGAACACTAACCTATCCTTCTATTTCTCTATCGGGAAATATTCACCCAAAGAACTCTTCACGCGATCCCCCACTTTACTTATTGGGGAATCGGACTTCACAGTATCACGAGGTCAATGGTTGATCGCTAGTGTTTTGGATCCCCGAACCCTGATGCAAGTCAACGCTAACCCCTCCTTTGCCTATCAGGACTTATCTTATCACGATTTCTCTACTCACGATATCAAGCAATTCACTTTACCGACTCCTGACTCATGAGATGCCGAAACTCTGATGAGCTCGCTTGCTTTGACTTTTCAATGATCCCTTATCTCGTCGGGACTTTGGACTTCGCGGGATCGTGAATCCTAATGTCAATATTTCAGGACTTCTCGCCATGAAACTCCGATAGCTCGTGCCACCTGTCCTCCACTAAATCCGTTGTGGTCCACACTATCCTTTAGCTGTCAGGATATCGTGTTTCGTGATTCCAAATTACAAGAGTATCCTGTCCTCGAAACCTCTGATACTCCAAACCCTAACTTCTTCAGATCTTCTGACACGCGTCCCTCTTGAGATCCACGGCTATGATCCCCTCACTATTTCGGAACCCAAAAGGTCTCAGGCTCTTTATTTTTGAAACCCTGATATACCGATGACTTCTAGTTCCTTCCACCTGTCCCAACAGATGGATGGCTCTAAGCTCGTCAGGGTATCGCATTTCACGATTTCGTGATTCCTGTTGCTATATTCACGGGACTTCAACCCACGAAACCCAGATGCACGATGTATGTGTAGATCTAACGGCCTTGACCGACTTGGATCAATGGCTCTCCTCCTCCTGAGCTTTTAGCCTTTAGGAAATATGACGTCGTATCTCCCTTACACCTCCGCAAGATCCCATGGCCCACGGAGATTCGTGGTTTCTCCTTAGAGAATACCGACCGTCTATCTTTCCCGATGAATTCTGTGAAATAAACCAAGTATTCCTCCACGAGGACTTATCCACCTGCGTGCACACTTGCAACGCTTCTTACAAACTCCCAATCATGACTTCCCTGCACAGTTCTTCAGCAAAATTCGAAGGCCTATCCTTCATGAGCTTTCTCACCACTCTGAGTCTTATAGAAGATTTTGGTTTGCGCACACTCCTTGCGGCAACCTTCAGATACCTTCAAATATCTGAGAATTCTTCAACTCTGCGCACACCTGTAGCAGCAGCCCTTCAACGCTCCACTCAGATTCACAAACTGAGACTTTCCTTAGCCTGGTCACTCCTTGCACGACTCCTATAACCCAATTTCACTTCTGGGTGAATGAGAACAAGAGTTAAACTATCTGAGCCTTCTGTCAATGCACTCCTTGTGGACGACTTCAACCGCACTCCTTGCAGGAATCCTTGCTCAGATAGAGAAACAATTGAAACTCATTTCTTCTCCTTTCTTTCTCAGATTGCAAACACTTGGCAAGAAATCAGTCATACATAGCATGTAAAACAAATGCATAATACGAAGTAAATACTCATGAGCAGAGCATTCATCACACATACACAGAGAACAAACAGAAAACCATGGAGTTGAATCAACTTCTTCTATTAATTCAAGCTCTGTACATGGGTGTTCTTCCACAACTCTCTTCTTCTCTTCTTCTCAATGCTCAAAATTATTTTACAATGCATAATGAGGGTGTCTATATCCTGTTTCCCTCTTTTTTTCTAAAACTGTCTAATCTAATATTAAAATCCTATCTACCTGCATTAACTATATTAAATGTCATATATCTACTAAGGACGATAGTGTATGGCTCAAGGTCCCGATTACATTTACAAGTGTGCTTCATTAAATCTCCTCATTAATGTCCGCGCAACAGTTTCAAGGTGTTTTCAAAAAAAATTGTTGGCTTGTCCAGCTGTCCACTTGCATTCCGCGTTGGCTCGCTTGAACTGGGAGATGCGCCTGCATCAAAAACAGTCATTGGTGGCTGAGATCAAAGACAAGGAGCCAAACCCTAATTCAAAATCTAATTATGAAAATACTGGTAAAGGATAGATCATTGACGCAGACCCCACTGTTATTGTCGTGACCACAACAATTCAACCAGAAGAGCCAATAGATCCTGAAGAGGGGTAGCACCTTTTTCATTCACAGATGTGGGTGAAGGGGACCCCGCTGCATTTTATTGTTGATAGCGGAAGCCAGAAGAACCTCATGTCAACAAAGGTCATCAAACAGATCTTTGTGTCAGCCAGCAATGTCAATTTTCATATGGCATCCCACCCTTCAAGGATGAGGTATTATGTGATGTTTCCCCACTAGATGTTTGTGATGTTCTCTTGGGCCAACCATATATGTGGAAAAGCCACATTGTTTATGAGTCTCGACCCTACAGTGTCATTGTTTCTCTAGGGGGTCATCTCTACAGAATACCATAGATAGTTTCAACTACTGTTCCACCTAAAAAGTACCGCAAGGTAGTATCTCATATTGCAAAATTTAGCTTCTTCACAATCTGTTCAAAATGGGAACAAAAGGACACTACAACCACTACAGCTTCACCCCAAGCACCTTCTATCCAACAGAAGCATGTTGACAAGGTTGCAGTAAAGAGAAAATATTCCTTATGCACATCGTCCTCTCATGTATTCCAACTATTTGAATAGCCTCAGCCTCAACAGGTTCATGACAGACTTCCACAAACTGAGCAGCACGACATCTCCAGAAAGGAAAGAAGCTCACAAAGATGTAGATTCAGCAAACACTTTTACCTCCCCCCCGGGAACTCAACGCAATGGAGACCATTGCTTCCTAAGGAGGGAGGATTTATCCAGGTGGATATCGGTGGCCACCCACGTTTTCCGATTGGCTCAAAACAGTTTTTTGGCAAATTTGGCAATTTACTATTTTTAGTAGTTTTTAACTTCCGAGGCCATTTTCAGGGCCCAAATGAAGGTTTTTCAAGATATAGGTTCTCAATGATAGCCAAAGGCATGAATGAGCCCCCAAAATTAATATTCTTGACGATACCTTTCCAACGAGCTATCATACGCGTAAAACGGAGATCGTTTTCAAAAGTTACGACCCCGAGAAGTTGATGTACTAACTTACCCAAACGGGGCCCACATGAATTTTGACGCTTCATCTCCTAGGGTTAGGTTTTTGGATGTCTAGGACTTTTGACATTCCTGTTTATTGTAAAAATGCCTTCAGAGCCTCATTGTAATCATCTTCTTGCGAATGCAAGTAGTCGTCACATCTCTTGTCAGAGATAAGTTGCCACCATTCTATCGAGTCTTTCACTCAGTATTTTACAATCTCTGTACATTTATTTCATTAATAGAAATTGTGTATTACTATATATCTATGTTTATGGTTGGATCTCTGATGTATTTATGTTATATTATTGAATATCTGTGACATATTTGTGTATTTCTTTATTATATCTCTGATCTCATTTCGTGCCGAAAATAATCTGGATCAATGAAAGAGAGGAGGACCCAAAATGCCATTGGTTTGTATCTAAAAAGTTTTCAGATGCAACTGATATTACATATGAAGACAAGCAAATGGCTCAATTCAGAGTTGTGTTGTGCCACTGCGCCTTAACATCGTTCATGAACTACATGGAAAAGGAAACTTGTTCAAAAGAAGAAATAAAGAATAGATTCTTAACATTATTTAAAATTTAGGACGTCACACATCTGGCGGCCCATAAGTTAAAAAAAAATAAAACAAAGACCGGGCGAGTCGGTAAGAGAATATGATAAGAGATTCAAATATCTCCTAATTCAAATCCTGACGATGATTGATCATAAATTTTTGGTCTAGTGGTATGTAGCTGGGATACTTCCAAGAAGACTTTATTTGCTACGCTTATACAAGATAACCAATTGTGAATATCCACTACAGAAGGCACAATGAGTCGAGTCGGATGATGATATCCTGTCGACTTCCTCGATGACGGAGATACTTGAGGAGAAAATAGAACATTTGAAGCAAACAATAAAAAATATATCTATATGACGTAATGAAGTATGGTGCACCACATGCACTGGAGAAGGACATACAAAGGATAATTGCCCCCTAAATTAACACACACAAACAACATATGTACACCGAATACAAGCTCAGAAATACTGTAATATATGTGAATTCCTAATTGATCATAGCATACAAGATTATCCACGTAATCTGAAAAACATGAAGTGGTTCAACATATGTGAATCTTATGATCATCGAACAACTGAATTCCATCTAAACGCTCAAAATCAGAATAATATATGAACAATCTACCACACAGAAACCATCGATCAAGAAAACAACTATGGTCGAAGAGATGATTACTACGGCGGTCGTGGTCGAGGTCGAGGAGTCCAACATGGATTCGATGGTCAAGTTCGAGGTTGTGGATGACCATATTGTTTCAATTGTTGGAAATATGACCACGCCAACGCAGATTTCTCTATAAAAGACAGAATTGACCTGAAATTTGGCAATATATGCAACATTGGGGATCACTCTTTAGAAGACTTCCCGATAGTACTTGACAAAATCATACCAAGAAAAAATGTGAATCTACTACATGAAGTATCCAAGGAAGAGGTGAGGAACTCCAAAAACTTACATATTGTTACAAGGTCTAGTGCAGGATGAGATATTCATACTCCACAACAAAATTACCAAAGAAAGAAGGCTAAAAACTTCCCAAACCCAGATAAAGAAGAGAAAATCATGAGAGAAGCTCTTAAATTCTTCAAGAACTCCACATAGAATCAACAAAACCTAAGAAGTCGAAATGAAGACACCATCCAAGAATTTTTGCATCTCCTCAAAGAAAAACATTCAATAGGTAGGTTGTTGGATCTACTCAACATATTGTGGGAATATAAAGATGGTCAAAAACCGACCAAGGATGCAAATCACCTCTCTTATAACAACAAAGATTATGATCCATAAGTTGACTTGGAGATTGATGGAATGATGGTCAATAAGGTGGTTGTTCATTTTGGTTCACAAGT
The DNA here is from genome assembly GCA_000966675.3 of Picea glauca. Lineage (NCBI taxonomy): Eukaryota > Viridiplantae > Streptophyta > Pinopsida > Pinales > Pinaceae > Picea > Picea glauca. The sequence continues at coordinate 487,316 of JZKD02S1256920.1, forward strand.
CAATATTCTACCATGAGAAACATGGATATGAATGGGTCGACGCAATCTAGCACCCACGTTGAATTATCTTCAGTTAGTCGATCAAAGATTAATAAAACCAATTTGAATATTGAGAAATGTCAACACTCAAATTATGGGAATTTCAACTTTGGTTGACTTCGAAGTGATCGACCTTGTCAAAGGAATGAAAACATACACAACTCTTGTTATTCAACCATGGGGTTGACGAATGAAAGAAACTATATCCCCGGAAACAGATAGAATTAAATTGAAAGGAAGTGGGAGAAAAATAATTATCCCCCTAGATCCAAAGGAAGGAAAACCATGAATGGGGTCGTGGGATAAAGATCACCAATCCAGATACCTATATCAGATAAACAATGAACAAAAATATTATATAGAACCCACTGCATAAGGAGAAATTTTGAGAGAATCTCCCATGTCATTCGGGCATAATTCCGACTGTGCCTTATACAACTGGAAATTTGAAAATTACGAAGAATGTGCAAAATATTGTTGGTCTATTGAAATTATTCCAAAGAAACATCTTAAGACGTGTTACTCAATCAAGGTTGTACCAAAAGTATACGAAATGATAACTCGACAAACTCCCACTCTTATACTGACCGACAATCAAGCAATAAAACCCTTACAATACAATGAACGACATGCCCCTTCGACCCATCACAAAGAGGTGGAAAAGTCCATAGGAGAGAAAGGGAGGAAACCGAGCCTTGTGGAAACCTTCACAGGCCAAACTATAGGATGGTGGGAAACAAATTCCCCCAGATTACAAACATGGACGATTGTGTCAACATACTTTGTTGAATTATTTGGAGACAAGAAATTATCCAAAGACGTATATATTCCCACCTTCAAACTCGGCTATGACCCAATAGAACACATTCAACATTGCAAAAGCGAGTGGAGAAAAATATGATATAAGGATGAAGTGGTATGGTCCCATATGTTCCCAAGAACATTAGATGCCATATGAAACACATGTTATAAGATTTAAGAAGCTTACAACCATACATCAAACCGGGCTGAAATTAAAGAAAATTTTGTACAAGAATTTGAATTCAATCTAGAAGAAGAACACTTGAGAGATGTTGCACAATAGATAAAAATATTTCTAGAAAATCCACCACTAGCTTTGCAGAAATAAAAATCAACCATGTCGGTCGATGGAGGATCGACATCGACTTGCAATTTTGTGTTGGTAGAAAAAAAAGAAATTTTGATTGCACAAAGGATCGACATGTAAAATATAAAATGGCCAGGATAGAGCTTCCAGTGGAAAAAAGACCACCCAACGCTATAGAATCATGTGAAGTCAATATTAACTATAGCCACGGAACACAAAGAATACCAAAAACAACCCAAATTCCCAAAAACTTTTACAAAAGTTGAAGAAGGAGAACGTTATCTCAATGAAGCTAAGCCACTAGAATGGATGGATGGGGAAATCAAAACAAAGGAATTTGACATATCAAATGATGATAGACCAAAAATGGTAAACATTGGAATACACAAACCTCACTTAGGCCCTATTTGCACCAATCATGACAATAACTTATTGTATGAGTTCTCATGATCGCTCTATGGTTAACATGTAATTGGAATGCTCTCACATGAGATGGAACAGATTTCCCCCCCCATTCATTTCATTATTTCCCAATCCATAAGCCACGCATAACGTTTCAGTTTTAATATTTATTGACACATGAATTTCCTTCAAATAAGGAATCCACATGGTCCGTGGTCATATTCACAAAGATAGAAGTGTTGGGTACTTAATGGTTGAAGGAAGCATCATCATATTGTTGAATTAGCTAAAGCGAGAATGAATTTATGTGATGAACTAGGAATTGTTGTGAAATACAAGGAGGAAAGAACACAATGTGATTTATTTCCGAAAAGATGCATATTATGATTGGAAAAGAGTATAAACAACAAAAAAAATTACATCCCTTCTGCCCATATCCAAAAATAGGCACCACCAGGACTAAAATCAACACATTCCTGCAAACTAAGATATTTAATTTCATGTTGGGAACACTTATAAAATTAATAAATTAACAACAATGAAAAAATCAATTCTTTCATCATTATACATCACAATTTCAAGGTTAGAATCACAAATTAAAGGGAAAGTATCCTCATGCAAAGCTTGTCAAATAACATGAGAAAAAAATTAAAAAATGTACCTAATATTATGATATCATTCTAGATGCAAGCTCCAACCAGGTCCTTTCAAGTGAGGAAGAAGGAAGGCAGGTTGGGGGCCCAACTATGATCACAGGTGAGGAGCAAGCGACACAACATTCCTCATAAGTATTTTTCCCAGGTTAAGTTGTTAGTCAATATATATTCTCTGGAACTAGAACAACGATTAGAAACAAAGAATATTTCCAAATCAAACACTAAACACTTGATTCTATGTAAATTGTTGTGGATATTCCACTGGACAGTTTCTCACAACAAATATAATAAAATACTAAAATATTTACTATGAAGGTTGATTTCCTTTAGATCTCATATTCTTTAATTATTGGTTTTCTTCTTAAAAAATTATGAAATAGATGAAATGGGAAGAATAGAGAAAAAAAATAATACACACACCATCCACAAATAAAACACAAGATATTACCTAGGAAACCCAATATGGGAGAAAACCCATCTAAAAGGTGAGGTCACTCTGCTTTCTTTCTTCAAATGCAAGTACAAAGAAAGAGACACTCTTTGTGGAGTTTTCTTTTGACACTAAGAGACACTCTTTGTGGAGTTTTCTTTTGACACTATGGCATGTATGGCTACTCCAAAATATCTCCTCCTCTGTTATGCTCACAAAACACCACTCTCAACTGTTATTCTCAACTATGGAACAAAATACAATGCAAAAGAATGGAACCCCTTCTCCTCCTACCAACTTAGTATTTAACATAGCTCGATGGTCATCTAGAGTTAGGGAAATGACATCCTCAACCCTCAATTAGTGATTGTTATTGGAACTTCTATAATGTTCTAAAAAATCTAATAAATGTCTAGCCCCACATATTTAAGTAATGGGGGTTGATGTGGCATCCAATCATACCATGGTGATGAATAAAGTGGTTAAACTCGCGAGAGGAATAACTTTCACATACAAACTTTGATTGGGGAAAGTATTACACCATTGAAAAGATACTAGTCTGTAGAATATAGCTAGTGGCTCGATATTAAGTTTTGGACCATATAAAAGTGTCGTTTGATGCCTCAAAATGGCTCTGGAAGATTTTAGACAATTTTTTGGACCCACATTTTCAAATTTGGACCAGTCGATAAAATGGCTCTGCAAGTTGATTCCTCCAATTTTTTCACCCATAAAGCATTGGGATAGATGAAAAATAATATAATGATCCAATGCAAATCATACCTCCTCATTTAGGGAGGCTTTTGGTCCCCAAAATATTTACTAAATGAGGTGAGGAAATTTTTATTGGTCCTCAAATAGAGTGTCTATCTTGTTCTTCTTGACCTAAATCTTGATGTGGAATATCTTAGTTATCTCCTTCTCTTCTTGGTGATGAAGGCTACTTAGATTCATCTCCTTTTGCATTGATGTGTATAAAATATTATCATCCACATCGAAGATACTTTCAACCTGATTGCTCAAATATGTGGCTAGAAGATTATTTTTCTTTGCTTCCTTTTTGTGGTTCTTCGGGTTCAACTCTGGATGTAGTTTCCAACACTTTTCCTTAGTGTTCCCATCAATATTGAAATGGTTACAATGGTTGAAAGTATCCCTGCAATGATGTGAAGTGACTTTCATCTTCTTATCCTTCCCCCCTTTCCACTTCTTCTTTTGCTCCTTCGAAGCTTCCTGGTGCTCTTTCCACTTGGAACTGCTTGGCTTCCCTTTATTGCAGCCTATGTTTTATAGATATTATGCATGTGCACATGCCTCATCCATTGTCCTTGGATTAAAAAGAATCACTTTCTTTCATATATGGATATGTATACCCCCCATATAGTTGAGGAGTACATTTGGCCTCTTGGGAGAGATACCCAACATGATGGCCATCTTTCTGAACTTCGTCGTTTATTCCTGTACACTTTTCCCTTGTTTTTTCCTGAAGTAGTGCCATCAGATTCGTTGGTCCTCTACACACATGATAGGGTAGAATTGGGACTTGATGAGGGTTTTGAAGTCCTCCCACTTTGTTACTAGCGGATCAACCTCTAGCCTAAGTGTTTATGTATGTCTTTCCCATCAGGTTAAAGCATGGCCCTCTAGCTTCAGTCTTGCAAATTATATATTTTGGTCTTCATCTATATGGTGAATGCTGAAATAAACTTCTAGTTGTTGCAACCAATGGTTTAGTCTTAATGCATCAATCTCACCTTGATATGGATTTATGTCCACATTGTCTTCCATATTTAATAAATATTGTGAAGGGTTTATCGTACTGGAACTCGGTTTCTCTTTCTCATATTCTTTCCATGACTCATTTTCTAGGTCTTTGTTATCCCCCAGCTTCTTATCTGATTTGATCTCTGAGTTCAAGCCTCCAACGTCTTCAAACGATCTAAGCTTGCTTTCTAGAGCCACCATGAGGAAGAAAATATTGTGAGATATGTCAGTGACTTGCTCTTCCAGCCTCGCAAATCTCTCCTCTACTCGATATCACTTGTTGTTATGAATAGACTTGTCGTCCATGGCTAGCGTTTTACAACTTTCCTCTTAAACCGATTCCCAGATCCCTACAACTTTCCACAAATACTCCAAGAAAAATTTCTCTGATACCAATATGGTGTAAACTATTTTGGATATTCCAATAGACAGTTGGTCACAATAGATATAATAAAATACTAAAATATTTACTATGAATGTTAATTTTCTTTAGATCTTAGATTCTTTAATTGCTAATTTTCTACTTAAAATTTTATGAAATAGTTGAAATGTGAAAAATAGAGAACATAAATAATACACACATCATCCACAAATAAAACACAATATATTATCTGGGAAATCCAATATGGGAGAAAACCCAACTAGAAGGTGAGGTTGCTATGCTATGTTTTATTCAAATGCAAGTACAAAGAAGGAGGCACTCTTTGTGGAGTTGATTTTTGAAATTGTGGATGGTATGGCTGCTACAGGATCTCTCCTCCTCCATTATGCTCACAAAACACCACTCTCAACTGTTATGCTAAGTTATGGAAMMAAATACAATGAAAAAKAATGGAACTCCTCCTCTTAGCGGCCCRATATTTAACATACCCTGATAACTTCCTCTTCCTCAACCCTCAATTAGTGATTGGRTTTGGACCTTCTATAATGTTCTAKAAAATCCACTACGTAGCTATCCCCACATGTTTAAGTAATGGGGGCTAACATGACATCCACTCACACCATGGTGATCRATATGGTAGGTCAACTTKTGRGGGGCATAAATTTCTCATAAGAAMTTTGATTRGGGYRATTCTTGCACCRTTGGAAAGGCCTYGSTGTGTATAAGATAATCATAGGATCCACAGTAAARTTTGGACCATAAAAATKTGTYGTTTGATAACTCAAAATGGATCTGGAATATTTTTTGACCAAAATTTCCAAATTTATACAAGCCACTATAATGTAAATTTTGTATGAAGATGAGGTTTGGCATTGTAATTTTCATTTGTGACCAACTTAAATTACCACGCCTCATGATTTTGCTCCTATATTCATCATTTCTTTTCATGAATAACCACATTTGTCAAACCATGTTATCTATGGACTAAGTGAATAACCAATGCCAATTCCAATGGTTTAACTGTGTTGAAATATAATTCTATTTTAATTTAGTATTACGCATTGAGTATTTAAATATAGAATTATCAACTATATGGTCAGTTGAGTCCATAAAATTTGTTTTCATGATTTTAGTATCAAGCAAGTGGAAGCAGGGGAAATGAATGTCTTATTGTCACGATGACTTCACATGATAACAACATGCTCCAAAGGCATATTCATTAACAACCACAACTCCATCTAGATAGACTTAGAGTCTCAGACAGGCAGAGTTCCCTACTCCACACAAATTATCAACGACATTGTTTGTTTACTGACGCAGACGTCACCCTGGCACCCGTCCGCTTCCACCAGGACCTTCTCTAACTTTGGCCGAAGAGCTGTATCACTCTTCAAATCCTATATCGAGACTTTTTTGCACCCACAGGACTCTCCTGGTGATCTCCCCTTCCTCTATCGGGAAATCAGAACTTGCAAGATCACGAGTTCGGCACTCACGAGATCGGGTATTTCAATTCCCCGAACCCCGATGACTAATTTCTCACGGCTGCCTCGCTCCTCGATGGGAATTTTCCCGTCGGGAGATCAGTATTCACGAGGTCCCAAAACGCTCACCTCACAATTCCTCGAGTCCTGATATGCGATGCCACCTGTCCTCTGAGTTGTAGCCTGGACCCCATGTCTTCTGAGTAAATCGAGAAATCACGTTTCGAGAATTCACGATTTCTATTGCCACAATCCACAGGACCTTTCAAGTCCCGAACCCCGATATGCGAGACACCTGTCAACTCCAACCACTATAGCAGTGGGACCCTTCGCAGCTCGGAGTTTTGCTATTTCTCTGTGGTTCTTTCGACACTGAGAACTCCAAAGTGCCGAATCCCGACTCTCCGGGATCCCGTGCCACATATCCCCACTGAATCAACGGTCCTAATCTTCTCGAGAAATCGCTAATCGTGATTTCTTCATATGCGAATCCCTCGGCCACGGGAACCCCGATATCCCGAGCACCGATTCCTGGGGTCTTCCCTGATCCTCCGCTTAAATCCTGCACAACTTTTCCGAGATCTGACGACTATTGGAACTTCGCCAATATTTCCTACGAATCCCTAGCCGTTGATTCTCCTCCTGGAGGATATCTTCTGCTCCAAATCTCTGTCCTATTCGAACCTTCTCCTGGGTATGTCTCCACAGTATCATGAAGGAACTATCCCTTCTGAGCTCGTCAATTCTGACTCCCTCAGAGACTTTGCCCATGCTTCTCACGCTCAACCTCCAACAACTCTCAAAGTGTTGAGTCTTCCAGACTCTGTGCACTTCTGGAAACACAAGTCTCTTTCTTCCTTTGCTCAGATTAGCCACTGAGACTTCTAGTTCAGCCTACACTTCTCCTGCATGACTCTATCAACCTGCACCAACTTCTGGTTGAGTGAGAATAAGGGTTTAACTGTCTAGCCTCATCAACGCACTCTATGCAGATGAATTCAACTGCACTCTATGCAGGAATCTCCTGGATCAAACAAAGAAACAATTGAAACTTATTCTCTCCTCTCTCTGGCTTCAATTAAACCTCTGAAATCTTAAGCAGAGAATATTCAAAACAAATGCATGACCAGAAAAAACCAACATTCATGAGCACATAATATCAACACAGAGAAACAACACCAACCATGGAATTGAATCAAAGACTCTCTTCTATTAATTCAATCTGTACATGGGTGTTCTCCACAAGTTCTCTGCTTTCTCTCCTCTTCTTGCTCCTGCTTGATTATGAATAATGTTACAATGTACAAAGGAGGGTGTTTATATCCGTTTTCCCTCTCGAAAACTGAAACTATCAAATCTACAATTAAACATCTATCTATCTGCATTTAAATCTATTAAATGCCTCAGATACCTAAGGACGAGAGCTTAAAGGCTCAAGGTCCCCTTTACAATACAAGTGCGCTTCTTTAAACATGACTTCATTAAATAGCAACGCAACAACTTCCAAAGCATTCCAAAATTTGTAGGCGTTGTCCAGCTGTCTCTTCTGCTCGATGTGCTGCCTCGCTTGATACGCTGGCGATGCTCCTGCATCATACTCCTCGGCTTGAAAATATTCATGGGCTCCTGTCCATGAGCTCCTGCACGGTCTTTCCATGATTCTGTATCATTGCTTTAGTCTCCCAGATAACATCTTCCACTGGGTGGTTATTCCATTTGACCAGATACTCAAAATACTGCTTTCGTCTGGTCTTTCTGCTAATTCGCTTGTCCAGTAGGCATTCCATCTGCGGCCTTTCTGCAACTGGTAATTGCTTCTACCACTGGATCACTGGTTCCTCAATTCCAGCCTCTGCTTCTCCAGCCTTATATGGGTATAAATATGAAATATTAAAAATCAGAGATATTCCGATGCCATCCGACAACTCAATTTCATAAGCGTTCTCGCCAAATTTCTTCAGGACTCTGTACGGTCCGATCTTTTTCATTTTGAGCTTGTTATATGTTCCCCTTGGGAACCTTTCTTTCCTCAGATGTGCCAGAACTAGATCGCCAACTTCGAATTGAAGTTGTCTCCGATGCTGATCTGCTCTATGCTTATACTTCTGATTTGACTTTTGCAGTCACTGCTTCACCTTCATGTGAAGTTCCTCCACTGCCTCAGCGAATTCTTATGCACTAGCGTTGCTAGTCGCACCCTGTTCTGACTCCCTGAGTTCAGAAACTCCCCTCGGTTGTGTTCCATACACAATTTGAAATGGACTCTTTCCTGTACTTTGATTCACCGAATCATTGTATGCAAACTCTGCCTGTGGCAATACGTTGTCCCAGCTACCATGGTGCTCTGTCACCAAGCTCCTCAGTAAATCTCCAAGACTTCTATTGACCACCTCGGTCTTTCCGTCTGTTTGTGGATGGTAAGCTGAACTAAAAGCCAAATTAGTCCCTAGCTTCATCCATAACGTCCTCCAAAAATGACCTATGAATTTGGCATCCCGATCCGAGACTATGCTTCTCGGCAATCCATGCAGTCGCACAACCTCTTTGAAAAACAAATTCACGATGTGGGTCGCATCGCTGGTCTTCTAACATGGAATAAAATGGGCCATATTAGAAAGCCTGTCTACCACCACAAAGATGGAATCGACCCCTCTTTGCGTTCTTGGCAATCCTAGAACAAAATCCATGCTAACTGCCTCCCATGGCCTCTCAGGTATGGGCAATGGCTGATAAAAACCTGCGTTCTGCTTTCGGCCCTTCGAATGTTGACAAATTCGACACCTGTCAAAAAACCTCTTGACATCTGCTCACATTCCTAGCCAAAAATACGATTCGCTCAGCTTTGCGAATGTCTTATCATGACCAAAGTGACCTGCTAAGCCTCCACGGTGCTTTTCTTTCAACAAGTTCTCCCTCATGAAGCAAATCGGAGTGCATAATTGGTTGCCTCTGAACAACAGTCCCTTCTAAATCATGTAATCCATCCATGGGCTTTGATCTCTGAGAACTGGATTCTCAACTGCTTCATAAGCTTCCCCGAAATCTGCATCTCCTGCATACATGTCCTTCAGGTTTTCAAAACATAATGTCTTGACTTGGAACTCCTACAACAGCAAGCATTTCCTACTCAAAGCATCAACCACTTTGTTAGTAGTCCCTGAAATGTGTTTAATTACAAATGTGAAATTCTGCATATACTCTACCCATTTTGCATGCTTTTGGTTAAACTTCTCTTGTTGACTTACAAACTGCAATGCATGATTATCGCTGTATAATACAAATTCTTTTGGGATTAAGTAATGCCTCCACTTCTTCAATGCCTATATGATAGCATAAAATTCTTTATCATACGTTGAGTATTTTCGCTTTGCTTCATCCAGCTTCTCACTGTAATATGCAATTGGTCTGTCATCCTGACTCAAGACCCCTCCTATGGCATACTCGCTGGCATCACATTTCACCTGAAATGTCTTCTGAAAATCTGGCAACACCAACACTGGTTGCTCTGTGATCTTTTGCTTCAACAGATTGAAGCTCTTTTCAGCCTCGGCTGTCCAGTGAAAAGTCTTATGCTGCTTCTTCACTGTGTCCATCATTGCTGCACTAATTCCACTAAAATTCCTAGTGAACTTCCTATAGAAACTAGACAATCCATGGAAACTCCTCACCTCGAAAACATTTCTCGGTGATGGCCAATTCTTGATCACTTCCACCTTCTCAGGATCCATCTTTAACTCATTCGCTGATATAACAAAACCCAAGTAAATGAGCTCTGTCTTCATGAAGGAACACTTATTCATGTTGACCAACAACTTCTCCTGCTGCAGTCTTCTCATCACAATGGCCAAATGCTTCAAATGTTCAGCCTTTGTCTTGCTGTAGATCAAAATATCATCCAGATATACGACTACAAACTTCCCGATGAATTCCTTCAGGACTTCATTCATCAATCTCATGAATGTGCTTGGCGCATTTGTCAAGCCAAATGGCATGACCAGCCATTCATACAAACCTTCATTTGTATTGAATGTTGTCTTCCATTCATCACCTTCTCTCATGCGAATCTGATGGTATCCGCTTTTCAGATCAATTTTTGAAAAATAATTTGCCCCACTCAGGAAATCCATCAGATCATCCATCCTCGGCAGTGGAAATCCGTACCTGATGGTAATTTTGTTTATCGCTCTGGAGTCTGTACACATCCTCTAGCCTCCATCCTTCTTCGGACTAAGCACTGTTGGAACAACACACAGACTAAGACTTTCCCTGACCAGTCCTTTATCCAGCAAATCCTGGACCTGTCTTTTGACCTCCTCATTTTCCTGTGGCGTTAGTCTGTATGCAGCTTTATTCGGCAAACTGGATCCGGGTATGAGATCGATATGATGACTCACACTCCTCATCGGTGGCAACAAACGAGGTATTTCTTCCACGATGATATCAATGAACTCTCCCAACAGTTCCTGAATCTCTTCTGGCAGGTCGTCCACTCTTGTGCTAGTCAGGACAATCTTCGGTTTCTTGACCACAAAGAATTGTGGATCTTCCTTCTTCTCCATCTCCGTGAGAAGTTCCTTCCCACTCATGAGAAGTATTTTATTGCTCACTTCCGGCTTCACCTCTTTATCCTTTATCGGAAGTAACCTGTATGTCTTCCCATCCTTATCTAAGGTGTATGTGTTCATTCTCCCATCATGAACCACATTTTTGTCATATTGCCATGGTCTACCCAACAATACATGACATACATCCATGGGAATAACACCACACAGTATTTTATCATTATATTCCCCTATCTTGAATTCAACTAAACACTATTTAGTGACACTCACCTGATGTCCCTTCTGCATCCATGATACTTTATATGGACTCGGGTGATTGGTCGTCTCTAGCTCTAATTTCTCCACCATCTCGGTCGAAACGAGATTGTCTATGCTCCCGCTGTCCACAATAACCTTGCACTTTTTGTCCTTGGCTGTGCATGCGGTTCTGAACAGTCTGCTTCTTTCAGCTGTGTCCTCCACCTCCTTCTCAGGTGTCAAAAGGACTTTATGCACCCCAAGCGATCTTCCGCTTTCTGCACCTTCGTCCTCAGCATCACGCCTCTGCGCCTCAGTGATGTGAGCTTCCCCAGCATCCTTCTTTTTCTCTGGACAATCGAATGACTTGTGCCCATTCTTCCCACATGTGAAACATGTGATTACTCCTCCTCTTCCTCTACCTCAACCTCTAGTACAAGGAAGAGTGTTTGCATCAGCATAATCACCTCGCTAATCATTTTTCCATCCTCTCGGCTCAAAATATGGCTGCCTCTGCTGTGAGGTTCCGCCTCTCTTAACCTTACCCTGAGGTTTCTTCCATTCCTCTTTGGGTTTCGGATATTTCTCCTGGGAAACTACCTTGCCTCTGGGATGACTTTTGCCTCGCCCTCACTGCCCTTGCTTACGGCCCAGCTTCTCCTTGGCTTTCAGAGCCATCTAATAAGCATCCTCAACTATCCTAATAGTTGCCATGCTTAATTCATCCTGAATGTCGTATCTCAGACCATTCAGGTATCTCACAACCTTCTCATCATCGCTCTCTCGATGACCCGCTCTGATGTTGAGCCGATAAAACTCTTCGGTGTATTCCTTCACCGTCATCAACTTCTGTCTCAGGTTTTGCATTCTCCTAAATAGTGTGATCTGGTAGTCCCTTGGGATGAATTTCACTTTCATCTTAGCAATCATTCGATCCCAGCTTTTAATTTTCTGTTTTCCTTTGGAACGTCTATCTGCCTGTAGCTCGTCCCACCACAACGCTACATGTCCCTTCAACCGGGTGACAGCATGTCTGAATTTCTTCTCTTCTTCGATCTCCTCATAATCGAAGTAGGTGTCAAGAGCTCAGATCCAATCCAGCAGCGCTTCTGCATCCAGGCTTCCTTCATAAGCTGGAATGTCCATTTTGGTCTTGGAACTCATCCTGGCTATAGCTTTGATCAATCGCTCGGTAGATGCATCCTCTACTGTGACCTCTTCTTCGTTTCCATCTTCCTCTTCAACCTCAGAATCGCTAAGATCCCTAGCACCAACTCTGCGTCTCTGCGCTGTCTCCATCTCCTCGAGTCTTGCTCGGAGATCTCTCATCTGTCGTTCCATTTCTGGATTTCCTGCCGGCCTACCTCTCCTTCGAGCATCCCTATCTTCTGGACCAGGTGACTGCCTTTCTCTTCTGGGCGGCATGATGAATCCTCTTCTCTGCTATAGAAAGCAAAGATTCTTCCCGCTCTGATACCACTTGACGCAGACATCACCCTGGCACCCGTCCGCTTCCACCAGGACCTTCTCTAACTTTGGTCGAAGAGTTGTATCACTCTTTAAATCCCATAACGGGAATTTTCTGCACCCACAGGACTCTCTTGGTGATCTCCCCTTCCTCTATCGGGAAATCAAAACTCACAAAATCGTGAGTTCGGCACTCACGAGATCGGGTATTTCAATTCCCCGAACCCCGATGACTAATTGCTCATGCCTGCCTCGCTCCTCGTCGAGAATTTTCCCGTCAGGAGATCGGTATTCACGAGGTCCCAAAATGCTCACCTCACAATTCCTCGAGTCCTGATATGCGATGCCACCTGTCCTCTGAGCTGTAGCCTGGACCCCACGTCTTTCGAGTAAATCGGGAAATCGCGTTTCGAAAATTTGCGATTTCTATTGCCACGATCCACAGGACCTTTCAAGTCCCGAACCTCGATATATGTGACACCTGTCAACTCCAACCACTATAGCAGTGGGACCCTTCACAGCTCGGAGTTTCACTATTTCTCTGTGGTTCTTTCGACAGCGAGAACTCCGAAGTGTCGAACCCCAACTCTCCAGGATCCCGTGCCACGTATCCCCACCGAATCAACGGTCCTAATCTTCTTGGGAAATCATTAATTGCAATTTTGTCATATGTGAATCCCTCGGCCACGGGAACCCTGATATCCCAATCTCCGATTCCTGGGGTCTTCCCTGATCCTCCGCTTAAAGCCTACGCAACTTTTCCGAGATCTGACGACTATCGGAACTTCTCCAATCTTTCCTACGAATCCCTAGTCGTTGATTCTCCTCCTGGAGGATATCTTCTGCTCCAAAGCTCCGTCCTATTCGAACCTTCTTCTGAGTCTGTCTCCACAATATCACGAAGGAACTATCCCTCCTGAGCTCGTCAATTCTGACTCCCTCAGAGACTTTTCCCACGCTTCTCGCGCTCGACCTCCAACAACTCTCAAAGTGTTGAGTCTTCCAGACTCTGTGCACTTCTGGCAGCAACAGTCTATTTCTTCCTTTGCTCAGATTAGCCACTGAGACTTCCATTTCAGCCTGCACTTCTCCTGCACGACTCTATCAACTTGCACCAACTTCTGGTTGAGTGAGAATAAGGGTTTAACTATCTAGCCTCATCAACGCACTCTATGCGGATGAATTCAACTACACTCTATGCAGGAATCGCCTGGCTCTAATAGAGAAACAATTGAAACTTATTCTCTCCTCTCTCTGACTTCAGTTAAACCTCTGAAATCTTAAGCAGAGCATATTCAAAACAAATGCATGACCAGAAAAAACCAACATTCATGAACACATAATATCAACACAGAGAAACAACACCAACCATGGAATTGAATCAGAGACTCTCTTCTATTAATTCAATCTGTACATGGGTGTTCTCCACAAGTTCTCTGCTTGCTCTCCTCTTCTTTCTCCTGCTTTAGTATGAATAATGTTACAATGTACAAAGGAGGGTGTTTATATCCATTTTCCCTCTCGAAAACTGAAACTATCAAATCTACAATTAAACATCTATCTATCTACATTTAAATCTATTAAATGCCTCAGCTACCTAAGGATGAGAGCTTAAAGGCTCAAGGTCCCCTTTACAATACAAGTGCGCTTCTTTAAACATGACTTCATTAAAGAGTGGCACAACAACTTCCAAAGAATTCCAAAATTTGTAGGCGTTGTCCAGCTGTCTCTTCTGCTCGATGTGCTGGCTCGCTTGATACGCTGGCGATGCTCCTGCATCATTTACTCATGAAAAGCATTAGTTTTCAGCTCAACTTAGGATAAGGGGCACTCACATGATCCCCTTATCTCATAGAAATTTCTTTAAAATTGATAGGAGCTTTATTAGAAAATAGAAATATAAGTTATGGATGGTAACTTCCTTTATAAAATTTTATTTTGAAATTTTTTTATATTTGAAGGATTTTGGCAGATTTTAATTTCAACATAAAATTAGAATCTTATAAAAATAAGTGAAAACCTTGCTTTATAGGAAAAAATATCTTCACGAAAAATGAACAAATATAAATACCCTTTAATATTTTACATTTACATTTTACAATGAGTTAAGATTCTAAAATAGTACCATCTCACAAACTTGTATAATTAGATTTGTAAACGTATCAAAATAATTAACCATGTATAAATAGATTTGTGAGTTTATTAAGATCATTAATCACATTTTTTAAAATCTAATGACTTCATAGTTTAATTTTATAATTAGATTTGTAAACTTATCAAAAGTATTAACCATATATAATTAGATTTGTGAGCATATTAAAATCATTAACCACATACTTTGAAGCTAATGACTTCATCATTCAATTGTATTGATGAATATGGGAGAAACATGCCAATGACCCACTCAGCCACAGCCAAACTTTCAACTAGAAAGAAAGAGTAAGAAAAACCCATACTCCACACTAATTATTCAATCTAGTAGAAACATGCCAATGACCCATTCAGCCACAGCCAAACTTTCAACTAGAGAGAGAGAGTAAGAAAAACCCATACTCCACACTAATTATTCAAAAACAATGTACATACTTTGTTCAACCAATGGGCCACTGACCCACAACCACAACTACAATTGGATAGAGAGAGAGAGATAAACTCCCATTGTGCACACTAACTATTCAAGAAGACAATACCTAGTTTGTTCAACCATGGAAAGCCTTATAGTTAGCATTATTTTATTGTAGGTTTAGATAACTGTGCTTAACTTAAGTGGTCTGTAAGGGGAAAATTTAGAGAATCCTATGGAACCAGACCCTTCATGTGATATCCCACAACTTGGATTTTTAATTATTATTTCTATTAAAAAAAATTTTAAGTGAGAATTTTAATTATCTTTCCAAAAAGACAAATTGGTGAGTGACAAAAATTGAATTGTAAGACCTTATTATTTTTATGAAATAAACACATGTGGAAAAAGGGGCACACGTTGAAGCATCTATTAAAAGAGGGATTTAGGAATCCAAAGGGGTTGGCCAAGTGCCAGCAGACTGAGACAAGCTGTAGATTTAACTTAACTTCAAAAAGACACATTCCAGATTTATAGGAGAATCTGTGAACATGTGTAAAGTTGGATCTGACAGGTTGCCAGTACATTGGAGGCTCAAGACAAGTGTCACAAGTCCTAGGAAAAAAAAAAACAAGTCATGACAAGGGAATGGGACGCCGGAGATACAAATTTGATAGCTTGAGAAATGTTATGCACAAACCTACTTGACACAGTAAAATTTTGCAAACATTACTCACAACACTGGAGCTCAGATTTCTGCAAGTGGCCATATAGGCAGCCCCTTAGATTTTGAACTCAGCTCAGGGGTGACAGAGGTGATAGAGACTCTAGTCTAAGGTTGGGAGGAACAGGTACTTGAACGTGTGGTTTCCCGAAAGTTCCAAGTTTTATTCTTGTTATGAATATGTTTGATCTTACTATGTTTTTAGTGTGTGTTACTGTGTTTGAATTCTTGGCAGAAATAAACTGTAACAGAAATCAAGTTCATTATCAAAACATGATCGATGTATATCATGAGTTTAGGTAGGAAAATTGTGAAATAAAGTAAATAGTTACAGAGTTAACATTTGCATATTTCGCTATGCATGTATCCAAAAAGGGAAATAGTTACAGGGTTAACATTTTCATATTGCACTATGCATGTATCCAAAAAGGGAAATAGTTACAAAGTTAACATTTGCATATTACACTATGCATGTATCTGGAAAGGGAAATAGTTACAGAGTCAACATTTACATATTACACTATGCATGTATCTGAAAGGGGAAATAGTTATAGAGTTAACATTTACAAATTACATTATGCATATATCCAAAAGGGAAATAGTTACAGAGTTGACATTTACAAATTACACTATGCATACATCCAAAAGGGAAATAGATTACAGAGTTAACCTTTACAAATTACACTATACATGTATCTGAAAAAGGAAATAGTTCCATAGTTAACATTTAAACAAAATGCACCATGCATGAAATCGAAAGGAATTTGTTGGAGAGTTTAAACAAAATGCACTATGCATGAAATCGAAAGGATTTCGTTGCAAAGTTTAAATGAAATGCACCATGCATGAAATCAAAAGGAATCATTACAAAGTTTAACGAAACTCACTTGCATATATTCAAAAGGAAACCTTTACAATGACCATTTATATTCCACAAGGGAAATACCATTAAAGAGAAACATGAACATAAATAATGACTATATATAAATTGAAGAAAATAATAACCAGGGTATTACAAAGTTATGAAATGCGTAAATGGTAAATCTGAGTTACATACTTCCATGAACGATTATACAATTTTATTTAGAATAATCCTAAAATTCGGTGCCAAACTCGAAGGTAGTTAAGGTTTGGAAGCCCAATACATTTCTGAGAAAAAGTATTCATGCGTCTCCACAACACTAACCTCCATTATACATGTAAATCAAACAATAATACAAGTTAGAATACAGTACAGAGTTATTTAAAATGACATAAGTATTTACATAATTAAAAGATCAACTTATCATGGGTATATCGAGTATCCGGTATCTATGTTCGCCGCTTGAACTACACCCAAATGTATAGGGAGTTGAATGGTTGATGGGTACTCTCGCAAACAATACACAGGGCCCATCATTAGTCATTTACCCAAGAATAAAAGTATCAAGATTTACAAAGAAACATTGTTACAGAGTAAAACTAGAAAATAAATCGACTCTATGCGAAACCAATATTCTATTTAAACATGAGTCCTAGCTGGGTTCAAATCTCATAGACGAATTGAATAGGTTCTTTGAACCATCAATTTCCATAGAACCATGAGTCCATGGGTAAGACCCTTCGGACTAGGGAAAAACTAGAAGCAAACTATTATCGCAACCAGAGTATAACCATAAGTTTTATATAATAGACTTACACAATGAAGTAAGAAGTCCTCCATGGAAAATGTTGCAGAGACATATAGACAGAGCCAATGAACTAACAATTACCACCACTGTGAGCTAATGGCTCGGTTAAACACAAATTAAAGAGAAACAAAAAGCAAGTGACGGGGTCATTAAAACCCTTACCAGTTATGTGACAACACAACCATAAGAAACCCAACAACGCCATGAACGTTAGGTACTCACACAATGAAAACACTCAACACTATGAGAACCTCTTAGAGTGAAATGCAGAGAAGAGAAACAAAACAATGAAGTGTTAAATGAACCAAACCCGGGAAAGGTCGGAATTTTTAAGGCTCCGACCCAAAACCCTAACACCTAGAACAACGAGGAACCTAACCGTGTACATACTTAGGACAAACGTCGATAAAACATCATCTCGATATTGTAACTACAGGTGGAGGATGCAAAATCGTAGGACATGCTGGCGAACAACGTGAAGTTGGTGAAAATTCAATTAAGGATGGTACCAATACAGGTTTGATAACCTCGTAGAACGTTATGACAAATCCTTGGATCTCAAATGTTATCCACTG
This sequence comes from Picea glauca, assembly GCA_000966675.3. Lineage (NCBI taxonomy): Eukaryota > Viridiplantae > Streptophyta > Pinopsida > Pinales > Pinaceae > Picea > Picea glauca. The sequence continues at coordinate 505,379 of JZKD02S1256920.1, forward strand.
CATGATACGACAGATTTAGTCCGAACGCATATCAAACCTCATATTAATGTTGTGTATTAAGAGACAATGTCCAAATAAAACCAAATTAATACATGTGAAAAGTAATGTGTGACGCGACAATGAAATACCTTGGGGTGACAATTATATGAGGATGATTAGAAAGGATCATATAAATACAAATTTCAAACACTATGATAACAAGGAATTTGCATCGAATATCAACATTAACCATAAGAGGGTTTGACAATTAAATAATCATCGCAAGACCTATATATATAGATATATAGATATATATAGGTATAGCATCAACTTGTCCTCAAGTCAAAATAGGAATAACCTTAGAATATGGAAACTTAGCATATATGTATATAGGTTATCAAATTAGTAAGTCTTATGGAATAGGACTTAGGGCAACACTCAAAAAATATGGTTAAATATGGAGTTTCTCAACTCACATTAGTATAGAATAAATATAACTTAGATGACAAAAAGTTATGGAGAAAGGTAAGTAAAATAGATTGTTATGGTTGTATAAATGATATAATAATAAAAAAAATATTCAAAATTTAAGGTCTGTGAAATAATGATATCAAAGTTTTAGGTTACATCACTTGGCCTTTTTATGGGCTTGATGACACCAAAAATCTAACATGTAAAATTGTCTTGATTCTCTTCTTACCTCTAGGAAGAAAAATAAATTGATTTTGCAGGAAAATGATAGAAGTACCCAAGGCTCAGGGAGAAGAACATCATCAAGAGAATCCTGAACAAGGGAATGTAGGTGATGGACATCCCTGGGTGGATCTGAATAATGACAGGCATTCAGAAATTATAAAGATAGTAACATATCTGAGAGAAGAACTAAAAACAATAAGAGTAGATAATGAAAAGATTTTAAAGACTCAAGAGGAACTAAATGCAATTATGCTAGAGAAATTATGCAATCAAAATGTTGATAAAAATAAGGGAAATCATTCTAGCAATTCTAAGATAGGCCGACAAAAGAAGAAATCAAGAAAGTTGTAGTATCCTAAATCTGAAACAGAGTCAGTATACAAGGATACGAAAGACACAAAATTGTATACTGAAAGTAGTTCTAGTCCTAAACAAAGAACAAAAAAGAAAACCTAAACAACATGATGAAGTCATGGGAGAATTTAAGAAGATTAAACCACCAACCTTCAATTGGAAAGTGGAGACTGGTGAAGAAGTAGAGGTATGGCTCTCTGGTATGCATAAATATTTTCAAATCTACAGTTATTCAAGTGAGATTAAAGTCAGGATGGCTATTCACAATCTGACAGAAAAAACATACATATGGTGGCAGGATATAAAAAGAGTGAAAAGTATTAAGGAAAGAAATATCACTTGGAAAACCTTTAAGAGATATTTTAAGAAACAATACCTATCTGAACAATATTATGAGGGTAAAACCAAGGATTTCTATGAACTAAAACTGGGAAATCTTACAATGAAATATTTATGTAGTAGGTTTTTGAGTTTGCTATGTTATGTACCTTATATTGTGGATGAAAAAAAGAAGATTCAACAATTCTTGAGTTGCTTACCTGGTTCTTATAAAGATCAAATTGAGTTTGATAACCGGAAAACTTTGGAAGAAACCTCGAGGAAATCCAAACTCTGTTTTGAGCAGTATAAAAATAGAAATGAGAATTCTAAGAATTGGAGTGGGAAAAATGTTGAAAGGTTTGAGCCTAAGAAGAAGTGGGGATCTTACTGTAATAGAAATGTTGATAAGAGATTTCAGGGAGGTAATAAGTTCAGAACAAGTAAACCTTTCAATTAGCTTGAAAATAAGGATACCAAGCCACCAACCTTCTTCAATAAAGAAACTTCTGAAAAAGAGATAGTAAAATGTTGGGAATGCAGTGGTCCTCATTACTATAAAGTTTTTTCTCTTAGGAATAAGGGAAATAACAATGTGAAAATAGTACAAGAAGAAACTACAGATGGTGAGATGGCAAGCTCTACACCAAAAATCAACACAACCTTGGAAAATCATCAGGAAGATCATCAAACTTCAATGGTAGAAATTGAAGGTAAGATACATAATCAACCAGTTATTGTTTTAATTGATCCAAGCGCTAGTTTAAGTTATATTTCACCAAGATTTGTAGAAATATGTAAGCTACATAAAGAAAAGTTTGAAAAGTCTTGGTTAGTACAATTAGCTACATGAACTAAAAGGAGAATTAGAGATGTTGTTAAAAACTGTGAACTTGGTATGAATGAATTAAGAACACATATAGACTTAAACATATTACCTTTAGGGTCTCATGATGTGCTAATCAGTATGGATTGGTTGGAAAATTTTAAGGTGGTGTTAGATTGTTACTATAAATCATTTACCTATGTAGATGCGAAGGGTAACATTATAAACAATAAATGAATATCAAGACCTATTAGTATTAGAGAAAAAACAACCTTACAAGTTAAAATATGCATTCAAAAAGGGTGTAAAATACTTGTTGAGTTGTACACATAAATTATAATGAAAAAGAGGAAAGTAATAATTAGATAGATAACTTTCCCATATTACAGGAATTTTAGGATGTATTCCACGATATTCCCAAACTACCTCCTAAGAGATAAATAAATTTCTCCATAGACCTAATACCTAGAGCAGTACCTTCTTAAAATCTCCTTATAGGATGAATATACTAGAGTTAAATGAATTAAAAAGTCAATTGCAAGAATTGATAGATAAGGAATATATCCGATGAAGTGTGTCTCCATGGGGAGCACCAATACTCTTTGTTAGAAAGAAATATGGAACTTTACATCTCTATATTGATTATATAAAACTTAATAAAATGACTATTAAAAATAGATACCCATTACCTCGTATCGATGATCTGTTTGATCAAGTACGAGGAGCTAAAACATTTTCTAAGATTGAATTACGTTCCGGTTATCATCAATTTAGGATAAAGGATGAAGATATTTATAAAAAAGATTTTAGAACGAGGTGCAGACATTAGAAATTTGTCATAATACCTTTTGGGTTGACTATTGCCCTAGCCTCATTCATGTGCTTTATGAACAATATTTTGGGAAAGTGTCTAGATAAGTTGAATATTTATGATAATTCAATAGGAATAGAAGAATCATACTATAGATTATCGAAAAGTGGACCGTTAATGTATAAAAACTGATTAAATATACCAGAATCTAATGAAATAAAGTTGCTAATTCTAGATGAACTACATAAGAAACCATGTTTTGGACATCGAGGTTACAAGAAAATGATTACTATGATGAGAAAAGAATTCTATTGGCCAAATATGAAATGTGAAACATCTAAATATCTAGTTATATGTTTAGAGTGTCAACAAGTTAAGGTTAAACACCAACACCCAATTGGACTACTACAACCTTTATCCATTCCAGAATGGAAATGGGAAGTGATAAGTATGGATTTTATTACTAGATTTCCTAGAAGTAGTAAACACAATGACTCAGTTGTGGTTGTGGTTGACAAACAAAGTAATGCAACACAATTTATACCTGTGAAATAACCTAGTAGGATATTAATATAGCACAAATATTCATGAAGGAAATATTTAGGTTACATGGAATCCCTAAAGTTATAATATCTAATAGAGATGTTAAGTTTACTAGAAATTTTTGGAAGGCTTTATTTAAAGCATTAGATAGCCAATTGAATTTTAGTACTGCTTATTTAAAGGGTTAGATACCATATTCTTGAAGACATGCTTATAATGTATGTTAAGGACAGACCTGGTGAATGGGAAGAATATTTGTACTTAGTTGAGTTTGCTTATAATAATCATTATGAAGCTTTAGAAAAACTTAGTCCTTTTGAAATATTATATGTTAGAAAATGTAAAGCACATGTTTCATGGAGTAACCCTGTAAATAGATTGATGATAGGACCAGATATGTTAAAAGACATGGAACTAATAGTGAAACCGGTACAACAAAATCTCAAAGTAGCTCAGGATAGGAAAAAAAGTTATGCTGATGCAAAAAGGACTCCAATAAAGTTCAATGTTGGAGACAATGTGTATATTAGAGTTAAACCTAAAAAGACTTCTTTACAGTTGGGAAAATATACTAAGTTAGCACCTAGATATTGTGGCCCATTTGAGATACTTGCTTGAATAGGACCAATATCTTATCAACTTGCACTTCCATCTACAGTAAAAGTACATGATGGGTTTCATGTTTCATTATTGAAAACATATATACATGACCCTATGCACGTTGTTTATTAGAAAATGATAGAGGTGGAACCCATGGGAAAATTCCCAGTAAGCTGGATCGTATTCTTGACAAGAGGGAACTTACACTTTGGAATCAAGTCGTAGGAAAGGTAAAGGTGCAATGAAAGCACCTTAGTCTAGAAGAGGCTACTTGGGAAATGGAAATTAATATGCAGGAGGCATAACCATTTCTGTTCCAAAATGGTATTGAAGAAAACTAGTTATCACTGAGGACGACGATAAGGGGGTGTATGTGATATCCCACAACTTGGATTTTTAATTATTATTTCTATTATTGTTTTTTTTTAAGTTATAATTTTAATTATCTTTCCAAAATGACAAATTGGTCGAGTGACCAAAATTGAATTGTAAGACCTTATTATTTTTATGAAATAAATACATGTGTAAAAAGGGTCGCATGTTGAAGCATGTGTTAAAAGAGGGAGTTATTAATCCAAATGGGTTTACCAAGTGGTAGAATAATGAGACAAGATTTAGATTTAACTTAACTTCAAAAAGACACATTCCAAATTTATAGGAGAATCTGTGAACATGTGTAAAGTTGGATCTAACATGTGGTTAGTGAGAAGGAGGCTCAAGAAAAATGTTACAAGTCCTAGGGAAAATAAAACAAGTCATGACAAGGGAATGGGACGCCATTCCAAGGAGAGACGAATTTGATAGCTTGTGAAAGGCTATGTGCAAACCTACTCGACACAATAAATTTTTACAAACATTACTCACTACACTAGAGCTCAGATTTCAGCAAGTGGCCCCATAGGCAGCCCCTTGGATTCCGAACTCATTCAGGGGCGACATAAACTCTAGTCTAAGGTTGGGAAGAACAGGGAATTTAATGTGTGGTTTCCCCAAAGTTCCATGTTTTATTCTTGTAATGAATATGTTTGATCTTACTATGTTTTTAGTGTGTGTTATTGTGTCTAAATTCTTGACATAAATAAACTGTAAAAGAAACTAAGTGCATTATCAAAAGAGGATCAATGTATATCATGAGTTTAGGTAGGAAAACTGTGAAAGAAAGTAAATAGTTACAGAGTTGGCATTTGCATATTGCACTATCCATGTATCTGAAAGGGGAAATAGTTATAGATTTAACATTTTCATATTGCATTATGCATGTATCTGAAAAAGGAAATAGTTACAGAGTTAACATTTACATATTACCGTGTGCGCGTATCTGAAAAGGGAAATAGTTATAGAGTCAAAACTTACATATTACACTATGCATGTATCCGAAAGGGGAAATAGTTACAAAGTTAACATTTACAAATTACACTATTCATATATCCAAAAGGGAAATAATTACAAAGTTAACATTTACAAATTACACTATGCATATATCCAAAAGGGAAATAGATTATAGAGTTAACCTTTGCAAATTACACTATACATATATCCGAAAAAGGAAATAGTTCCAGAGTTAACATTTAAACAAAATTCACCATGCGTGAAATTGAATGGAATTCATTGTAGAGTTTAAACAAACTGCACTATGCATGAAATTGAAAGGAATTCATTGCAGAGTTTAAACGAAATGCACCATGCATGAAATCCAAAGGAATAATTGTAGAGTTTAACAAAACTCACTTGCATATATTCGAAAGGAAACCTTTACAATGACCATTTATATTCCACAAGGGAAATACCAGTAAAGAGAAGACGAAACATAAATAATGACTATATATAAATGGAAGAAAATAATAACCAAGGTATTACAAAGTTATGAAATGCGTAAATAACAGATCTGAGTTATGGACTTCCATGAACGATTATACAATTTTGTTTAGAATAATCCTAAAATGCAGTGCCAAACTCGAAGGCAGTTAAGGTTTGGAACCTGAATACCTTTCTGAGCAAAGGTATTCCTACATCTCCATGGTACTAGCCTCCATGATACCTGTACATCAAACAATAATACAAGTTATGATACAACACAGAGTTATTAAAAACGACAGAAGTATTTACATAATTAAAATGTCAACTTACTGTGGGTATACCGAGTATCCGATATCTTTTTCCATCTCTTGAACTACACATAAATGTACAGGGAGTTGAATGGCTGATGGGTACCCTCGTAAACAATACGCAGGGCCCATCATTAGTCATTTACCCAAGAATAAAAGTATCAAGATTTACAAAGAAACATTGTTACAGAGTGAAACTAGAAAATAAATTGACTCTATGTGAAACCAATATTCTATTTAAACATGAGTCCTATCTCGGTTCAAATCTCATAGATGAATTGAACAAGTTCTTAGAACCATAAACTTCCATAGAAAAATGATTCCAAGGGTAAGACCCTTCAAACCAAAGATAAACTGGAAGCGAAAGATTATCACAAGAAGAGTATAACTGTAAGTTTTATATAACAGACTTACAAAACGAAGTAAGATGTTCTCCATGAAAAATTTTGTAGAGACATATAGACAGAGCCGGTGACCTAACAATTTCCACCACCGTGAGCCAATGGATCAGTTAAACACAACTTACAAAGAAAACAAAGCAAGTGAGGAGGTCGTTAAAACTCTTACTAGTTCCATGACGACGCAACCATAAGCAACCCGAGAACGCCATGAATGTTGAGTAATCACACAATGAAAACACTCAACACTATGAGAACCTCTCAGAATAAGACACAGAGAAGAGAAACAAAACCATGAAGTGTGAAATGATCCAAACTCGAGAAAGGTCGAAAGGGTTAAGGCTCCGACCCAAAACCCTAACACTCGGAAAAACGAGGACCCTACGTGTGTACATCCTCAGTACAAACACAATAAAATCTCATCTTGAGATCGTAACTATAGATGGCACATGAAAAATTGAAAGACATATATATATATATATATATATATATATAGCATCAACTTGTCCTCAAGTTGAAATAGGAATAACCTTAGAATATGGAAACATAGCATATATGTATATAGGTTATCAAATTAGTAAGTCTTATGGATAGGAATTAGGGTGACACTCGATAAATATGGTTAAATATGGAGTTTATCAACTCACATTAGTATAGAATAAATATAACTTAGGTGATGAGAAGTTATGGAGAAAGGTAAGTAAAATAGATTGTTATGGTTGAATAAATGTTATAAAAAAAAAATGGAATTTAAGGTCTGTGACACTTCACTAGTGCTAGTGACCACAAATAATACAACCTCTTCATTGCCTCCTCTATTCAATCAAAATTTCCAAATAAAAAATACCATCGCTACTCTCATCCTTGATAAAAACTAGTCCAACGTATGCAATTACCTACTACTCTACATTCCCACCCCTATCAACTTGGTTGGGTTCAACGAGGAGGTCCACGGATCCAAGTCTCTACACAATGTGCAATCACCTTCACCATTGTACCATTTCATGATGTGGTAACCTATGATGTTACCCCTTTCTATTGTCCAGACCTTTTACTGGGCATCCCGTATCAACAAGACCGCCATGTTTTCTATCATGAAAAGACTCATCAGTATCATATCCTCCATCAAGGATGCGCGTACATGCTCATCTCATAAAATCACTTGTATTCACAAAATCCTTTGAGTTCCCTTAACCGATGTGTCTCTCTCTATTTGGGGTGTCCTATCAAACTTGATAATATGAATAATCCAACCCCTCCCAAAATAGAACCCCTTCTCAAATAATTTGTTGATGTCTTTACCAAACTCACAAGATTTACCCCCTCCATGTCTATTTAACACTCTATAGAACTCCTTATGGGTTCTTCATTACCCAATGCTCAGGACTATCGCTTAGCCCCTTGAGAATTTGACGAGATAGAATGTCAGATCACTCAAATTCTTGAATATGGACATATCCAACCATCTTATTCACCTTGCACTTCATCCACTTTCATCATCCCCAAAAAGGATTATCCTAAATGGCATCTAGTCACTAATTACTGAGCCTTAAACAATATCATGGTTAGAAATTGTTACCCCCTCCCAAGGATTGAGGACCTCATAGATCACCTGCATGGTGTCATTTACATCACAAATATGGATCTAGTCATGGGCTATCACCAAGTGAGAATGCACTCAACGAACACTTGGAAGACCACATTCTAGACCAAGTTTGGTCTCTTTGAATGGCTTGTCATGCCTTTGATATCACCAACACCCCAACCACATTCATGAGGCTCATTAATAATTTGTTTCATCCATTGTTGGGAAATATCGTGGTGATCTACTTGGACGAAATTTTTATCTTCGGTAGATCGTTGGAAGAACACATGCAACATCGACTCCAATTCCTTGAGTTACTCTGGACTCACAAACTCTAGGTCCAAGAGAAGAAATCATTTTTTGGACAGAAGTCCATGCAATATTTGGGCATCATTATGGATACTGAAGGCATCTATCCTGATCCAGTGAAATTTCAAGCGTTGGCACAAAGGCCAATGCCTACCTTAGCACTACAATTGAAGAACTTCATGGGCGGTATCAATTTTTAAAACAAAATTGTAGCACATTTCTCACAATTGGCAAAGCCTTTTCATCAACTGGCTAACCAACTAAACTTTGATTAGAATGCAGATGTGAAGAAGCATTTTACACAACTCAAGAGATCATTGTGCTCTTCTCCAGTTCTCATATTACTCGGTTTGCAGAAACCATTTGAGATCAAACCAGATGCATCTAAATTCATGATTGGCATGCTTCTCAAATAGGGAGGATACCCTATGGCATATCACTCAGAGGATCTCACAAAATATAAGCTTAATTATAGTACATACAAAAAATAATTATATAGTTTGGTTCAAGAACTCAAGAAATGGAGGAACTATCTCCTTGGCAAGGAGACTATTTTGCATATAGACAATCATCCACTGATCTTTATCAACTCCCAAAGAAAGATCCAGGACCAAAGGAACTTGAAGTGGGAAAAATACATCCAAAACTTCCATTTTCTGATCAAATATAAGAAGGGGATTACAAAGAAAATGGTATATTTGTTGAGTCTCCCACTGGTTGATCCAAAATGGATCCAGGTACCAAAATGGGTCCAAGAAGGCCTAAAAATAAAAGTTCTTGGAATCACTTCAAAACAGATGTGTATGTAGGACTCGTCGTTATGAACCCAAAGAAACTTGAACGGGCTCAAACGGACGTCATATGAGCAAGATATCGCATTTTGTTCATTTTGCCAAACATGCACAATTTTGCTGACTGTATAGTCCGTACAATCTATATAGTGCTGACGTGGAATGTGACTATACAGTCCATACGAATATACACTGATTCGGCAGGTGCGTTGATTGGGCAGGTGTTGGCAGACAGGCTGGCAGATCACATCTTGACATGTTTTTGTTTGATGGCAAGTGTTATGGTGCCACGTGGCCTAGTCATGGGATGCCATGTGGCAGCCCTCGATTGGTTGGATGTGGAAAAATTTTATGGACTTCACAGGAGTCAAACCCGTGACCTCTGGGTGTGGGGAATGGTTTTGGTAGGGTCTGGCTACCAACCCACCCACATTAGTTCTTATAATGTAAGGTTTAAACCTTATATTTAAGTTACAGTGGAGTTCTGTTTGGGCAGAAAATAGCATCGGGGCTAGGCCCCAGCCCTTGGCGCACACCCACATGACCATTACCATATGACCCTTATTTTAAAACCTTTGGCATGAAGTTACCATAACTATTGGCATGGATTTGTGGGGATATCTCTTGGTCAATCGGGCTAGATTGCCGACCAAGGCGTGTGACTAGACGCTAGGAACCAGGGGCCCAATGAAATGAGAGAACGTGGAGCTTAGGGGTGAGACCATATGGCCATGCCAGTGACCAAGGGTCAGGGGCTAGGGGCTAAGGACCAACACCAGCCAGCCTAGGGCCAAATGGAGGGCGCACATATGACCAAGAGCCCAAAATTCGGGGGGTTGCACCCAGATTTTCCCAAATTTGTGTTTTTAAAACTATATTATACTATTTTAATTGAGTTTTAGCCTGATATTGATGGATTTTGGTCATTTTTGGAGGATCTGGAGTGCTTTTTGAGGCCAAATCTTGGGGGAAAGTTGGGAGGTTGTTTCCAACTTCAATTCTATATAAACTAGAGGTTCTTGGTAGCCTGAGAGAGGTTCAGAAGAGGAGAAATGCTATAGAATTGTGAAGCCAAAGTCAGTTTTATGTAGGGAAGCCATTAAGGAGAAGAAATTTGTGGGCCAATTATGGGAGCTTCGATCAACCATTTTCAGTGTTGTTAGTTGTGTTGGATTCTTGAGGTCGAGCATAACACAGTCAGACAAATTTTAAATCCATTTGACACTTTTCTGATGTACTTTTGAAGCTTTGAAGAGAAATAATAAAGCCTCACCCACTGAAACAAAGGCCTGAAGACTTAGGCAATCTTTCCAAACTCCATTAACAACTTTGATGTTATGGTTTGTTGATTCTTTGTGCTTAATTTCAGATTTTCATATCTTATTATGGATTCCATGTTTTATCAATAATTCTTCCTCTTTCTTCAATTCCTAAATGGTTAAGGAACTCATGGTTTAAAAAGTTAACCATAGTCTTTAAAAAATCTTTTGGATCATTGGTACAAGTACTTCACATATTGGAGGTGAGGTGTGCTTTGTATGATGCATGGAAAGCCAATTATGAATCAGATCCATACTTTGGTGAAATTTGGGTATCTCTTCAAAATCCCACAGTAATCAACTACTCTCATTTTCTTGATTATGCTATTAGAAATGGATGGTTATATATGTTTAATTAGTTGTGTGTGTCATAGTCTGAGGATAGAATTATCCTCATTAAAGAATCCCATGCATCTGCATGTGGGGGTAATTTTGGTACCATCCTCTCGATCCCTTCTCTCCCTTGGGAATCCATATCGATGGATTATATCAACATTCTCCCCACCACTCCTCACAAGCATGATGCAATCTGGGTTGATGTCGTTTTTCAAAGATGGCTCTTTTTATCCCCTATCACAAAACTACTTTTTCTATCTAAACTATTGAGCTATTATTTCACACTATCTAGCCACACTTTGGCTTACCTCAAAGAATTATTTCTGATCGCATATTTTGGCACACCCTTTGATCTCTTCTTGGTTGCAACCTCAAATTATCTACATCATTCCATCCACAAATAGACGGCCAAACTGAAGTGGTTAATCGAGTTCTAGTTCACTCTCTCTCCACCTATTTGGTGAAGAACAAAAATGGACACCTACTTGCACATTATCCAGCATAGTTATAACCAGGCTTCCTATTCGTTGACTGGTTACTCCCCATTTGAAGTTTGTCTCTGGTTGCAACCTATGGCCCCTTCCGAGATTCCCTTGATGCTCTCTTCTGAGGGATCAATACATCAACAAAAACAAAAAATATATGCTCAACAATACATAAAGAGAATTGATCACCATCATATGAAGGTAACATAATCATTTCAGGTTGCCCAAGCTTGCGCCAAGGAAAGACATGATAAGCGCATAACACCTTTGGTTTTCCAACCCAAAGATAAAGTGTGGCTTCAGTTGAAAAAATAGAGATTCAAAGGACAACATAATAAGTTACATACTTTATGATATGGACCATACACAGTGCTGGAACATAAGGTGATAATGCCTACCGTATAGATCTTCCCCCGCAATTGGGAATTCATGATGTTTTGAATGTCAACAATCCGAAGTTGTTTGAGTCGTCTCTTCTTGAAGAAGTGGTTCCAGTTCAACATATGGTGGATAACATTCCATATTTCCAACCGCCACTTCTAGAAGATGCCATTTTGGAGCAGCACATTCACCAGACTCATTATACCGAGTATATTTCATATCTGGTGAGAAGAAAAGGATAAACTTTGGCACAAGCATGATGCATTTCAGCAAACAAACCGAAAAGAAGTTTTCCCCACCTTGTGGAAGAAGCAGGGGATTCTTCCATATCCAAAAAAGGAGGAATTGGGTCACATGGGCATCCCATGGAGCAGGGAGCACCATGATTTTGACTTCTCTAGTCCTCATTTATTCCAGTTCCATTTTTTGTCATAGAGTTAGCGTCAGTTTTGGAATGGCATGTTATGTTTATAAATACAAAGACTTAATTAATAAAGCTTATAAAATAGTAGCTAGATTGGGTTTGGGCGCCTCCTTGTTTTGGGCTATGTAAATTTTTGTTTCTATTTTCAGAAACATTCTATGTGGATTTGCATCTTAGCTTTGGAAATATTTCCTTCTTTTTATTTCATCTCCATTTTAAAAGGAATCTATGGAACCGAATGCAAGAATTGATGGTGTTTGTTACAACCTCTATTGTGTATTTCATATGATTATTTTACATAGATTTGAGTTCTCTTCTTGATTCTCTCTCTCCATGGAGGATCAAATATGAATACAAAATATAATGCTACATTAATCACTTAAAATGAATGAAAAATTTAAATTTATCGTGAAAAAGTAAAATCAATCTTTATACATAAATTTATAATTAGATGTATTTTTTTACTTATAATGTATATAGAATTAACAAATATTTAAATGTAATTTACATTGTACTTATTAGTCCCTGTGAAGGTAAGTGCAAGGGCTATAGCAATGACTCATAGGTTTGACTTATATTAATTGTTCGTTGACCTCATTTAAAACGAATATTCCTATTTATCTGCATTTCTATTGGCTATACAAATTAAGGTGATATTTCCAACCCGACAACGTAGCTCTAGGGACTCAGCTAATTGTTATTTTATTAGATTATTCTTGGATATTTGTTCCTAATCTCATGGGAAATAAATTTCCGTCACATCTGCTATTCTCAAGGTTGCATCTATGTAGTCATTGAAATTTCCTGTTTCCATGTTTCCTCTCTGACCATGACATTTTCTCCTGAGTCTCTCTACAATCGAGGTGCATATTGTGTGCATGCAGGCCATTCCTACAAGAATGTGTCTTGAACATTCCTATGGACATATGGTCTTCTTCATGCAAGCTAAACAATATACCAATGGCATATTAAATGTTTGGCACATGATTGTCTACATCTGATCCTCTAGCCCAAACTAAAAACAATGTGGCCTGCAAACATATGATTATGACATAAGATAATGTCGAGCCGAGCCAGCTTTTGATCTGAGAAGTAAAAGTTCTAGAAATGAGAAGGATATGAGGTAGCATACATTCATACACATGAATTCTCTATGCTTCTCAAAATGATGACTTTGATATTATTTTTTACAACGACCACTCTCGCCATGTGGGTGACTACATCATGAATGTCGAAAAATTTTTGGGGCTCATAGAAGCCAAATGAAACCGACTATATTTTTATATGTTGAAATAAATGGTGATATCGTCAGTATCTAAGCAACTCAATCCACTGGGTCAACTACCAACAATGAGCCAACAAACAAGAAGGGGCCTCCAAAGGGATTTGCAATGTGTTTATTGTCTATAATGGCCATTTGTAGTAGCTTCTCTCCCATCCTCAATAGGCTTTCATCAATAGATCTGTTGTTATATTTTTTAGGTAGAGTTGGCAGTGATCATCTTCCTTAGATTTCTGAGTTAGAGTTAGCAGTGATCAATGGGAAACTCAAGGAAGCACAACCACTTGTTGCTCTGGTAGTAGTGGTTTTCTAGGGTTCCTGTGTGGATGCACAACCACTTGTGCCCACATTGTTTATTTTTGGAGATTCCATTGTCGATGTGGGGAATAAAAACTATTTGTTCACGCTTATCAAGTCAAATTTTCTTCCTTATGGAAGGGACTTTGACACCCACAGTTCCACTAGATGCTTCTGCGAAGGAAGACTCGCCTATGTTGGTTAGTCCTGCAAACTCTGTGAAATATTTATTTAAATGCATCATAGTATTCTTTTAAGAATGCAATGATAATGGATCTCGATATTAATATTTCTGATCTTGGATATTCTGAGTTAATATCTTATATTCATGTGTGTGTGTGTGTTTGATGTTTTTCATATTTTTCGCAGTTGAAGTACTTGGTTTTACGTATTTGTGTGTGTGTGTGTGTGTGTGATGTTTTTTTTTGAGTTTTTTTTGCAACTAAAACACTTGGTTTTACGTCTTTCCCACCATCTTGTATGATCCTGTATGCTTCTGGTCGAATCCTACTAATTGGGGTGAAATTTGATTCTCATGCATCCAACTTTTACGATAATACATCACAGTTCTCAGTAAGCACTGGCCACATGGCTTTAAATTTCTGATATTTGTTTGTTTGTGTGTTTTTTCATGTTGGATGTCTTCATTGAATTTCACTGGTGAGTTGTGGAATTAATTTTTGTCCAAGTAGTTGTGACTAAGGGATTAGAGAAACTAATCCCTCAAATTTATCCATGAGATATGTCTCTAGAAAATTTTATCTGGTAATGTTTGGAATACCAAATACATTCTTGGATAAGTGGTAGTAGATAAGGGAACTCTTTCTCATCCATGACAAGCATGTTGGTAATTTGTGGAATAAGTTCCTGGGTAAGTGGCAGTAAACCGAGAGAACTCTTTCTCATCCATGACAAGCATGTTCATAATTTGTGGAATCGATTCTTGGGTAAGTGGCAATAATTTATGGATATCTCCCTTATCCATTAATAGAAATGGAACAATGACTTGATCATTTTGATCAAAAAAATTACACTCATTCATAAGTTCTTTTTGTCTATTATCTTTCAAAAAATAAAAATAAAAACTCAACTATACCCATTGACAAATTTCAATGTTTATCATTTCAATGATGTTTTTCTTATTTTTTTCTACATGCAAGCACTTTGTAACAATATTACAAACACTCTATAACTATCAAAAGAACTATGTAACCATATCACAAGCACTAAACAAGAAAACAACAACTCATCACTTACTTGGTTTTTATGTTTGGTTCATGTATTTTTCTTTATCGTCATTGCTACAAAGGTTATCAAATAACATCAATGAATATGGGAAAGTGCACCGAATAGGGAATGCCTTAACCAATGGATACTCCTATTTGTTGTGTAGGATACCCACACAAGATCAATTCCAGTGTCGATGAGCAGCGATAGATCCCGTCGAGGAGTCCCAAGGATAATTTGAATGAATATCCTCTGAAGCTATGAACATACAAATACTCCCCATGCTTCCATTATTTTCCATTCTTTTCACCTTCCCACGCCCATGATGCATCCCTCGATTTAGTTCCCAGGCTCAATTCTTGGTCTCTTCCACCTTCTTGGCTAGTTTACCAGGAGAAGCAGGAGGAGGAATGAGATGGGTTGTAAAGAAGATATATGTCATGTCTCTGATGTGTATATCATATCTACGCATGAAGATGTCCGGAAAGACAAATCAATATGGTTTAGGGTTTAACCATGTGATTCATATATTAATTTTCTTCATTATTTTTATGTTTAATATTCAAATTTAGTTTATCTTACGAAATTATGAACATTATTATACTTTAATTTATAAAAATAAGTTATAATATAATTTGGAAATTCACATCTTTAATAAAAATAAATTACAAAGTTTTATTAAACATGTGAATCACATATATAGATGCCCATAACTAACTAGTGATCAATACTAGCAATACCATGCATATCATAACCAAATCCATACTCTATCAATTAGTAATCAAGAGAATTATAGTCTTACTTCTTTCTAAAGATCAAGCATGATAATAGTATGACGTTATAGAAACAACATATTTATCTTACATATATGTCATATATTATGGGAATAATTATACCAATCTAACTTGTAACGTAGATGATCTAAGAGATTGAAATGACACTCTATATGAAATTTCTTGTATTCTCCATATCCATTGATGACCAGTAACAAGCAGTGATTGAATAATGGTAATCAAAGTTGGAAACACAACCCATCCATATAAAGCATAAGTAAGAGGTATTTAATCATAACTCCAACACGTGTAATTAGTAACATACTAATATCATAGTAACCCTTACCTATGTATTATGTATAATATGGCATACATTTCAATCATAGTTACTCATATCATCTTACTATAACCTCAATATGGCACATAGTTTGTCATTGATTCATACTAATCAAAGGGTTAGATCAAGTAAAGTTGAATAAATATCCTATTTTTATGGTCACACTTATGAGTAGTTGGATAGTACTTGTATACTATTCAATATGACTGGTATGAACTATGTGTATTAGTAACCGAACCTGTTGTAAGCACTTGTATTACAGTCATAAGCTTCTACTAAGATGGTAACAATACATAATCTTCTACTAATATGATGGCAACAATACATAGATAATGAGTACTAAGAGCTTAGGCGTGATGTTACTATCTTATATTTAGACTTATCTATAGTTGTCTTGTTGATTATGTCTAGCCTTTGTTCTCTCTATAATCACTTGTGTTCAACCGGTAGAGATAATGCCCCAATAAGGTCAAATAGGGAAGTGTAAGTAATATAACCATAGTAACTATAATAAATGAACTTAGTACTATCATTATTTTTCCTATATTACACATGTATTTCACAGTTTAATGATTATGGAATAAAGGGAAATGATATTTTATCACAACATCTATTAATCTAGTTGTATTGAGCTAAACCACTTGATGTTAATAAGCTCACATAATATGAGTAAGTAGTACTAATCCACTGTAATCACATGATCTCGAAGTAATCCTACATAGTATTTGGTATAATAAGCCTAATTATATAAGCTAGTAGTATACCCATTATAAGTATAATATCAAAACAGATATGATAGTGATTACCGTTGACCCAAACTAATATGGTAAATGAGACCAACATAGATTTTTTTTTGTAGTTTTTCTTAAAAATATATTATTAATTTTTTAATACCTATGCAGGCATAAATCAAATTCTATCTCCTCTCAAGAATTGTTCGAAATCACATTCCAAAATCAACTTATATCTCCTCTAAAGAGTTGTTCGAAATCACATTTTTCTTTTGCCAATTTCAGTGTTAATTAAGGAGACATAGAATTTACATTTTAGGTTTTTGTGATTTCTCCCATTGTCGGTTTGTTATGTGGTGTTCATGAAATTATGGTGAATGGAGCTTCCTTTATGAGTCCGCTCTGTATACCCTCAAGAGGGTAGACCTAGACATATGCTCATTGGCTCATCCAACTCTATTATGGTGAATGGAACTTCCTTTGTCGGTCTGCCTTTGTATACCTTAAGAGGGTAGACCTAGCCATATGCTCATTGGATCATCCAACTCTATATTGTGGATTGACAATATCACCAGCAAAATGTTTTGAAAATGCAGTTTCAGTTCTCTAGTGAAATACAGCCTGCAAGTAGCATTTAGCGTTATATTTTCCTCAGTATGCAGGGATTTTATCAAAGAAGTGAACTTAGACAACAAGGGATATGCAGTCTCAAATATCTTTATCTCACACAGGTTTTGCATAAATTCAAATTTCAAAGCAGTGAACTTAGGCAACAAGGGATATGTTGTCTCAAATCTCTTTATCTCACACATGTTTGGCATAACTTCAAATTTTGTTCGAAGGGACTATGCTGTCATGCAACACTTGTTTTTATAGTTAATAATGTATGGAAAGGTATTTGTATTAGAATTTTTGGATAATATTAATTTTTTTATTTTTTACATAATTTATTATTAAAATATCATAATATGAAAGTTAAACGTTGTAATAATTAATAGTTATAATTTATGTTTTCATAATCAAACATTTATATGATGAATAAGTAAATCGTGTACATAACTATTAAGAAATTTAAAATTATTCTATTTTAATGATGATTATAGTTTTATAAAAATTTTACATTTGAAAAAACAAATAACGTAAAATATA
>JZKD02S1256920.1:526110-550824 GCA_000966675.3 Picea glauca
GGGGGGAGGATTGAGGGAGGGATCGAGAGAGATATAGAGAGGGAAGGAGGTTGAGAGAAGATAGACAGAGTGAGTGGGGTAGAGAGAGAGGGTGGAAAATGATGGGGTAGAGAGAGAGGGGAAGAAGGGGACAAGAAGTGAGGGGAATATGGGGAAGAAAGAGAGGAAGAGGGGGAGAGAATGGGGGAGACAATAAGTGAGAGAGAGGGAGAGAGTATTTGGAGAGAGAGAGAGGAATATAGATGGAGGTAGGGAGAGAGGGGGTAGAGAGAGAGAGAGGGGTGAAAGAGAGATATTTCATGTTAACAGGAACACACACGCATTCATGTTCCTAATAATGTGCATGTGCTTTAGGAACATGCACGTGTTCCTAAAGCACATGAGCATTATTTTTATTGCAATTGTTTTTAGGAATGTGCACGTGTTCTTGTACACATGTTTCTCATGAACACAAAAATTCTTAAGAACGTGCACACATTCTTGGGAATGTACCTACATGGTTTGTTGAGTGAAGATTTGTGTTTTTGCAAACCTATCACATCAGGTATGTGTGCACATTCCTAGAAATGTCCACGTGTTCCTACAAGTACATGTTCTTGTTGACCCCCTTGCCAGTTTTTCGGGCACCAACTTCGTGCACTCACCCATATATATATATATATATATATATATATATATATATATATATATATATATATATATATATATATATATATATATATATATATATATATCACATGAAATATTTTTTAATATTTTAATATTAATGTATTAAATGATCATAATTCCATGTTTACCCCATATCTATAGAGGGATCAAATCTCTCGAGGTGAAAACCTTTTTTAGAGTGCAAAATTTGAAGAAAGGTTAAAGGTTTGCACCTGGAGAGATTTGATCCTCCTCTATGCTGGATAGATCTGGGGTTAACATGGATCTATGTTGGTTATAATATTAATTGTATTTTAATTTACTTTATTGTTTAAATCTCGAAATGAATAATAAACCGTGAATAAATAATTTATGTTGTTATATATTTAATAAAAATTCAATATATTTTAAAGCATTTAATCTAATAAATATTAAATAAATAATTTATACTTATAATTAATTATCACTTATTTAAATTAATGAAATTTAAAAACAAATTAAAATAGATTTAAATCATATTGTATATCATTTAAACTTTTTACTTATTTTGAACATTTTATGTGGGGTTGTGAACATAAAACTATCAACATTAACATGCAATAAAATTATTTATGAGTTATAAAAATGTAGACCTGTCATTTTCTTCTTATAAGGTACCCCATGAACCAACTTTAATGATTATAGCTTTCTCCTTATACAAATAATTTTTATCGGTTTTATTTTCATTTATGTAAACATTTTATTTTTGTTAATGTAAATGTAAAGAACATTTATTTTATTTTCCTTGTAGTAAGTAAAGATTAGTAGATGGGTTTAATGGAAACGGTTCCACGGGAGGAGGATTTCCATAAGAGAATCTTGAGTGGATGTATGGTGAATCTGATATTGATGATGTTAGGCAATGGCAACATGAACTACAAAGTGGTTTATGAGGAGGAAGACATGGAATATTCTGATGACCCATTGGAAGGACAACTGTCATGACCCCCTTGGAGACCCACCTGAAATGTTAAGTTTCATCCTCTCTCCGGGGTGAAGCACCATGACATTTCCCACTCCAGGGAAAGATCAACCAAAGGTACTTCTTCTAGACTACACCTCTTCACCTAGAGCATACCCATACTTCATTCTAGACTACGGGAGAGTTGCACACACACTGTATATGATTCACTTGTATACTTAAGCAATGTTAACACATTCAACACTTAGCCAATTAAGCATACACAATCATGAAACATCTGAAACACAAGAGAGACACTGGATATAAGTGTGGGTGGCAGTAACATGCCTAACGCTTGACTTATTGTATGCAATACAGAGTTACAAGTACAAAGAGCAGTTCTAGCTTGGTTACAATGACTTGAAAGAATCACATGACTCTCCTCACACCACCAAGTTTGTCCAACTCTCCACCTAGTCACAATAGATCCACCTCACTTTATTGTCACTCCCTCTTTTTATACTTGTGGTTTTCCCCAATGAGCCAACCTGGTCCCATGTGTTGTCTTCACACTTTGCAAAACTTTCCTCACAAAATCATTGTAGACCCATTGTCAATGCCATCCAAATCAACAGATATCTGGACCAAGTCTCACCTTGATCACTTGTGCGCCCCCATCTCTTGGATGTTTGGTGATACTTGTCTCTTGCTCACATGTTTTCTTCATATTCCTTGTTGTTCCTTGACTTGTTCATTCCTTGTATATTTTATATGAGCTCTACTTTCTTATCACTGAGAGGGGGGAGGGGGTGAATTAATGACACAATAATTATATCTATTTTTATTTTATTAAGGAAAACAGAATTTTGACACAGTATTTTATCATGGAACCCAATTGGGAACACCACAAACTCTTTTCTATTAACTGCAAAATTTGTTTTACATGTTACATAGAAGGAATATGTACTTCCTTTTTTATCAACACCAACTGATAAGGATGCACCCACACCCTAGTTCAACAACACCAACTGGTAGGAGGCTATGACCCCCTGTTTAGTCAGCTACAACTGACAAGGAAGCACCAACTCCCTCTGTAGGCACCAACCTGCCCTTGCACCACCCAACCACCCTTATTTTCTAAATCTGGACAACTTCTTTATCAAGTCTTTACTACATCTCTCTCTACTTCTCTGATTTAATATATTCTCTGATTCAGACTGCAGAGACACACTTTTTCTCAACACTCTTCCTCATTTATATATATTCTTCAAAAACAGTGTGAGAGTGATACACTGTGTCCCTTGGTTTTGAACCATCATACCTCTTTATTTAACTTAACCATAATCACTGATTATTATTTTTACTGTGAAGGGTTTTCGTAAATTGATCACATATGGATCAATTTCATCCTTTAAACTCGATCCCGAATCTCTGTTATTTTCACAGAAACCAAATTCTGCGGAGGCACTTCCTTCAAACCATTACATGTGACCGAGCATTACATAACCACAGACTTACCAATTACAACAACGTATTGTATATTCATTTAAATATCTTATATCATATGACCAACGGTGGTGACTAGATGCTAGGCCAAACGAGCACTTGAGCACTTATCAATTCAATGGTCAGATTCAATCTTTTGATGAGATGGATGGCTGATAGAACTTCTCACATTGGAACTTCGGGTTTTCAACTTTTCAAACCTTCAAATCAGATCACACTGTTTATTTCACAAAAGCAAATCAATGGTTTGATTTGATCCTTACACTCATCCTTTCATTTTTTAATCCAACGACTAGGACTTAATCAAGCATCGTGATGGATGGCCACCATTTATTCCAGGTCATCGACTATTGTACTTACACCATCCTTCCACTATTATATGATTGATGGTTGAAAATACACCCAAAGTGATCTTCAGATCAAATGACTCATGTCCTTGCTAGACTGGTCGACTGAAGTGGTCTTCCACACATCCTTTTTGATGTGGTCTGTTGACATGATCTGCCACATGTCCTTGCTAAAATGATCTACTGACGTGATCTGCCATATTTCATTTGTTGATGTGGTCTGCTACATGTCCTTGTCGACGTGGTCTACCACGTTTCCTTGCTGATGAATAGATGGTTGAGGTTTACATGTCCTCTTGAATCGGATGGCTGAGGTTTACTTTGGATGATCTAGCGGTCAAGAATTTATTTCGACTCTCTGGGTCTCTGGGATTTCAAATCTCAAACTGAAAATTTTGAAGTGAGATTTTCCCGGAGCGTAACCTCCTCACATATTTAGACCCTAAACGAATGATGTTCGTTTGATCATGATTTTAGATCGACAGATCGATCTGTCTCTGATGTTGATTTCCTTTGGTTTAAATCCAACAACCCTCGGGTATTCAGGTAATCGAGATCTCATCCTTTTCTTATCCTATCCTTCAACTTTAAAGTGATCTGAAGGCTGACAAAAATTTGGGTCTATCGAGAACTCAGCCTTTATGCTTATCCTATCCTTCCAATTAATTTTAATCCGATGGCTAACGGGATTTCGGATAATCAAGAACTCAGCCTTTCTTCTTATCCTGTCCTTCCACTTAATTTTAATCCGACGACTGACGGGAATTCGGATATTCGAATTCTCAAACCTTTCAGCTTATCATGTCCTTCCTCTAAAAAGTGATCCAATGGTCGTGAAGACACTCGAAGCAGATCAATGATCAAGGATGGTTTTGGAACCACAACTTGGGAGTGATTTAACTCATCATCAAAACTCTACAATTTAAAGTTGTTCATTGTTGGTGAGTCAACCACAATCATCAATTTTTGAGGCTATAAGATATGACTCTCTTGAGTAATTGCGGAATTGGAAATAGCATGATATTTAATTCTCCTTTCAATCTCTGAAATCTATCCCTTTCATTGATCTGGTGATTGCTCATCTAACGGTCATGACTTAATCTAACTTAATCTAATCATTTTTTTTCAACCACAATCGTCAATATTTGAATTTATAAGATTGGACAGTCCTGATTAATTGCGGGATTGGAAATAGTGAATCGTTTAATTCTCCTTTCGCTCTCCTCAATTCATCCCTACCATTGATCTGGCTTGCAGATCCAATGGCACGATCCTCCAACGGTCCTCAAGCCCAAGGTCACTCATATGACCAAGGTCCATAATATGAGACGATCAACATGGTTAATTTCTTGATTGGACGGTTACTGAGACTTCTCACCTTTTCCTATGCATTGGTCTAGTTCTCAATATTTCCATCAATCCCGACGACACTTCTACAATGCGTTGTTCCTTCAGATATTTGATATTCATTTGCTTATGTACTATTTTTTCCCTTCTGAGCTTTGATCTTTGCATATCGTCCAACTATTTGACATCAATGACAATATGTCCAACAACCTCCCCCTTTGTCATTGATGGAAACACACAAACTTCATACACAATCTCCCCCTGTCATGATGCTTCTCTCCTCTGAAGTTACTCTCCGCCTTTGACATCAATGGCAAAGGGTTTCTCCTCCTATGATCTATTTTTCTAAATGATTTTGATCAGAGTCTTGACCATTGGTAACTCCTCCTGGAATCACACTTTTCCTTTCATAACTGAATGACTCCTTCTGACATTGATTATTGCTTCCCCCTGATTTTGTGCCAATTGATTCATTTTTATCTATTTTGAGAGATTTAGGTTGGAAGAATAATTAATCCCAATTTTTTCCTAATATATTCAAATACATCTCTACTTAAGCGTTTTGTGAAAATATCTGCCACTTGTTCTTGTGTTGGAACATATTCCAATTTAATGTTCTTATTTTCAGCCTGATCTCTTAGATAGTGGTACTTTATGGGAATGTTTTTCAATTTTGAGTGATGGACAGTGGATAATAGTAGGTTCTTCAAATATTGTTTTGATGTCTTATAGGGTTTGTTTCATCCATTCCACTTATGTGCAACAGTCTGCTACTGCAATATACTCAGCTTTAGTGCTAGACAGAGAAATTGAGGAATGTTTCTTGCTTATCCAGGCTACCAATGATTCTCCCAAAAAGAATGCTCCTCCACTTCTACTTTTTTTTTCATCTACACTTCTTGCCCAATCAACATCTGAATAAGCTTCTAAAGTGAATGAATCATTGCTAGGGTACCACAAAACAAGATGTATGGTTCCTTTTAAGTAACTAAAGATTATTTTTATAGCTTGAACATGGCTCTCCTTTGGTGCTGCTTGGAATCTAGCCAACATCCCAACAGCTTGCTTGACACCAGGTCTGGAAGTTGTTACATAGAGAAAAATCCCAATCATTGATCTGTAGTGTTTTGGATCTAAAACTTTGGACTCATCATCCTTGCTTAGTTTGCATCCCACTGTCATAGGTGTACTGACAGGTTTGCAATCCTATAACTGGAATCTCTTAATCATATCTTTAACATAATTATACTGATGGATAAAGGCTCCTCTTTTGGACTGTATTATTTGTAATCCAAGAAAGAAATTTAGTTCGGCAAGCAAAGACATTTCAAATTCTTGTTGCATCATCCTAGGAAAGTCCTTACTCATTTTTTCATCATCACTGCCAAATATAATATCATCAACATATACTTCCACAATAATCATGTTTTTACCATCAATTTTGCAGTAAATATTGTTGTCTAATGATCCCCTTTTCAGGCCTTGTTTTTGTAAGTAAGAATCTAGCCTTGCATACCATGCTCTGGGTGCTTGTTCTAGCCCATAGAGTACTTTCTTTCATTTACAGACATAGTCTCCTTTGTTAGTTAATTTGAATCATTCTAGTTGCTCAATATAGACTTCCTCTTCTAAGTTTCCATTGAGAAATGTTGACTTGACATCCATTTGGTACACTTTAAATTTTCTGTAGCTGGAGAAAGCTAGGAACATCCTAATTGCCTCCAATCTAGCCACAAGTGCAAAGTTTTCTTCATAGTCTACTCCTTCAACCTGAGCATACCCTTTACAAACCAATCTAGCTTTGTTCCTGATTACTTGCCCATTCTCATTCATTTTGTTTTTATACACCCATTTAGTTCCAATGACATTTTTGTTTTTTGGTCTTGGAACTAGTTCCCAAGTTTGATTTTTTTCAATTTGGTCCAATTATTCATTCATAGCTTTGATCCAATTATCATCTTTACATGCCTCTTTGATTGAGCTAGGCTCAACATGTGAAAACAATTCTATTTTTGTTTGATACAATAGTTGTCTTCTTGTGTGCACTCCATCATTCATATCTCCAATAATTAGTTCTTCAGGATGATTCTTTTGAGTAATTCTTGAGGGTGTCTTTGTGTCTCTTCTTGGGAATTCTTTTCTTATGTTTCCATCTTGACTATCTTCTTCAACTTCACTAGTATCCATATCATCCTCTTCCCTTTCTTTTTTATTCTCTTCTACTTCTTCTACTTATGTGTCGATTGTCTCATCATCATCTTCATCTTCACTTTCAAGTATAGTCTCTTGATTTTTTATCCTTATCATTTTTAGGTCATCTACCTTGACATCTGCGCTCTCAAAAATATTATGTGATCTAATATTGTGGCATATGTATGCTTTCTTGTCAGAAGCATATCCAAGAAAAATACCTTCATTAGGTCTGGCATCAAATTTTACAACACTCTCATCAAGTCTTTTGATGTAGCATTTACTTCCAAAGACCTTGAAGTATTTTTATCGATGGAGCTCTTCCAAACCATAGTTCATAAGGAGTATTATCACTTTTAACCCTGAGCTGACCTCTGTTCAATATGTATACTACTATGCTTACAACTTCCCAATATCCATCAATCAATTTTGCTTCATTGAGCGTAGTCCTTGCAGCCTCCTGAACTGTTCTATTATTTCTCTCAGCAATCCTATTTTGTTGAGGTGTTCTGGTAGGAGAGAATTGTCTTTTTACTCCATGGGTTTCACAGAAGAGATCAAACTCTTTTGAGGTGAAATCACCACCATTGTTTGATCTAAGACATTTGATTTTTGTCTCCTTTTCATTTTCAACAAGGGCTTTAAAGGCTTTGAATTTGTTAAGTGCTTCTGATTTTTCTTTGAGAAAACATATCCAACCCATTCTAGTAAAATCATCAATGAACATAAAGTAAGACTCTCCTTACAAACTCTTCATCCTTGTAGGTCCACATAGGTCAGTGTGAACAATCTCTAAAGGTTTTGAGGTTGAGTATTCTTTTGCCTTGAACCTTATTCTAGTTTGCTTCCCTAGTTGACATTGTCTACACATAGAATTTGAGGGTTTTATGATCTTTGGAAAGTTTCTTACTGCACCAAGATTGATGACTTTCACTATATTGTCAAAGTTAACATGCCCCAACCTTCTATGTCATAGCCAACTTTCATCTACTAAATTTATATGACACTTCTCATTCAATTTTGCATCTAGTATATATTCATTTTCAGGATTTCTAGGAGCAGTACCAACTAATTTTCCCGTGTCTTCTCTCCTAATATCACATTTTTTGGAATCAAAGATGCATAGGTGCCCCTAATCACAGATTTGGCTAACACTTAATAAACTAGGCTTCAGTTTTTCAACAAGTATCACATTTCTGGCTTTGTCTTTTCCCAAACTCGCAGTGCCTTTCCCAAGTATGTTACCTGAAGCATGATCACCACATGTAACTTTCCCCTTTTGTTTATTTAAGTCTAAGAACTTGTCCTTGTTACCTATCATATGTTTTGAGAACCCACTATCAACATACCAGAGATCCTTTTTATCTTGAGATTTTAGGGCAATAAGACATTCCTTTTTTGATGTTTTTTTTCTCCAAAGTTTCTTTTTCTCTCTAATGAACTTTGGTTGTTCTAAGACTTCCAATAATCTGAAATTAATGGTCTTATGTCCATAGTTATGACATATGAAGAATTCAGGTCCCCTTCTTGTAGAGGTGCAAAGGAGTTATAGTTTATTCTTTTAACTTGATTTACTGCTTGGTTATCCTTAAGGATATAGTTCTTAACCTTCATATTTTTCCTTCTATATGCTCTACAATTTATAGCTTTGTGTCCGAAATTAGTGCATGCAAAGAAATAACCAAGGAAAATGCGAGGATAAATGTTTTGATAAAACTTATTTGGTATTGTCTTGTCTTCCTTCCTGATGGGTGGAACTAATCCTCTGGAGTTCTGATCATTACTTATCTTCTCTTCATTTTTCTTATTGAATATTCTGAGGAGAGCATCTGCATAAGATTTTGAGATAGCTTGGCTTTCTTTTTGAGAACAATCTATTCCATTTTTATTACCTAAATCCCTTTGCGTGGTAATAATCTTATCTAATATTTTAGAGCTATTTTCATATCTTGTTTGAATGATTTTTCCATCTAGTTCTTTTCTTAGGTGAACTATTTATGCCTCCATTCTTTCACAGGTTATTCATTTTTCTTTAAGGGACTTTTCTAGACGTTCTTCGATCTTATTTTCTTATAGGATTTGGTTTTTCAGGTTGCTCATGGTTTTTTCCATCTCCTTTTCTTCTTGTTCATGTTTTTCCTTTTGTTCAACTACAAAACTTTTCAGTTGTCTATATCTGGTATTGTATTTTCTTAATTCATCTAAGGCATTAAGAAGTTCTTCCTCCATATTAACTTTTGCTTCATCTTCTAACTCTTTCTCATGTTTAATTTTTTCCATCTCATTAGATTCTTCAATACCTAAAAAAAGGACTTCATCATCATCAGATTCATCGTTGTCACTAGACTTTGATGAATTGTTGTTTTCTTCTTTTGAGTAAAAATTATTTTTCCTTCCTAAAATTTTTTCTTGTAGTTGGGTTTTTCCTTCTTCTTGTATTGTTTGGTGTTGTTTTCTCCATATTCAGGGTCCTCCTTGGGATAGGGACACTTGGCTGCAAAATGGCCAACCTTGCCACAGTTAAAACATTTGAAAGGCAGCTTGCCTTTGTATCTCCTTGATCCTTTCTAAAGTTTTTTAATGAAATTTTCTTCTTCCACATTAGATTCTTCATCATGGATGGATTGAATTTTTTGTTTCTGATTTATATTTTTCTTAGATGCTTTTAAAACTGTTTCATTTTTTGTTGATTTATCATTCCCTATTCTCATTTCATATGCTGTAAAAATTCCATGGAGTTGATGAACTGTGAGTGTGTTTAGATCAGATCTATCTTCAATTGTAGAAATTTTTGCATCATATCTCATAGGTAATGACCTTAGTATTTTTTTCACATTGGGTTTATCTATAATTTCTTCTCCTGCCGCTCTAATTGAGTTAACCACTTCATCTACCCTATGAAAGTACTCAGCAATATTTTCTTCTTCTTTCTTTTTCATATTTTCAAACTGAGTTCTATAGGTCTATAGCTTGGCTTCCTTGACTTTTTCATCTCCTTCATATACATCCTCCAACTTGTCCCAGATTTCTTTGGCTAATTTGCAATGCATAACCTTCACGCATATAGAATTAGTCAACTCTCCTAGAATTCCATTAACTAATCTTGAGTTGTCATTACATATTTTCTTTCCTACAATGTCTTTGGATGGAGTAGTTGGTGCAGTGTAACCATCTACAACAGATTGCCAGATATCAAAACCAAGAACCAACAGGAAGTTTTTCATTCTTGTTTTCCACAAAGCATAGCCTCCTCCATTGAAAAATGGTGTTTTGTTGTTAGACATTCCCTCTTGTTGATCCATCTTCAGGATCTACCTTCAAGTTTGTTAGACTGTGCTGAAGGAACCTGTTCTGATACCAATTGAAGGATCAGATCCTGTCACTGAGAGGGGGGGGGTGAATCAGTGACCCAATAATTATATCTATTTTTCTTTTATTAAGGCAAACAAAATTTTAACACAACATTTTATCGTGGAACCCAATTGGGAAAACAACAATCTCTTTTCTATTAACTGCAAAATTTGTTTGACATGTTACATAGAAGGAATATGTACTTCCTTTTTTATCAGCACCGACTGATCAGGATGCACCCACACCCTAGTTCACCAGCACCAACTGGTAAGAGGCTACGACCCCCTGTTTAGTCAGCGACAACTAACAAGGAAGTACCAACCCCCGCTGCAGACACCAACCTACCCTTGCACCACCCAACCACCCTTATTTTCTAAATCTGGACAACTTCTGTATCAAGTCTTTACTGCATCTCTCTCTACTTCTCTGATTTAATATATTCTCTGATTCAGACTACAAAGACACAGTTTTTCTCAACACTCTTCCTCGTTTATATATATTCTTCAAAAACGGTGTGATAGTGATACACTATGTCCTTTGGTTTTGAACCATCACACCTCTTTGTTTAACTTAACCATAATCACTGATTATTATTTTTACTGTGAAGTATTTTCATAAATTGATCACATATGGATCAATTTCATCCTTTAAACTTGATCCTGAATCTTTTTTATTTTCAAAGAACCCGAATTCTATGGAGGCACTTCCTTCAAACCATTACATGTGACCGAGTGTTACATAACCACAGGATTACCAATTACAGTGACGTATTGTATTTTCATTTAAATCTTTTATATCATATGACCAACGGTGGTGACTAGACGCTAGCCAAGCAAGTGCTTGAGTGCTTATCAATTCAACGACCATGATTCAATATTTTGATGAGATGGATGGCTGACGAAACTTCTCACTTAGGAACTTTGGGTTTTCAACTTTTCAAACCTTCAAATCAGATTCGACAGTTTATTTCACGGAAACAAATCAATGGTCTGATTTGATCCTTACACTCATCCTTTCATTGTTTAATCCAACGGCTACGACTTAATCAAGCATCATGATGGATGGACACCATTTACTTCAGGTCTTCGGCTATTCTACTTACACTATCCTTCCATTATTATATGATCAACGGTTGAAAATACACTCGAAGTGAACTTCAGATTGGACGACTCATGTCCTTGCTAACATGGTATGATGACGTGGTCTACCACATCTCCTTGCTGACATGGTCTACCACATTTCCTTGCTAACGTGATCTTCCATATGTCCTTTGTTGATGTGGTATGCCACATGTCCTTGCGGACGTGGTCTACCATGTGTCCTTGCTAACGAGATATGTTGATGTGATCTACCATATGTCTTTGATGATGTCATCTACAACCATGGTCTGTCACATTTCCTCTTGAATCAGATGGCTGAGGCTTACTTCGGATGATCTGGTGGTCAGGAATTTATTTCGACTCTCCAAGCTTTGGGAATTTCAAATCTAAAATTAAAAATTTTGAAGTGAGATTTTCTTGGAGTGTAACCTCCTCACATCTTTAGACCCGGAAAGAATGATGTTCATTTGATCATGATTTGAGATCGACGACTCGATCTGTCTCTGATGCTACTTTGACTTGGTTTAAATCCAAGAACCCTCGGGTATTCAAGTAATCGAGATCTCATCCTTTGCTTATCGTATCATTCCACTTTAAAGTGATCCGACGACTGATGAAAATTCATGTATGTCGAGAACTTATCCTTTGTGATTATCTTGTCCTTCCACTTAATTTTAATCCGATGACTGATAGGATTTCGGATAATCGAGAACTCAAATTTTCTGCTTATCTTGTCATTCCACTTAATTTTAATCTGAAGACTGACAAGAATTCGAATATTCGAATTCTCAAACCTTTCATCTTATCCTATCCTTCAACTAAAAAGTGATCCAACAGTTGTGAAGACACTCGAAGAAAAGCAATGATAAAGGATGGCTGCGGAACCACAACTTGCGAGTGATTTAACTCATCACCAAAACTCCGCAATTTGAAGTTGTGCGTTGTTGGTGAGTCAACCAAAATCATCGATATTTGAGGCTATACGATCTTAAGGTCCTCACTAATCGTGGAATTGGAAATATCACAATATTTAATTCTCCTTTCAATATCCGCAATCTATCCCTGCTGTTGATCTAACGATTGTGTATCTGACGGTCACGAATTAATACAACTTAATCTTATCGTTTGTTTGATCAAACAAAATCGTTGATATTCGAAGTTATAAGATCGAATGGTCCTGACTAATTGTGGGATTGGAAATAGAGAATGGTTTAATTCTCCTTTCTCTCTCTACAATTCATCCCTGCCGTTGATATGGCTTGCATATCCGATGGTCACAATCCTCCAATAGTCCTCAAGACCATGGTCACTCATATGACAGACATCTGTAATATGAGACAATCAACACGGTCAATTTATTGACTGGATGGTTGCTAATACTTCTCACCTTTTCCTGTGCATTGGTCGACTTCTCAATAATTCCATCGATCACGATGACACTTCTACAATGCCCTCTTCCTTCTGAGCTTTGATCTTCATTTGCTTCTGTACTTTATTTTCCCTTCTGATATTTGATCTTTGCATATCGTCCAACTGTTTGACATTAATGACAATACATCAATGACACTACTTCCAACACCCTTATGGATTTTCTTATCCCTTATGGATCGACATGTCACTTCGGTCTCTTCATGTCCTTTCAAACCATCGTGCCCTGATGAATCGTCATGTCTCTTCTATACGTAACATCTCTTGGTGTTGATTGACTCCAACTCATCATGGGGTGTGTTAAGAGGTCAATCCAACCTCCCCATCGTGCCCCATGTCATTAATGCAAGTGGGTCCACTCCTTGTGCTTACACACCCAAGTCGTTCCACCCATGCTCTCGTGCAACCCAAGTCCATGTCTTTTGTTGCAAGGTAAATGAGGCGCATTCCACCTTAGTTCCACATGCTTAAAGTGTCCACCCAAGGTGTTCCTGAACATGCCTATAAAACTTTCATGCACCCAACCAATCACATCCTCCTCGCGCTTGTTGATCAACTTGTCTCCAAACATACCAAAGGAGTGCATGCTCTTGGTGGGTGCCATGGAGGGTTTATATCCTCCCCCACTCAAATTGTTTTTTCCACAACAAAACCTGTCGAATATGATATCCATGGTCCGTCTATTACCACCTTCAGATATCATATTTATCTTGTAATTTATACCTTCTACAACCATTGTCAAAACACTCTTCCTTTAGGAAGATCTTCAAAAATTTCCCCAAGTGTTGGATTCCCTTGACTCCTCATTGTGTCCATACTTTCAACTTCATTTTTCCTATTTCATGTACATTGGATCCTCTCAAGTTACGAACTGGTTGCAGGATGATTCTAACTATTGCATCCATCCTCAAAGAATGCATGTATCCACACCCAACAAACTCTTTTTCTATCTACCTCATAGTCCTCCCGTCCAATCTCCTTGGTCTATTGCGCCGCCCATTACATCCTCAACATTGACACATTTATTGTATAGGAAACCTTCTATTAAGGTTTCTGCGGGTTTCATTGTTTGTCTTTCTATAGTGATCCCCTATGCCAAGGTGAAGGAGGGTAGTGATTCAACCAACACATCCATCCCTATCTGGTCTGTCACAACCTTTTGAACTTTTCATGAACTTATCGGTTCTGGGAAAGGTCCTGCCCCTTGACTCAAGTCTCCTCCATAAGCCATCATGATAATCAGTCCATCATGCTAGAATTCAATGTATAAATTCTCCATTAAGTATTTTTTTGACACCTCTTCACAAGGTGTCTAAGATTTCACTGTCAGTTCCTCGACAATGTGTCTCTCTCTTGACTATTTAGTAGATAGAGTGTAACCAATAGTGGCCACCAACGCTATTGGCATACATTTTGTTTGACATGTGCTTTTTGCAAGTATCACAAGGCCAAGCTAAATTCCTTTTGTGTGCATCCCAACTCTTAGATCCATTCCATAGTGAACTGGATGTCACATATCCCCATGGCATTCGTATAAAAATTCATGATCATTGTGGGGTCTCAGTCTTCCATTCACACTTCCTCCACATTTGTCTCCATGTTTGGTTGAGTAAGTGCCTCAATGCACTATCTTGACTCAACACTTGAAGGCTTTATGGTGAGAAAGTCCCCTAACCTATCTTCTGCAAAATAATCACTACATGGTTGATAGTGGGTTGATTCGTGGTTCTTTCTTTGCTCCATGGCTCTAGAAAGTGTCACAAGTGAATATTCTAACTCTTTTTCACACTCCTGTGCAAAGTCCTATAGATTTCGCATCTGAACAACCTTCCCCATGATTGTCTTCACCAAATTTCTTGTTGTTTTCAACTATTATCCATCTTGACCCATGCTACCCAAAGATGTTGTGGTCAGAGTGGCCACTTTCTATTGCATCACAACGTAGGGTTTGTTCATGTAGCTCTCACTGACTCCCTTTTCATCTGATTGCATATATCCTAGGCATTTGTCCAAGATTCCTATTTGTCATCATAGGCACACTTGGTGTCCTATATTCATCCAAGAATACCAAGTGACTTTCATGAATGAGTGGTACTTCTTTGGAGATTATGAGGAATTATAGCCTCAATATCATCACATGATCATCCAATGGAGAAACAATCAAATATATGTTTCCAAACCAATATCCCACTCTCAATGGTGTGGAACAAACTATTCCTGTCACTGTCATCACTCTTGAGTTCACCACCTTACATAAGCTCGTGTTGTTCTTGGGTCTACGATGGAGTGACTTAGTGGCTTTTTCTCTCACAAAAAAGTGGGTCGTGTCAGTTTCCACTAAGGCCGCCATATTCAACCCACTTACGTTCGCACTCACAAAACAAAGTTCATCTACATCTTCACTTTGTGATTATTGTTCTTGGCCTCTTGTCTCTAACTCCCATATCCACACTAGTAACACATCCATGACCTATGTCATTTCTTTCGTATATTTCTACACTTGGAAATTCTTTGTCAAGGGTTCAGACTCTTCTATTGTTGGTATGGTTCAAGATTCTTCCAACTCAACCAACTAAGCCAAATTTCCTCTCAAAGGACAATCTATTACAAAATGATTTTGTGAACAAAACTAACGCCGTACTATCTTACATTTTCTATTAAGTGGATTGGTTTGTTCCTCTGTTACAGTACTATTTTCATGTTGGGTGTCCTCCTTGTCAAGTTCTCCCAACAAAGTCCATGTTAAGGTCTCATTTCCCCTTTCCATTTCCTTCATATTATCTATCTAGGATTCTTTCTATGGATCAATCTCATTTATTCTTCCCCAAGCTCTCTTGGAGTTTCACCATTAATTAAGTCATGTTGTCTACCTTGGTTCTCCAAGTCTCATTGCTTGTCTTTTCCATCTCAATTTTGGCTCAGGGAGTGCATTTGGTCCATATTCACCCTTGTTTCATTTGTTCAATGAAGTCCCCCACTGCTCTAAACATCCCATGGCATGGTTCTAAGTTGTTTGGCGATTTCTCTAGTGTTATTATCACTGAACGACTCATCACACTATATAGAGACTTTACAAGGGATCACCCTCCTCTATCCTATGTCAAATATGCCAAAATTCCTCAACCTTCCATCCTTATAACAATTTGTAATTTATTCACAATCACTAACTGTCATATACACTCTTTGGTGTGGTTTTGTGGTTGCATCAATCTATGGTTGTTCACCCTACCCAAGTGCCTTGGAGTTTCACATGAAATATTCCTTTGGCCTACACAAGAGTCAAAACCACTTCATCACAGCACATATTTTCCCAAACTCCGTAGTCTTCTGTCATTGTTTTCAATGAAATGTCTCTACAATGACACCAACTATCACGACTATGGTAGTGGTGAAGAGATTACTAATTATTCACTAAAAAATATCTAATGCCACCTGTCAAAAAATGTACAGTTGTCAAGAGAACAAAATTGTTCATCAAACGAACTCTGATACCACCTGTCATGACCCCTTGGAGACCCACCCAAAAAGATAAGTTTCCTCCTCTCTTTGGGGCGTGCAACATTGTGATGTTTCCCATTCAGATATGATACCAACTGAAGGTACTTCTTCTGGATTATGCCTCTTCACCTAGAGCATACCCATACTCCTTTCTATGATACATGCGAGTCGCACACTCACTCTATATGACTCACTTGTGCACCCCCATCTCTTGGATGTTTGGTGATACATATCTCTTTCTCACATGATTTCTTCATATTCCTTGTTGTTCCTTGACTTATCTGTTCCCTATCTATTTTATATGAGTTCTACTCACCCAAACTGTCACATAGTCTCACAGATCCTCATACGGCTTGTGGACCATCATGTCCCTTATGAACCATTTCATCTCTTCTGCATAGACGAGTCACTTTGGTCTTTTCATGTCCTTTTGAACCATCATTCCTTGCCAAAAGTTTGTGTCTGTTCCATATGTCATGTCTCTTGGTTTTGATTCACTCTAAATCATCATGGGGTGTTCCAATAGTTTTGGTCGACATCCCCATCACACCCCATGTCACCAAGGTAGATGGGTCCACTCCTTATGCATGCATTCCCAAGTCACTCGGCCTATGCTCTCATGCAACCTAAGTCCATGTATTTTGTTGCAAGTTAAGTGAGTCATGTACACCCTTGGGTATGCACACCTAAAGTGTGCATCCAAGGTGCTCCTACCCATGCCTATAATATTTTCATATGCCCAACCGATTGCATCCTCCTCACACTCGTCGATCAACTCACCTCTAAACATACCAAAGGAGCGCATGCTCTTGGTGGGTATCATGGACATAGATGATTTTAGGGGTTAAAATTTTCCATTGGGATAATTTTTTGTGGTTTTTCCCAAAAACATATTCACTAATTTCCATTTTTTATAAAAATGATTCGCCCAAATTCCATAGAATAAAATTATTTAACCTTAAAAATAGCCAAAATTTTATATAAACTATATAAAATCCTTATAAATTTGAATATTTTTACAAAACTATCGCGAAACATTTTACATTTTGCATATTAAGGAATAGTAGGATTATCCCAAGTTTCTACATTTTAATATAAAATTTTGTCCTTAAAATTATCCCTGGTCATGGAGGGTTTTACAACAAATGATTTGGTCAAGCCCAAGGACTAGATAACTATTCAATACAAAATATTTTGATAGTGTATATCAATTGGTGTCTATACAATTGCAAGAGGCCACAGTGTTGATACCTTGATCCAAATGGAGGACAGGGTGACGAGTCACTTCAACGATCATTCCAATGTCTATAATTACATGAGTGTCTTGCTTCATGCAAGGAGTTGTGAACCTAATATTGTAGATACACCAACCTTGAATTTTTGGTTAGAGAAGGATGGAGGTTTAATGTTCATGAGGTCTTATATTGTAAACCCATTGAATGAGGCATGTAATGAATTCAATTTTCTATGCAACAATGCAATTGAAAGACATGATACATATTCTAGTCTAGGTTTTGTTGGAAAAATGTTGGATTGGAAGCTCTTGAGTGGAGCTCCATCCTCTGATTGGGAGGTTGTAGAGTTACAGTCTCATGAGGGTTCTAGAAAACCCAAGTGGTGTAAGTGTATCAAAAAGTCTTAGGAGGTTATCAATTTCAACTTGGGTAGACAAACCAAACTCAATGAAATTATGGAGATGGGGGGATTAGGCATTTGTTGGAAATTTTCCAATGAGAAATGAGGAGTTGAAGAATTGGACCAAGCTAAACTTTGAGCTAGAGATGGGGTTCTCTCCTCATACATTATTGACGGTAGAAGGATGGTTTGTTTGGGTGTTTAGGATGACTTAAGAAGCAGAGAAAACATTCACCAATGTTGGAAATGGGGATCTAAATTCCAGTTCTTAGAGAAATGGCATATCGATTTCAATGCTCGGTTGACTAGTGTGGACATTCTATTGGTATGGGCTTGAATTCCAGGGATTCCATTTATTTTGTGGTCCAAAGAGGTTATTGAAGAAATTGGTAATACATTAGATGTCTATTACAAAGTTGATTTATCCTTCTTAGAGATTGGATGTTATGGTATGGCTCATATCCTAGTAGGATTGGAGGTGAGCAAAGGCCTGGAAGAAACAATGGATATGAGAAGTGGAGTTGAGATTTTTCATCTTACCCTAGAATATGAAGGGATACCCCTTAGATTGTGCATTGACATTGTTATGGGAATTTGGTTACAGATTGAAATTACTCATTTATGTGGAAGATAATGGGCTTCGAGAAAGCATCTGAGTGGTTCGGATATGATGGAAGTGGAAACACTCCAAATTCTGAGTAGGAAAGAGGATGTAGGGGTTCGAGAAATCTTGAATGGCCTTCAAATCAAGCCCTTAGTAGACTATTTTAGCACTTAGACATAGGCTAGTTCATGGAACCTAATTTGGATGTGTTCAGTGACAATAAGGAGAATAAGGCTAATTTGTGTAAGATGCACCAGTCTCATTCTATGAATAAAAGTATCTCTTTGAAATTTTTTGTTTTGGGGACTTAGGAAACTGAGGTTGTAACCAAAGGACCAAAATCCTTGAGTGATTTTTTTCATAGTTTGTTTGGTATAAAAAAAACTCAACCCACCGCCCCTCATTCCTATTCCTAGAAATGTAGAGGTTTTGGATGTTGTTCAAGCTCTAGAAAGATCCTTTTCAGGCCCTAAACTAGACTATGTTTTGGGTGGGAAGGAATTTCAGAATTCCAATCTTCTGCAGCTGGTGAAGTCTAACTTGAGACCTAGAAGTAAAGGTACTCTCAATTTTCCAAGAAAGGTGGCAGGAGTGTTAATATACTTTGAAGAGAAAATTCCAATATCAAAGGGGAAGAAAATCACTCATGAAAAAAGGAATAAAAATTACTTTACGCTCAATTTTATAATTTTTATTTATTTTTCGAATTTTTATTTTCTATATAAAAAAAAAAAAAAATTGCTTTGAATACTTTAAAAGAAGTATATATATATATATATATATATATATATATATATATATATAAAATAATTGGTAAAATATTTCACTTCATTCTTACAAGTGATGGATACATTTATGAAATTGGATGCATTTCTTATAAACATATATATATATGAATGAGATAATTGGTAAAATATTTTACTTTATTTTTAGAAGTGATTGATTCATTTATGAAATTGGATGTATTTATCGATTTTTTTTTNACTTCATTCTTACAAGTGATGGATACATTTATGAAATTGGATGCATTTCTTATAAACATATATATATATATGCATGAGATAATTGGTAAAATATTTTACTTTATTTTTAGAAGTGATTGATTCATTTATGAAATTGGATGTATTTATCGATTCTTTTTTTTTTTTAAAGAAAAGATGGATTGATTTATAAAATTGTATGTATTTGTGGATTTTATTTGTATAAAGAAAAAAGAAAAATTAAAATTATTAATTATTTCATATTCTAATTATATATTTAGATTTATTTCAATTTTATATTATATGATTTAGTTTTAAAAAATATTTTTTCATAAATATGTTGTATTTGTTTTTTCAAAGTATATATGTGTATTTTTTTATTTCTATAAGATTAAATTGTAATTGGAGGTAGTATTTAGTCTCATGTATAGGATTAAGATTAAATTGTAATTGGAGGTACTATTTAGTATTATGTATAGGATTAAGATTAAATTTTAATTGGAGGTAGTATTTAGTCTCATGTATAAGATTAAGGTTAAATGATATTTGAAAGCACACAATCTTATTGTTATAACCTGAACTATGGCAGTAAGGGATATTGGTTTTCTTCTGATTCTTGCACAAACTATTTATTGTGAAATCACTTTTTGGTCTTAGAGCCCTAAGCTTAACCCAATTCTAGATTAGGCTCTAAGATTAACCCAATTCTAAATTAGGGTTATGGGAGGGTCCAACCACAAATTCAATCGTTGACTTTATGGTGGGCCTTTCAATGGCTAGAATCTAGAATCGGGTTAAGGATGACCACTATTAGAGTAAGACCTAAAACTACTTCTCATTAGATAAGAGCTAAAAAAATAGATTAAAAAGGAATTTGGCTTGAGTGGAAATTTCCCCCCTTACTAATCATCAACAAATATTCACTGGAAGTTTTCCCTTTACTAACTATTAACAAATCAGTTCAAGATAGAAAGTCAATTAACAAATCAATTCAAGATAAAAAGTCAATAATAAGTATCCTCATTACTGATAGACCACTAAATTATTATAGGTTTTACTACTTTGTCTTTTTTTTC
Source organism: Picea glauca (assembly GCA_000966675.3). Lineage (NCBI taxonomy): Eukaryota > Viridiplantae > Streptophyta > Pinopsida > Pinales > Pinaceae > Picea > Picea glauca. Next base: position 546,761 of record JZKD02S1256920.1, read on the forward strand.
TTTAAAATGATTTAAAAGTTGATTAAAAAAATATATCAATATGATTATTGATAAAATATCATATCATGTGAACATTATAGAATATTTCATTTTAATTTTAAAAATAATTATTGATTTCTAAAATTGGATATATTTATAAAATCCATTTTTATAATAATAAAAAAAATATTTAAGCTATTAGTTCGTTCATTATGAAATTATATATTGAAGTTTTGTTAATATTCAAATTATTTTAACTTAATATTTCACTTATTTTTATTTCTAAGATTGATTGATTAATTTATAAAGTTGAAAGAATTATTTAAATTCATTTCTTTATAGAAGGAAAGTTTTTAATTTATTCACATCGAAATTATATATTTAAGTTTTGTTTATACATTTATTTGTTTAGAGTTGATCTATTCTAACTTTGTATTACATGGTTTTATTTATGTAATTTTTAATTTTTATAAATATTTTAGGTAAAAAATATTTATGTAATTTTTAATCACTAAAAAATTTGTTTATAAATATATCAAATAACTATTAGTAAAATATTTCATTAGGTGTATGACAATCAGTGATGGAGTGTATTATTAAGGCACTTTATGAAGTTATCGGTTTGAAATCTCCACTTACCTTGTGTGTAGTGTATAGGACATTATGGAGACACCTAGAGGTTATAGTGGTAATAGAATATTTCCTTCACTTTTAATTATTACTTCATTCATGTTTGAATTATATATTTAAATTCTATTAAGAATTTAACTATTTTAAAAAAATTTATAATATAGTTTTTATATATATATATATATAGAGAGAGAGAGAGAGAGAGAGAGAGAGAGAGAGAGAGAGAGAGATCACATTGTAAGTAGGGATAGTATCCCTCGAATGGGGTGTTAATGAGACAATTATGATGATGAGACTTTGGGATGATGACGTCGACACTTGGTGTGCCTCTTTCATTTCTTTGATGGTGTTTGACGTCTAAGTTAATGGAGGGATGATGCTTTCCAATCAGGGAATCATCATGATAAGTACAATATTTGAGGCTATTCAACAAACTATTATAGATGAATGAATGAGTTTTAATATCATGTTTGTGCTTGCAATTATGGTAATGGAGAGTTGTTATTTCACCCTAGCCATATTCTCGTCCTCATGGTTGATAAAACTAAGTCTCGCCTAATTTGGAAAAGCACCTTCTTTTATTCCCGGTGCTAATCCTCTCAAGTCCATCCAAATCCTACTCCTCTCTCTTTGTGATATGATCTTTCATCCCCAACAATATGCCTCATCTTTGTGGAATATTCATTCAAGGCAGTGGGATATTCCATGGTCTTAGTGGTGTGAAAAGAAAAAGGAGACCTCCAACATAACATATTAATGATGGGAGTGAGCCTAGATCTAGTGATATGTAGGATGAGCGCACTTCCTAGTACATGAAATAACAAGATGTCTCGCGAGGGAAACATGATAAATATAACATCCCGCTCTTGCGTTCACTGAGCGAACTTATTCTTGAGGACACTTGCTTGAAAGTGATCCAAGTTATTATTTCTATTGGTCGTTTTGATTATGATTATGAGATATTTTGGATTTGATGATATGTTAATTGGTTGTATTTACATAGACAAGTGTTATTGACTGGGTTCTCCTAAGTGTGCAGGACTTTGGACCTCGAGGATGCAGAGGCATCGATGAAACCCCTTGGACTCTAGAGCGAGTCAGGGAGTGGACTGTTGGGTTTGGATGTTATTGATGTGACATATGTACATATGATTAGATGTTATGATGATTGATTATTATTGCTGAAATGATTTGTTGATGGATGCAGGCTGATGATAACTTGTTGACCAGACTCACATGTGGAGTAGAGGGGTCATGCATGACAACCAGAGACTTTGAGGGAGAGGTGTGGTAGCAACCCTTCCACAACCTACTAGCACTCTCGTCGTGGCTTGAATTGTAGGTTAACGATTACCTAGTTCAAGAAGACCCACGATGTCATGATGGAAGACTGTGATAGTCACTCATGATGATTCTAAGGGGCACACAATAAGGCATGGGCCTTATTCCTTAGAGGCCCTTACTCTCCCACAATATCATCTGGCAGAGTATTGACTCCAGGGGTTTGACGTATACCAAATTTAGTCAAGAGGTGAGTGGAACCCTTATAATAGGTAGTGCATCTTAAAGGGCACATCACGCAAGAAAAATGAAAAGAGGCGAGTGGCACCCTTGGAGCACGTAGTGCGTCCTGAAGGGCATGTTGTGCAAGGAAAACGAAAAGAGGTGAGTGACACCCTTGGAGCACGTAGTGCATCTTGAAGGGCACGTCACGCAAGGAAAATGGAAAGAGGCGAGTGGCACCCTTGTAGCACGTAATGCTTCCTGAAGGGCACGTCGTGATTTTAACTAGTAAGTGAACAAACCTAGTCGGCCTTAAAATGATGGATGTTATAAGTAAAGTTTAATGACTAATTTTTTCCCTAATAAAAAAAAAGTTGCCCAGCGTAATGAAATTAAAACCTAGGTCTAAGTAGAACACGTGGTCAAAAATAATAATAATAAATAAACATGTAACAAGAAGGGGCGTAAGAAATTCAAACTTATTTATTAAAGTCAAAATTATAATGGAGGATTAAATTTTTAAAAAGGGGGAAATGTTTTTTTTTATCTATACTTGCTAAATTATTTTTTAATTAAAAAGGAAAAAGGGTAAATGGTTATTTTATCTACACTTGCTAAATTGATTTTTAGTTAAAAAAGAAAAAGGGGGAAACTTAAAAGAAATAGGAAACTTAAGGAAAAAGGGAAACTTAAAGAAAAGGGGAAACATAAGGAAAAATTTGAATGTCTAGCTTAGTAAGGAATCTTTCCTTTAGAACTTTCTAATCATGAACTCAACTAAGAATTAAGTAAGGAGTAAGTCATTTAAGAAGTGTAAGGGAATTTTGGGACACCGAGGAGCGTTTTTAGGAATGATCTTAGGTGGATGAGGGAAATAGGAACATTTAATTAATTAATAAAATGGATTGTCTAGTGCAACTAGGGGATTGAGTGACATGTTTACGAGGGAGGTTTTTTGAAATTAATTAACTGAAAAATAAATTTAATGAGAATTTGGGAAACCAATTACTTAAAAACTCTATAAAAAGAATGGAGGAGGAGGAGTATGGATCTCATCTTTTTGCGTAATGTTACGTTGTTGAAATTTTACTATGACTGAACTTTCTCTTGTGGGAGTTGGGATACCCAGCTTGGTTAACGAGTGGTAGCTTGACCTTGCAAGGCGATTTGGGTGTTAGCATTATCTGGTATTGTGTGCGTAGCCCCTTTGCAGCTCGGGGGGCTCACGGGGAAGAAGAGTACCTCGAGCGTTGGCTGGGAGGTATCAGTGAGGTCACATCAGTTGGAAAGCGGGAGCTGGATGGAGTGCATGTGAGACAACAACTTTGGAGCATTCACGTTTGGCCAAGGTATGCCTGTTAAAGTTGTTACTTGCAATAAAATTTAATTTACACATATTATTTTTCTGTTCTTGGTTGAAGATTTCATTTCCATGAGATTTCTTGCACTTGCTTTCCTACGATATTTGTAATCCCCTTGCTCAATGTATTCTGAATTGTTTTCCGGTGGTGAACCCTGTTAACTCTCCAAGAAACCCTCTGTGGTTGTAGACCAGAGGTGCTTGGTAACTTAAGAACTCAATGTTTTTGGTGTTTTTTATCAAAATGGATCAATGGGATGGCTAAATCAGAGTACAGCATTCAGACATTTAACATGTAAACAAATGAAACAGTGCCCTCAAGAATTGATTTATCAGTATTTAAACATCAAAGGTGAATGTGGAAACCATGTAACCAAACCAGTACGAAGTAGGGCTTGAGAGACATGCAAGAAACTGAGTCAATTTGTGAGCTGAACAATGGAAATAAACATTCACATTCAGAGCTAAACCAAACTAATACAGGGAAAGAGAAAGTGGAATCTGATGTCAAAACTGAGAGAAACCTGTGATCTATATTAGCATGAAAAGATGAATACAGTAGCCAGTTATTCCATCCAAAATCGAACCCCTG
>JZKD02S1256920.1:550834-579970 GCA_000966675.3 Picea glauca
TCATTGATTTGCAAAGATTTGGAAATGACGTGCTGAAGAAAATGCGCCGAAATATGGAACCTTTCGTTTTGAAACCACGAATGATCATCATGTCCTCCAATGCGGGCTAATCGGCAGTTGAAACTTCAATCAGTTCAGTGTTTTGACACATGGCTCGTGCGAAAGCACGAGCTTTCTTTTTGCTTGATCAAACCCTTTCGGCGGTTGCTTTGTATTTCAAATCGGCCATTTGCTGACGAAATCAAACGTTTTCGGTGGTTAATGAGCACGCCGGGGGCTCGCCCAAACCACCGAAAGTCTYCTTTTTGCACCYTTYGAATAAACCAAGTATCAAGAAATTTATTGAAATATGAAAACAGAAAACTAGTTGAGCATGCATGTGACCACTAGCTTAGGATATCCTCTACAAAGTTCAACCGAAAAGACGGTTTTACTTTGGGAGTTAACAAACCCAACCTCTGATTGCAATGGATTCTCTACATTTGTTTTTATTGATTAATGCGAAGAAAATTTGAGTTTTTATATTCTGTCCCTTATACCTTTAGTTATTAGTCTGTCCTTGAGCATTCGTCGAGGAGACGAATTGATGATCATCACTTCGGTGTTTAAAGACTTATAGATTCAAATGCCCTTCTTTCTTGTGCATGGATAATAAGTGAAGGATAAATTTCACCTAGTTATCGAACCCCTACTTATCTTTGTGTTTTTCTCTTATGATTAACCCCTGATCTTTGTGCCTTCTTTTAAATGAGTATCTCCACATCTTGATTGATTAAAACTCTGATTTTCTTTGCGTTTTTAATTGCTTAAACTTTGGTAAATCTCTATGTTTTGGATTGATAAACCTCTGTGTTTGTGAATGATAACCTTTGAGTTTTGAAGGCCCAATATCTTCATTTTGGATTGATAAACTCTACATGTTTGATTGATAAACCCAACATTATGGAATGGTAAATCTCTGATTCTTTTAATGATAATTCCCAGCGTACTAAATGGAAAATCTCTGCGTTTTTTATGATGTCTGGCATTGAGGAATGGTAATTCTCTGCATTTGTTTTTTTAATGATTGCTCCAATGTTTGAAATGCTAAACCTCTGATTTTTTGTTATTCCTGCGAATTTACATATGGTTGCGAATTTATACAAAACACCATTAGCACTTATTATTTTATGATATTTTGTATACTCATTTAAATAGTCAAATCAACATTGTGTTAACACTTGCCTACTCATTTAATAGTCATTTTGTATACTGTGCAAGTGCAAGACCAAAACACCATACACTACAACACTAAATTGATTTCTTAATTTTACTGGTAGATTAATTAACTATAGCAATTGCATGAATGCCAAGTAGATTTAAAGCTACATATTAATTGCCTATTGGTTGAATTGTGGAGGATATCAAATGCCCATATATTTCTTTTGGTTGGAACTGTTGGTACAAGTAATTTTGGTTAGAACTGTTGGTACAAGTAAATAGATAAATTGGCATCTACTTGGTCACTGGAATAACATCTCAACATGTACACTGCGTCAAAATTCAGTTACCAGTACAACTAGGATTCGAAATCCTGCAGAGAATCATGGAATATTGCCTCATACATTTAGTTTAATGTATGGGAAGAACATGAAACTTGAAGGCCCGTGCCAATGTGATTTGGGTAACCATTCACAACATTCTCCCTAAGCATTTGTGGCACTTGACACAGTATTTACACTACGCTTTTCATGGCACATTACACATATTTTGCACCAAGATTTATGGCGATTTTACCTCTACGATTTCATATATATTTATGTCAGAATTATCAATTATTTACTCTACATTTCATATATTTAACCCTACGTTTCATTAGCATATAACTTTGCGTTTCATATATTTAACTACTCGTTTCATCAACTCTGCGTTTCATTAGCATATAACTCCGCATTTCATATATTTAACTCTGTGTTTTATTAACATATATTTAACTATTTGTTTCATATATTTACTCTGTGTTTCATATATATTTATGACTGCATTTTAATACATTGAAAACGTTTTTATATATGATAAAAGACAACGATATTATATCATGAAAGTGATACATATTTTAACCTCTTGCTAAATACCTTTTTATATTGTTAATCTTGTTTCAAAGACAATGATATAATTGATTGTTTAAATCGATATATTGTTTAAAGGACAATGAATCATATGGTTAAAAGACAATGATTTTATTAATAGCATTGGACAACGATTGATAGCATATTGACAACGATTTATAGCATATTGATAGACAGTGATTAGACAACAATTTGAATACAGTAATAATTACCAATAAATACAGTAATAAATACAACAAATATAGTAACATCAATATATAGATTATATAGATAACAATTTTATTTGTGTTCCATTAAATAGCGATTTCATTATTTAGATCCTATCTGTGTCCCATTAAATAGTGATTTCATTATATACATCATGTTTGTGTTCCATAGATAGTCATTTTATTCGATTGTTTCAGTCTAAAAGTTAGCGTATTCAATTTTAAAGGACATGTTTCATATCTGTTCAGTTTAAAAGATAGTGGATTCATCCTTAGGAAAATACTTATCAGATATCTGGAATTGGAAAACAGTTACTTTGAACCATTTGTTTGATAATAATTATTTTTATGTGTACAAATTCATGTATGTTGGCATAGAATTTGTTGCGCTAAGAAGTTATTATGATGTATGATTGTTATAGTAGTCAGATTTCCCTTGTGTCTTGTTGACTTGCCAATTGGGTGCTTAGGTATAGTCTTCCTGTTTGACAGTTAATTTGGTCTCCTAGCGTGTTGGATTTTTCTTGGGATATTGGTCTAGATATGTTATGTTGCACCTTGGTGACTGTCAAACCTATTGCCTTGTGATGACATGATTCTTGATGAGGGGATCATTGTGCTCCATGATGGATAGACGTGGATGATAACCGGGCCGGAGTCTTGTGCTTCCCAATGTGGGTGTATCATTTGTTGTAATGGATGTTGGTACTTGGTTTTGTAATGCCTTAATGCATTTGGTTTTGCGTGCCATAGAGGTTTCTAGTTACTAGTTGTCAAAGCTAATGTGTCGATTTGTTGATGTTGTCCTTTAGCTTGTAGGCATTGTCTTGCTTGTGTTGGGCAGGTAGCCATTTTTATCTGTCTATTGATTATCGCATGTTTCATCCGGTTGCATGTTGTGCTAGTACATTGGATCATTGTTGTATGTTGCCTGAATGTGTAAGTTGTGTTTGTTGTCAAGTCATGATGATTAATTGTTTTCGTTGATTACCTTCCTTCTTAAAGAACAAAAAAAAAATTGCACTTGCCTTCGTCGCATGTAGTCATAACGATTGGGGTCATTACAATAAAACAGACGATTCAAATTATTGGAGCTGCAAGGTGGAGTTAGAAGATTCTAATTAGGGAAAAAACATTTCACCAGGCACTGACATCCCAAAGATCAACACATTTGTATATGCAGACAAAGAAGCCATGCCCCCTCATCCTCTAGTTGTTGGTGATGATTCTCTCGCCAAGGAAGTAGGTGGCACGACCTAGAGAACCATGGAGGCTTCTCGGAATTCCAATTCAAATAAAGAAACCAGTACTGTCCAATTCTCTACAGACCACTTAAAGCTCATATTTGAGCTACAAAGTGACATGTCTAATCAGATATTTAAGCAAGAACTGATGGAATGAAAATTAGACATGGTGATGGACTTGTGTACCCATCTCCCAAAACGTCATCAACATTAGGAGTAGTCGCAACATCCTGTCATCATACCTGCATGGAAATATCCCACTAGTGGAAACCAAGTGGACAATCAAGTGGAGAACGTAGGGATCCAGTCAAACAAGTAACCCCTCTTTTGTTTAGCTACTTGTCTTTTTTTTTATAGGCTCTAAGACTGGAGAAATACCATGTAAAATTATTTTAAATTTTGGCCCTTAGGGTTTGGTTTTATGGATAGTAGGGTCCTGGAGCTTGAGCTGGTTTCCTTTATTGGTAGCACAAGTGTAACATCCCCGACCATCAATGCCATGGCCAGGCAACGCTACTACGCAGAAACATTCTCATACTTATATATATAACATGCATTAAATAAAATTAACACATTTAACTAAACAATACAGAGTAATCACAGGATTACGACTAACATACATAAATAATGTGAGACAGTAATCTATAATTGCAATGGAATACATGATAATATTGCAAGCATCACAAACATGCATATTAAAGTTAAATTAAACACATGCATATACTTATCTTTAAAACTGCAGTGCCTCCACCAACCACGTCCAGACCTTCCACAAACCTCCCAGCCTTAGACCATGCTGCTCATCACTCTCAGAAGTGGGTCACCCTCAAGCTGGGACCAAGCTCCACCTAGGGCAAGGAAATCCTATATTGGGATGGGGTTACAGGAAAACTGCACAAAGGTACCGGAAGGATTCTATCCAGGAGGCTTATTATGCCCACTACTCACAGACTCTCATTCCCCACATGCATATTCCGCACGGGAGTATACGCCTTCACAAGCACAGTCCATCAGTGCTTCACCTCCCCTCTGGGGCTCAACAACAAGCCAAATCAATAATTCTCAGAGTTCTATAGCTGGTGCTAGACTCTCCCAGGAAGAAAACCACTCCCAACAGACTCTCTCTCCTGGAGAGAGCTGCTCACAGGCCTGACAACTTGCCTCTTCTACCATAGAACTGACAACCTGGTTCTTCAACACCCCCCTCGACTCAACTCCAGCCAGGTGAGGACAACAACCATGGTTCAGCATCTTGCTTATGAGGATGCTTAAAAAAGTTGGAGGCATTATTGGTAATTTGGTAATACCATTGTTTAAGAAATCATTTTAATTTCAATTATCGGTGGTTAAATATGTTTAATGTATTTAAGTGATTTTAGCTTTTTAGTTATGAGTTTGTATTTTTTTTAAGTATGAGAGTTAAGCATGTATTTTAAAAAGATAATATGAATAAAAAATATAATGAAATATTAATAAATTAAATAAAAAAATATTTTAAATTTATAATATAAAAAAAATTATATTTAGATTTATAAAATTTTTTATTTTTTTTTACTTCAATGTATATAAAATATAAAATGAATAATATATTTAAGTATAATTTATATTATAATTGTATTTATAATTAATAAAGTATAAAAAATCTTTATTTTAAAATTTTATAATATATAATTATATAGTCCATTAAAATTGTTTCTGTAATCTTAATATTAAGTAGAAGTAGGATGAATATAGATATTCTTAGTGATAGGATGCCTTCACATGCTCAACATCATTGACTTAGTAATTTACTACTTATAAATACTTTCCAATGGTATATGTATTCATTAATAATTCCAACTTCATCTAAATAGATTTAGTTAAATAGATTTTCATGATCCACTTAAATTAGAGTGAGTGCATGAAGTTGGTGGCTGAAAAAGTGGCAAGGGGGTCAGTAGGAATGCACAGTTGCAGGAACGTTCTCAAGAATATGCACGCATTCCTAACCCTATAGGTTTGGAAGTGCATGAACCTCCACTCATCTTGCCACATAGGTTTAGTGGAAGGAACATGTGTGTGTTTATCTGCTAGACATTTTTAAAAGGGCTGTGAACGCAATTTTTTCTCATTTGCACAAATCACGCTCGTTTTTTTACTGTCATTGATCAAATAGAGAGGAGCTAGAGAGGAGCAACAAGGTGAGGATGTTTCCACCGTGTACCAGTCTAGCCAGGTATGTTTAATTTCTTCTATTTTTCTCTCAATTTAGTCATTTCCAATTTAGTATTTTGTTCCCAAGAATCTAAATTAAAAAAAATTGTAGTTTTCTTTTATAATTAAAAAACCAACCTAATTTACATGTGAAGGCTTAATAAATTGGAGCATATATAATAAAATGGAACCATGAGACAATGTAAATCGCTAAGAAGAAAACCAAGGAGAGAGAAACCCCAACCCACCACAACCACCCAATGTAAACAGTCAAATTGATGAGGGGTTGTTCATATTAAGAACCCTTGAGGAACAATTAAGGGACACTAAAGAGCCTAGCAGAGTCTCCCTGGCCAACTCTTTGGATATCATTGTGAATTCCATTGCAAGTGCCCAAGAGAAATTGACCTCTATTTTTTATTATAGGGCAAGAATGTATGAATATTATAGCACTAGATTGGATGGAAACTAAGTCAGAGACTTGGGCATTTCAAAACAACAAATATTGACTATTTTTAGGGATCCTAGAAATGGACAAGAACTACCATTTACCAAGAAACGCCTCTCCATTGACTGGTGCATCCATCCCCATATTAGGAAAAACTGAATGGATAGCTGGTATATGGTTTTTGACAAACCTCCCGACAATAACAGGGAGGTAACCTTATATTTTCTGAGAAAATTATGGGCTGAGTTTATTTTGTGTAAGCATGTTAACTACTTTCACAAGGGTGACTTCCAAGGGGTGGGTTGAGGGTTCGCATAGGACCAAGAGCATGCCAGGTGTGATCCCATGTTAGGTCCTTGTCCCTCCAGGCAAAGGCCTGACCCCCCTACCCAACATCCTCCTGTTGTAGAGAGCTTGCACTAGGTACATATATCCATTTCATCATTGAATTGTAGCCTAGTGCAACACAATAGATTTTCTGCACTATCTCAGCAAGAGGTGCCTCCCAGTGACATCAATAGAGGGGTTGGAGCTTTAGCATGCACAACATAGTACAATGAGGAGAGGGCACATGGAAATAAAAGCTTTCCATGTGAACCTCACAGATGCTTGAGCTATGGGCATACATTCTATGGGCCTATAGAGCCTAGTGAAAATCATAGATTCATGGACGAGATTAGTATCTTAACCCTCTCTATGTTATTCATCATTATATATTTATTTTGTATTTTGTGTATTTATATATATTTTTTATTGTATATTTTTTTGCAGTTGTTACATCCAAGAAGTAGACCCTCTACGTCGATGGATGCCTCAATGCCTATCCCCACCACTGATGTAGCAATAGAGGCAGCCTTCTCATTGGGTGCACCTCACACATAGGTATGTATCACATTTGATAAATTCACCATCATCATTTATTTATTTTATGTCATCCTCGAAATTTTAATTTTCTTGTGTTTCTACAGGATTTGGGACTAGGCAATGTCGGGGAATGTCCATCTAGGATGGACAAGTCCCCTGTATCACATGTACCATGTGTATAGATAAATATTGTATAATTCTCAATTTTTTTTGTGTTTATGTTTTTGAATTTTACTATTTGGTACTAATAGTTCAATATTATTAATATGTGTGCAGGATACGGAAATAATGACTAGATATAGTACTATTGCACTCCTTGAGCACATGGGTCTTTCTTTTGGGTTACCTTTATCTAGGCCTGGGGATTTGTAATGACTTCTATAGAATGTGGGGGTCTATCATATCACACCACCAACATTTGTCTTATTGCACGCATCCTCATTGGATTCACATGCAGGCCACACCCATCCACGCCACCTCTTCCATCACATCCATCTATAGTGGATGTACCTGTATTCCACCTGTTAGAGTCCTATAGTTCATAGTATCAATGGTAATTGAATAATTTTCTTTCATTGATTTTATATTGTAAATAATATTACATTATGCAATTGATTTCCAAAAGTTAAAAAAAAAAAGATAAAAAATATTGTAAATGAAAAGAGGGTAGAAAAGAAAAGAAAAAAGGAGAAAATAAAATTTTAAAAAAGAGAGAGAAAAACAAGAAAACCCCATGGAAAGAAAAATAAGTGTGAAATTGCTGCAAATTTGAATGTCACATTACTAGATCCTTGCTTGAATCATACAGTTTAATCATGATCAAACAATTTTCAATTTTTGTTGTTAGGTTAGATAATAATTTTAGCCAAACTGTTTAATATTGGCTAAAATAGTTAGACAGAGGAAGAAATTAATCCAATTGTTTAGGATGGATTAATTAGTTAGATGCATAGGATATAATACATGTTAGATAAATTTTCCCTTCAGAGAAAATTAAAGAGGGTCTGCACATTAAAATGCACCCTAAGTTGATGAAAATAAGTTAGATTAGTATAGGGAAAATAAAATGAGAATGTAAAGGTTTCAAAAGAAAATATTTTTCTTTATAGCGCATATGTTTTAACCAAAGATGGAAAATTGACAAGACAATTTGTATTGTAGAGCATAAATTATGTGTAGATCTTCCCTGACGACATTATCCCTTTTCTCGATTGATGACCCTCATTTGTTTTCACCAACCCCTAGACCTACATACCTTTATCGATAGAGGGGGGTACAAAAAGTTGTTTTTTCCCACCCTGGCCCCACCTAACATGGCATTCCCTCATTATTTTGGATCCCCCCCTTCAACTATCACAAAACACCTAATACCCCCTTTGAAATCTGCCTAAGTCACTCCTGATACCCCCCATTCCCTCGCACCCTAATGGATATCCCTACACATACAAAAAACCCCACTTTTCCCCCACGTTACACTATTTGTTGGCTGAGAACCCATGACTACTGAGAAAATCTTGTTGTTAGACTACTACCACCATCACTTACCTTCAATTGGCAAGCTATTTTCTTGGTAATTACAACATTGCTAACCTATTTTATTGTTAGTTTTTTAATTATGTCTCCCAAAGGAAAGTTTGTCGATGCCTCTGAAAATCTGATGGTTCCCCCTCCAATTGACCTTGACCACATTCCTATGGCAGACAAAGATTACAAAGCTGCAGAGCCTAAGTGTGAATTCGATTTATTTGAATTACATTGTTGGATGAAGGTTAATTTCCTTGACCAAAGTGATGAAATTGGACTCTGGGAATCCAATTTACCCCTCTACATGTTTCCCCAAACCTACCTTTTCCCTGAATTCATCCTTAAATTCCAATGTAGTTATCTGCCAAGCCAAAGAGCCATTGCATCTCACAATGGTGAAATTTTGTTTACAATTACTCCTGAGACCATTAACCAAATGTTTTAGATCCCTCAAAATAACTCCACCACCCCTTTCTTTGTCAAAGTCCTAGATGAATTATATCATAAATTGACCTTTTCCCAGAGAGCTCAAATTTTTTAAATTTTCCTCTCTGAAGATGCCCAACTGCCTAAGAAAAATCCACCATACCCCTCTTCTATTTTCCCAAAGAAGGATAATCAAATTATCTCCATGCTCTCATGTCTATTAGGATATTTTTCTGATGAATGGGTAGATGAACCTTGTTGGCACAGGGGTAAACCCATGGTTCAAATCTAACAGTGCACCAATAGGCCCTAACTACTAGACCTTTCGACAACACCTACGAAGTATATGCAGTCTCACGTAAAGTATCAATAAGGGTTTTCATGACAAAGGTGTCTACAACCAGAGAAAATGCAAAGTGGTTCCAGAACAATAACGCACACTAATCTAGTTATCCTTTACCTTTCTTAACTTACGTCACAAGTTCTATCTCGGATCTAACACAACAATGCAATAACAATATATCAAATGGAAAATAACAAAGAATCAATCAGACAGAAAAACAAGATATACGTGGTTCACCATCTCCCTAGGGTTACATCCACAAAACTATGTTTCTTGATATATTAAGATGGAAACATGTAGTTCTATATATGCACTTAGCTTGCAGATATCTCTCTCTTCTTGTCTTTATCTCTTTCTCTCCCCTCCCTACACACCTAACTGTAGGGTTGATCTTCGTACCCAGTTGAAGATCCATAATATAGACTACTCTCTCACACAAAACTTCCCTCTCTCAATACAACAATAATCTTAACAACAATGATCATTCACAATAACAATAATGAAGAACAACCATATCAACCAAAAACAGGCTTCCCCTCTCATCTAGCTCTTTATTTATACATTACAATGACTCTTGGACAACCCTAGGCTGAAACATAGGTGTCAAAACCCTAGATTATAAAACCCTAGATGCCTTGACTCATGTTTTCAAGGCTTCACCAGCCTGTCCTTCCTTCTTTTCCATGAGGTGATCCAATGCATCCATTGGTCTCTTTTTCCTCTTGTTGAGTTGTCCATGATCCATCTTCTTTGCTGATATGTTTTCCTCAATCTTCTCATTCAATGACTTGCTTTCCTTTACTTCACTCTTTCTTTTTCTACTTCTTTGACCACTTCGACCCATCCTCGGTCTATGTTCCTTCCAGGCTCTTCATGCTTTTCCTTTATTCCTTAATCTCGACTTCCTTACCTAACCAAAGGACAACAGGCCTCCAACACTCACCTGTGACTTGTCCTGAGTCACTACAGGACTAAACTTCCTGTATCACTTCGATTGTAGACTACATGGAGAAGCTTGTGCTCTCTGCTATGTCCCTCCCTCTCATGTGCAGACTGTCTTTTCTGTGTCTGGTACCAAGTTTCAGCTGCACTTGGTACCTAGACCCTTCTTCATTTGCTTTTACTGAGAGCTGTGAGGTAGCTGGTTGTCATAATACAATTTCAATCGGCTCCCATTCACTAACCCATCCTTCCATTCCCCGTTCAGAGTCTTCAACTACGCAGCTCCACCTTCTGTAACATAGGAAACCTCATATGGCCTAAGCCAATGTGTCCTGAACTTCCCTGGATGCTTCATGAACTTGTTGTCATATACCAATACCAAGTCTCCTTTCTTGAATACTTTCTTCTTGATGTGTCTGTCATGGTAAGACTTTTCTTGTTCCTTCTGTACCTACTAATGAAATCCTATAATAAACTTGTCTTCCTCTAGTTCTACCAACTGTGCGAGCCTCTCTTGAACAACACCAATGTCATCCATATCTGTAAATGCTACAATTCTTAAACTAGGAACCAAATATTCCATTGGTACAACTACTTCCAATCCATAAACTAACTTAAAATGGGTCTACATTGTCATCTTCTTGCAATTCGTTTGATAATCCCATAACACTTCTCCTAATTCAATGGACGAAGCATCGACATGAACATGGAATTCCTTACTACAATGTGGGAATGCCAGAATAGGCGTGGTAACCATTTTCTGCTTTAGTGTGTTGAATCTCTCTTGGCATTCTTCAGTCCATTGAAACTTACTTTCTTTCTTTAATAACTTCTCCATAGGTGTTTTTATCTGTGCATATCCCTTGATAAACTTCATGTAGTATCCAATGTGTCCTAGTGCAGTGTGCGGTTGTCTAACCGAAGTAGGGGGAGGTATATCAATAATGATGGGAATCTTGGAAGGATCTACCAACAACCCCTACCTACATACAATGTGTCCCAACAATACTCCAAAAGGTGATAAGAAAATCCACTTTTTTAGGTTCAGGGCAATCTGACATTGCCTGCACTTATCCAACATTAGTATTAAACACTCAATATGATTCTTCAATAAGATAAAAACAACCTAGTCATCAAAATATGCTTCTAAAAATGTATGCAAAAACTCCTTGAATGCTTCGACCACCACCTTGGAAAAGATGGTTGGTGCATTCTTCAGTCTAAAGGGCATCACAGTGTACTAGAAGGATCCCCATTTTGTTGTAAATGTGGTCTTATGTCTGTCCTCCTTAGCAATCATGATCTGGTGATACCCTGAAAATCCATCTGTGAAGGAGTAAACTTATTGTCCTCCTACGTTGTCTAAAACTTCATCAGTGAACAGTGTAGGAAAGGGATCATGTAAACATGCATCATTCAGTTTCCTCAAGTCTACATAGATCCTGATCTCTCCTAACTTCTTATCTTGAACTACCATAGGGCTAATCCATTCAGATTCTTCAATAGGTTCTATGATTCATGCTTCCAAGATTCTGTCTAATTCAATCTTGACTTTCTTCTTATACTTGGGATTCAGTGTGTAAGGTCTTTGCTTGACTCGCCTTGCATATGGTTTCAATGGAATCTTCATTTATTCCATGGGCCCTTTAATACCCTTCATATCTGTGAACTTGGTTGGAAACAAATCATTATACTCATGTAGTAATTTTGTAATCTTATCAATAATGGCATCATCCCAGTAATCTCCAATGTTTTCCAACTTAGGTGCCTACTCTGTTCCAATATTAACTTTCTTGATCTTGATGGGATTCCCAATAAAAGGTAATTCGATCTCATGTCCTTGTATGTCTCTCTATCCTTCAGTTTCTACAATTTTCACATTCCTAGGATCATTATCTTCATCAGCATTGATATTGTAACAACCCTGTAACTTTTGAAGAGGTGCAGTCCATTCATCTTCTTCTTGCTCCAGAGGGAGGTTAGGTGCCTCTTCAAATACTTTTTGTCTTGCAACTTGTAAATCCTGATCTACTGTGGGGTAATGAATTTCAAATAAAAATGTAGTTATAAATTTATGAGTCATACCATACCAATCTGAAGTGGTAAGGTGCAGTTCTTCTTGAAGATACCAATTGATATGCGTTGTATCCAAAGTGTTAATGAAATTATGCACCCACTATTCTTGAGGAATGTTTCTCCAGGGCTCCTCACAACTTCACACATGGTCCTTCAGATAGCTCTGACCTGTATATCAAACTTCGCACCCTTTGACTTGGTTTGAAAAGTGCATTGTCATTAAAGTGCGACATTGCACCCACTCCGTGATGTTCTTCTTATGTGTTCCCTACCATTTCACTGGAGTTTCTTTCAAGGCTTCATCAAGTGCCAACAACCTCTATTTTAATGATACAACTTCTTCAAATTCTAATGAGAATGTTTCTAAATGATTCAAACCATCAAATGTGGGCAAGTTACTTACTTCTATGTCGATCCAGCGAACTTCCCTAGTCAATCTGACACACCTCTGTGCGGAAACTTCATACATTTTGTTCTGCCAATTCTTTGATGCTTATTTTGAATTAGATGAGCATGTTCTTTCACTTCACCAACTAAAATTCCCATTTGTTGTAGGATTAATGTAATCCTGCTGCCTTGCTGTCAATATATATATATATATATATTCTTTAGCTCATATGCATGGTCTTCTTCTCTGATGGGTTATGTGTATCTGGGACCTTCATCAAGATCAAGAGGTGCAATGAACCTTAGTCCATCACCTTTGAATTTCATTCATCTCTTACTTAGGTCAACAACAGTCGATTGTTGAAAACCCAATCAATGCCCAACAACGGAGGATAAGGACAACTATCATCAACTATATCGATCACTTCAAATTCTGTAAACATTCTTACCCCATCGACATCCACAATGACATGCTCCAGTCTTCCAAAGGGGCTTATTGCCTGCTGATTAGCCATCTTGAGCCTGATAGGGGAGTAAATCAACTTAGGTTTTCCCATTAGCGCCCAGGTCTGCTTCGTCATAACATTGACTTTTGATCCGAAGTCGAGGACCACATAATCTATGTCATAGTCTCCAATCTAAACATTAAGGTGTAGTTCCTTGTTTGTCCTCCTCTTCCTAGATACTTGTTTCACTTCCCTACTCAGTATAGGGTCTATTCTTCCTATATCATACTGTCTGATAAAGTGTTGTAGTTCTTTCACAACTCTTTCATCCTTAATCAAATTAATGAAAGTATATAAGAAATCCATAAGCTTGCTTACCTCTTTTCCTTCTCTGGGTGAGGTAGACTGATTGAATGCTAGAGGAATTCCACATTCTTTCACTTCTGGTTGTGCCTTATATGAAGAAGCATGTTCTTTTCCAAATTCCCTTCTTTCCTCTTCAAATGTCTGCTTCTCCTTCCTTGGATTGAACAACTATGTCGTCTCTGCAGCTCTTCTGATCCTAGATCCCTTTGTAGTCTTTTCTAGGGTCGCCCTATCTTCTCCCATAACAATGCCTCCTCTAGTGATTAGAACGACTCTACGGTCCTCACTACGAGGTTCTGCTGATATTAATTGTACCTATTGGTTTCCTCCTCGTCTATCCTAAAGTTTTGCTAACAATGTGACACAACACCCCTACCTCGACAAGGTCTACTTGACCTCCCGGCATATGGATATTTATGTTCTCCATGATCTGAAATGGCCCCTTGGTTCACAACTGGAACCTCCAACACATATAACCACAGGTCCTTCTAGAAGTTACACCTAGGCGAATAAGCACTAGGTGTGAACATCCACTCCACTTGACCACAGGCATGACCATGACCTTAACCCCCAAGGGTGCATTTCATTTCACGATATCGAGACTTCCATTATGAGGCATCCTAACTCCTCTGATTCCCAAAAACCCAAAAAGGGCTAACGATCCATTAGCTCCTCCCTTAAATTTTCTTGATGTGACCCTCGACTGCGACCTGGGGCCCAATATTCGAGTGCATCAGGGTTTTGCAACTCACGAGTTCATGCTGCAGCTCTCTTCCCTTTCCCGAATCCTGAACTCATGACTTCCCCTCTTACAAGTTAATGGTCCTAATTACTCCATGATCTGACAGTTCAAATTGCGTCGGGATTTCACGTCTCGCGATTCTCGGGTAGTTGTTTCCTCCACACTCTCGACTTCCGAAATGCCGAAATACAAGGTGCCAAATAAATGGCTCTCACCCGTTTAGATATGATGGTTGCTATCTCTCCTGAGATTTATTCTTCAAGGTGACTACAAACCTCATCCTTCCTTCGAACTCTTCGAAGTCTCTATCCCTCCTAAGCTTGACTCTTACTGCAAATTCAAGGATTCTAAGGAATTCTTGCATGCACTTCTTGCAACCTTCACGATAATCTATGATTATCTGAGTATCTTCCAACTCTGCGCACTCCTTGCGATGGAATTTCTTCAACCACTCTTTTGGGTTGGAAAATTTTAAGACTTCAATCTAGCCTGCACACACCTTGCACTGCTCTATGCTATACTCACACTTCTGTTGGTATAAGAACAATGGTATCTCTCCTCGGATTTCTGAGATAAACTCAGAACCTGACAACACACTCTTTGTGGACTTCCACTGCACTCCTTGCAGTAATTATTAGGATGAGAAACAATTGAAACTCATACTCTCCCTCTCACATACTTCATACATTTAGCATGAAATCACAGATACACACACAACATTGAAACAAATGAAAATAGAGTATATAAGAAAAATGCAAACATACCATTCAATAGATGCAACAGTAACCACCAGTACACCATGAAATTGGATCAAAGCATTCTTATATTAATTCAAGTTCTTTTGTACATGGATTCAATGGCAACAACTATTTGCTCATACAACTTTTACAACCTCTGTTCTTCTCTGCTCTCTTCTCTAAAACTATTAACTTCTATCTTATAATGAGAATAATAATACAATACCATACATACAAGGGAGATTTCTCAAGTTTTCCCTCCTACAACCTCAAACTATCTAATCAAATTAAAGCCTACATCTACGTTACATTTATTTCATTAAATGCCTAAAACTAACATATGAGAGAAAACACTCAAGATTTGCGTTACAATCTCCAAAACATTTAAGGGAAATTAAATCCTTCCAACTATTACATTAATGTTTCATCTTTTAAAATTAGAAACATCTTCAAAATGTGTGTTGGTGCATATCTAGCTGTCCTCCACTTGCGCTTGCTTGCGATGCTCCTACATCATACTCCTCTGGCTGAACAATTCATGGACTCCTGTCCATGAGCTCCTGCACTGTCTATCGATGTTTCTGGATATTTTCTTAACTTTCCCAACTGGCATCCTCAATCGGGTGTCCTTTCCATTTTACCAAATATTCAAGATGTGTCTTCCTCCGAGTCTTCTTACCAACTCTCTGGTCAATGATCTTTTCCATCTGTGGATTTTCAGGGACAAACATCTATTTGAGCCACTGGATTTTATCTTGACTCTCTTCTCCTCCTGCTTCATCTTCTCTGTAAGGATACAGATATTTTATGTTGAATATGGGTGATATTCCCACACCATCTGGCAATTCTATCTCATAAGCATTTGCCTCAAATATTCGTAAAATGTTACATAGCCCTATCTTTTTCATATTTAGCTTATTATACATTCCCATTGGGAATATTTCTTTTCTTAGATGCACTAAGACTAAATCTACCATTTCGAAATGAATCTCTCTTCTATGTTGATCTGCTATGTTCTTGTATTCTTGGCTGGAATTATGCAACCACTCTTTAATCTTACTATGGAGCTCTTGCATCTCTGCTGAAAAATATTCCACTCCAACACTCCTGAACTCTCTCTTATCTAAGTCTCTCGACTCAGATACTCCCCTTAGATGCATTCCATGCATTATCTGGAATGGGCTCTATCCTGTGCCATGGTTAGGTGAGTCTTTATATGAAATTTCTACTTGCGGAAGAATCTGATCCCACTGACTATGATGTTCAGCTACTAAACTCCTGAATAAGTCCCCCAAACTTTGATTTACTACCTCAGTCTGTCCATCCATCTGAGGGTGATATGTTGAGCTAAAAGATAAATCTTTCCCCATCTTCTTCCATAGTTTCCTCCAGAAATGACCAACAAATTTGGTATCCATGTCTGAAACAATACTCTTGGGTAAATCATGAAGTCAAACAACTTCTTTGAAAAACAGATTTGAAATGTGTGTTGCATCACTAGTTTTCTGACATAAAATGTGCCATTTTTTAAAATCTATTAACTACCATGAATATGGAATCACAACCTCTTTATGTCCTCGACAGTCCCAACATAAAATCCATGCTTACTGCGTCCCACAGTCTCTCTGGTATCGGTAGTGGTTGATACAACCCTGTATTTTGTCTTTTCCCTTTTGCATGCTGGCAAATTCTTCATCTATTGACAAATTTCTTGACATCTTTCCTCATTCCTGGCCAATAATATAAACTCTTCAGTTGCACAAATGTTTTTTCATGGTCGAAATGTCCAACCAATCCTCCACTATGTTTTTCCTTTAAAAGGTTTTCTCTCATAGAACCCTTCGGGATACACAATTGATTTCCTCTAAATAATAGTCCATCCTGAAATAAATATTCAATCCATTGGCTCCTATCTCTCAAAACAAGATTCTCACATGCTTCATAAGCGTCCTTGAAATCTGAATCATCTCTGTACATATCCTTAAGGCTATCAAAACCTAATGTCTTCACACAAAACTTCTGCAGAATCAAACATTTCTTGCTCAATGCATCAACAACCTTGTTAGCAGTTCCAGAAATGTGCTTTATAACAAAAGTAAAGTTCTGCATAAATTCAAACCATTTTTCATGTTTTTGGTTCACTTTCTCTTGTTTGGTTATAAACTGTAAGGCATGGTTGTCGCTATACAAAACGAACTCCTTTAGAACCAAGTAGTGCCTCCATTTCTTCAGCGCTTGTATGACTGCATAAAACTCTTTATCATACATGGAATATTTCATCTTGGTCTCATTCAGCTTCTCACTAAAGTACGAAATTGGTCTATTGTCCTGACTTAATACTGCTCCAGCCACGAATCCACTTGCATCACATCTGACTTGAAATGTTTTACTGAAATCTGGCAGAACCAGAATTGGTTCTTCGGTTATCTTCTCCTTTAACAGCCTAGAACTTCTTTCTACTTCCTCTGTCCAATGAAAATATTTATGTCTTTTCTTGACTGTGTCCATAATTGGTGCACTAATCCCACTAAAATTTCTGATGAACTTCTTGTAAAAACTGGCTAGTCCATGGAATCTTCTGACTTCAAAGATATTCCTCAGCGATGGCCATTCTTTGATCGCTTTTACCTTCTTAGGATCCATCTTCACTTATTCGAAGAGATTACAAAACCCAAATAAATGATTTTTGTCTTCATGAAAGACGAATTATTCAGATTTATCACTAACTTCTCTTGCTGCAACCTCCTCATCACTAGAGTTAAATTTCTCAAATGCTCTTCCTCAGTCTTATTGAAGATCAATATATCATCAAGATAAACAATTACAAATTTTCCAATGAAATATTTCAAGACTTCATTCATTAATCTCATAAAAGTACTCCGCGCATTCATCAAGACAAATGACATGACAAGACATTCATATAGTCCTTCATTTGTCTTGAATGTTTTCTTCCATTCATCACCTTCCCTCATCCTAATCTAATGATATCCACTCTTCAAATAAAGTTTTGAAATAAAATTTTCCCCACTCAAGTAGTCCATCAAGTCATCCATCCTGAGTAAAGGAAATCTATACCTGATGGTGATTTTGTTTATATTCCTTGAGTCTGTAAACAACCTCCATCCACCATCCTTCTTCAGACTTACACTGTTGGTACAATGCATGGACTCAAGCTTTCCCTAATCAACCCTTTGTCCATCAAATTCTGGACTTTCTTCTTGACCTCTTCATTCTCTTGCATCATCAATTTGTAAATTGCTTTGTTTGGTAAAATTGCTCCCGGTATAAGGTAAATATGATGGCTGATACATATGATGGGAGGCAACGAACAAGGCAAATCATCCACCACTATATCAGTGAAATTCTCCAGCAGTTCCTGAATTTCTTCAGGTAGATCATCCATTGAAGTACTATCCACGATGACTCTAGGTTTTCTTACCACAACAAGCTGCATTTCTTCGTCTTTCTTGATTTCTCTAAGAAGTTCCTTCCCACTCATGAGAAGTATAGTATTTCTTTCTTCTGCTTTCGCCTTCTTGTCTTCAATTGGCAACAACATATGCATCTTACCATTCTTCTCCAAGGTATAGGTGTTCTTTCTTCCATCATGAATAACATTTCTATCATATTTCCACGACCTCCCCAACAAAAGATGACATACATCCATGGGAATAACATCACATAATATCTCATATCTATAACCCCTATCTTAAACTCAACTAAACATTCTTTAGTGATTGTTACCTGATGTCCCTTTTGCAACCACAAAACTTTATATGGGCTTGGATGTGCAACTGTTTCAAATTCCAGCTTCTCCACCATATCTGTGGATACTAGATTATTTGTGCTTCCACTATCAACTATTACCTTGCATACCCTATCCTTGGTCTTGCAAGTAGTCCTAAATAAATTGTTCCTCTAGACTGGATTCTCCAC
Source organism: Picea glauca (assembly GCA_000966675.3). Lineage (NCBI taxonomy): Eukaryota > Viridiplantae > Streptophyta > Pinopsida > Pinales > Pinaceae > Picea > Picea glauca. The sequence continues at coordinate 569,823 of JZKD02S1256920.1, forward strand.
CTCCTTCTCTGGCTTCAAGAGAATTTTCCTCATCATTAAGGATCTTCCGCCTTCTGCATCTTTTGCCTCAACATTTCTCCTTTGTGCCTCTAAAATGTGAGATTCTCCTCCTCCGTATCTTTTTATATCGGGACATTCCCATGATTTGTGTCTGATCTTTCCAGAAACAAAAGACTTTATTTCACCTCCTCTGCGTCTTCTTCTTCCTCATGCTCACGGAAAAGTATTCATGTCGGCATATTATCTTCCTTGTGAGCTTCCTCCTCTTTCTGGGTGGTTATGAGGTTTTTTCTCTTCATCCTTGGGATTTTGTACTCTGTCTTGGAAAAATTCTTTTCCTCTTCTCTCACTTCTACCTTTTCCCCTTTGACTTTGCTTTTGGTCCAATTTCTCTTCTGCTTTCAAAGCAACCTGATAAGCCTCTTCTACATTCCTGATTGTTACCATGCTCATATCGTCCTGAATGTCATATCTCAGACAATTCATATATCTGGCAACCTTTTCATCATCACTTTCACGATGACCAACTCTAATGTTTATCCTATAAAACTCCTCAGTGTATCCCTTCACTGTCATCCCTTTCTGTCTCAAATTCTGCATTCTCTGGAATAGATTGATTTGGTAATCCCTGGGTATGAATTTGGCTTTCATCTTGGCAACCATCTTGTCCCAACTTTTAATTCTTTGTTTTCCTTTGCAACGCATGTCAGCCTGTAGTTCATCCCACCACAGTGTTGCATTCCCTTTCGGTATAGTAACAGTGTTCTTTACTTTCCTATCTTCTTCAATATTCTCATAATCGAAATATTTATCCAGATCTCTAAACCAATCTAGCAGCTCCTCAACATCTAAGTTTCCTTCATACATCAAGATGCCCATTTTTTCTTTGGAACCTATTCTCGCAACATCTTTGAATAGACGTTCTCCTACATCATCTTCGATTACAACTTCTTCTTCAACTCCTTCTTCATTTTCACTTTCGACCTCACAAATATCTCCAGTATTAGGTGTTTGTCTCTGTGTTGTCTCCATAGCATCTAATCACACATGAAGTTCTCTCATTTCCCTTTCCACAATTGGATCGGGCATATCTCTCTCTTGACATATTCTCGGTGGCATTGCTTCAATCTATCCACGCAAAATTCAAATCACAACTATCCTCTGTCTTCCCTCTACAGAAAAAAAAAGTTGTTAGCTCTGATACCACTTGACGCAACACCCCTACCTCAACAGGGTCTTCTTGACCTCCTAGCATATGGATCTTTCTATTCTCCCCGAGATGAAATGGATCCTTGGTTCACATCTAGAACCTCTAACACATATAACCACAGGTCCTTCTAGAATTTACACCTGCGTGAACAAGCACTAGGCATGAACCTCCACTCCACATGGCCACTGGCATGACCATGACCTTAATTCCCAAGGGTGCATTGTGTTTCGTGATATCATGACTTCTGTTATGAGGCAGCCTGACTCCTTTGATTCTTGAAAACTCAAAAAGGGATAATGGTCCACTAGCTCCTCCCTTAACTTTTCTTGATGTGACCCTCGGTTGAGACTTGGGGCCCAATCTTCAAGTGCATCAGGGTTTCATGACTCACGAGTTCACACTGCAACTCTCTTCAATTTCCCAAAGCCCAAACTCGTGAGTTCCCCTATTTCAAGTCGACGGTCCTAATTACTCCATGATCCGATGGTCCAGATCACGTCGGGATTTTGCGTCTCACGATTCTCGGGTAGTTGTTTCCTCCACACTCCTGACTCCTGAAATGCCAAAATACAAGGTGCCAAATCAATGAATCTCACTTGTCTAGATTTGATGGCTACTATCTCTCTTGATCTTAATTCTTCGAGGTGACTACAAACCTCGCCCTTCCTTCGAACTTTTCGAAGTCTCTATCCCTCCTGAGATTGACTCTTACTGCAAATTCAAGGATTCTAAGGAATTATTGCATGCACTCCTTTCGACCTTCACGATAATCTCTGATTATCTAAGTATATTTCAACTCTGCGCACTCCTTGTGACAGAAATTCTTCAACCTCTCCTTTGGGTTGAAAAAGTCTAAGACTTCAGTCTGTCCTACGCACACCTTGCACGGCTCTGTGCTATACTTGCACTTCTGCTGGTATAAGAATGACAATATCTCTCCTGGGATTTCTGAGATAAACTCATAACCTATCAACACACTCTTTGTAAACTTCCATTGCACTCCTTGCAAGAATTCTCAGGACGAGAAACAATTGAAACTCATACTCTCCCTCTCACAGACTTCATACATTCAACATGAAATCACAGATACACACACAACATTGAAACAAATGAAAACATAGTATATAAGAAAATTGTAAACATACCATTCAATAGATGAAACAATAACCACCAGTACACCATAAAATTGGATCAAATCATTCGTATATTAATTCAAGTGCTTTTGTACATGGATTCAACGGCAACAACTATCTTCTCATACAACTTTTACAACCTCTATTCCTCTCTGCTCTCTTCTCTACATCTACTAACTTCTATATTACAATGAGAATAATAATACAATACCACACATACAAGGGACCTTTCTTGAGTTTTCCCTCATACAACCTCAAACTATCTAATCGAATTAAAGCCCACATCTACTTTACATTTATTTCATTAAATGCATGCAACCGATATATGAGAGAAAATGCTCAAGATCTGCATTACAATCTCCACAATATTTAAGGGCAATTACAACCTTCGATCTATTACATTAATGTTTCATCTTTTAAAATTCAAAATGTCTTCAAAATGCACGCTGGTGCATATCCAACTATCCTCCACTTGTGCTTGCTTGTGATGCTTTTGTGTCACAATGCTGGACAATATTCAATTACATGTTCAAATGAGTTGCATTAGATGCAAGTGGTACAAGGGTTCTGATAGTCCCTTGCCAAATGACCCGGTTGGGCGCAGTTATAGAAAATGACCTGACCTTGACCTTGACCTGTGCCTCCTCCTCGTCCTCTTCCTCTGAATCCACCGCGAGGGTTGAATTTTCCTCTTCTTGGGGAATTAAACTGCATAGAATTTCCTTCCTACTACATCTCTCCTTAAATCCTATATGTATCTCTTGACCTTTCATGCAAGAGGTCATAATCTATACAATCCTTCTCATCATGCTCGACAAATTTACAGAATGTGCAATAAAGGTTGGTAGGTGTCTGGACATATTTTTGCATGTAATAACATTCACTAGGGTGATGTCTATTTGTACATACCTTGCACCCGGGTAGAGTAACCTGTTTCAAAGGGCTCTGTTAGGTGATTTATATGTACTAAAAAAGACACTAAGCTACCCTCAATTAAATTGTCAACCCGGGGTAAGTAAACTTAGAGTTGTAGCAAAATATATGCCAAAGGTAAAAGGTTGGTAGGAGTATAGTCTAACTAAGGAAAGCAGCTATCTAAGGCTAATCTACTCAAGAAAACTTATCTAATGAACAAACTCTACTAGGCAAAATGAAAACTAGGTAACCTAAGCAGTTTTGGGCCAAGAACTGATGGATAGTTCCTAATAAAGCAAGTAAAAACCCTATTCAAAGAAAACTAGTTCATGACAATAAGAAAAGGTAAACTACTAAGCATACTAAGAAAATGACAAAAACAAACTTCTTTAACTTGCCAACGTACATTCAATGAGCAACTACCCTGTGAAAGCAATTAAATAAGCAAGTAAGCAAAAGCACCTATCTAACCTATTAAAGCAAATAGACAAGTAAGCAAAGACACCTAACTAACCTACTAAAACAAAAGAGCAAGTAAGAAAAAACAACTAAAGCAAATAGGCAAGTAAGCAAAGACTTCTCATTGAACAACTACCTAGCCTAAGAGGCAAGTGGACTAAATGCCTAATGCAAAACTATTTCTCTTGCATGAAAGGAAATTTAAATGCTCAATGCAATACAGGAAATGAAATCTATTCTATTGAAAACAAGAAAGACTAAAAACTTATGAAAACAAGAAACTATCTCTTCTAATCTATGAAAGCAAGAAACTATCTTTAATCTATGAAACACTCAAATATAATGTTGGTGGTTGTGTGGATGCCTTCAGTGGTGACGGATGATATCTCGATGACACTTGACAACAAAGGACAGTTCCAACGGTATAAAATCAACACTAATATCAATGGCAAAATGAAGGGTATGGATTAAACAATCTAAGGAGAATTTAGCCATGACAAAGATAATGTTAAATACCCTGCATATTCATGTATGAGCCATCAACAACATAACGAGGTTATTATTCCAATTCTACACTATGTAAGCAAACTAGATTCATTCATTAACTAGAAATTCAATTGCACTTTAATTCTAAGAAAGGAAATTGCGTGAAATAAAACTATACTATGTCTATTTTAACCATTCAAACTATGATAAGAAAATGAATTAAAAACAGAAATTAAAATATGATATTAAGAAGTAAATTGACAATTACATTAACCAATAACTAAGTAAATGAAATCTATGTAAAACTAAGATAAGAAAACTATAAAAACTGGAAGTAAATCTACCCATCTATCAATCCCTGTCAGAGAAAACCCAAATTAAACTCTATGCTATTCTAATCAAAACTCTGTTTTAAAATTGACTATGAAATCATAAATAAAAGCATAATCTGATATCTAAATGTGCATGGGATTAGTATAGAGAGAGATTTTCTAATTGCACACAGGGTTAGTATAGAGAGAGAGAGACTTGCAAGCCTTTTCTAATCTATAAAATCAACACACACTAACACATATCATCATCTAACCTGCAAAAAGAAGTAAAACAATAAGCTACAACAAACTAATTAATTAAATAAAAATATACATGTACAGGAAGATAACAAGGCAATTTAAATTAGAAAATGAAAAATAGACATGAACACAGTTATCAGACTACTGGTGGGCCCCCTAGCAAGTCGTGGTCACTCTCTAAAAGAACACCATGAACTCAACAAGTCGAATTCACCATAAAAATCCAAAAATGCAGTTCTGGCATAATTCTGGCAATGTAAGCCCTCGGGGGGCAGCTCAATTCGCAAGTGTCGTGATATGAAGTGTTATGTTCGATGAGGTTCCAAGTTCAAATCCACCCGACTTACCCGTGCCTGCGGAAGGGGCATACATATGGCACCTAGAGGTTATAGTGGTAGCGGTCGGAATCGACCCCATGTCATGCGAGTACGAGACCGGCCCAGTTGTCGATTCCGCCAGTCATAAAAAAAAAAAATAATAATTCTGGCAATGTAAAACTCAAAAACAGAGAAAATCAAATTTGTCTCTAATCTAATGGCTCTTCTACTTGCTTAACAATCTAATGACTATCCTGGTAGTATTATAGGTTTACAAACCAAGTGGTCGACCACAGGAGGGTCAAACCAATTCTAAATTCGACAAATTACAATAAATGATGTCCTAACTGACAAAACGGAGTGAGCCAATAATTGCCTTCTTTGGACAGCTGAAATTGAGTTGTCTGGAGCTTAGCAGTTGGAGGAGGCGATGATAAACAAAGCCCATGTGCCCGATTTATCCATCACTGGACGCCAATACCATAACTGCCAACTCGCCTTGCATTTTTGTGCAATACGGAGTGTTGGATCGAGTGTTGGAACGAGTGTCAGATCAAGTGTCGGATCAAGTGCTAGAACTAGAAACATAGTGCATTTTTCCCTTGTAACACCAAAAAATGTGAATTAGCTCTTGGAAACCATAAAACATGATGAATTATACTTGATTTAATCATTAAACATGAAATACACGTACCTTATGGAGATCATACCATTTTATTATGAAATTTTTCAAAAAGCTCCTTTAAAGTATGAAAAACACATATATACATGTGGAAAAAGTGTATAATAACCTTCGTGAAAGTGATCATATCTCGGGCCCAACATTACCCCCACACCTAAGATTTTGCAGGTCCCACTGCAAACAAAAATAAATTTCCTTTTATGACTAAACTTGTGAAGGAGGTGGTGGATTAGCTTTAGAAGCTTCTCCCTCTTGCCCAGGGGATTTTGAATTGGGATTTTTGTGGTGTTTCAATTGCATCCAGGGACTATTATTGGTGGCAGCAATATCATCAACCTAACACCGTAGAGAATTTATCTTGTGTTGTAAGCCAACATTATCATGGTGTAAATGACAACTCAGTGTTTCATGCTATCTAAGTTTGAACTAGAGGGTTTGGAGTTTTCAGAGGCTACTAACGACATGTGAGGAATACTTGAGATGTATATTATACCCTTGATCCTTTAAACCATGTAAAACAACAATTTGACCTCTGTAAAAATTAGTTCCAAAAGTGACTTCTCGTAAGCGCAACAATTTTGGCCTGGTGAACTTGTGAAAAATAGGTATCAAAGTGACACCTGTAACTACAGGAAAGTAAAACCTGTGTAAAATATGAGAGTTTTTTGTTTTTTAATATTTCCTTGAAAAAAACCTCTCTTGGTTTTCAAAAATTCACTTTCATTTATTAGAAAAACACAAAACAAAATATGACTAAAACAAGAAAAACATAGTGTTTTATTTTCTGAAAAACTAGGCCTCTAAGAGAATTGAATATATCCAAAACCATAAAGTATATTCAAAAAATGAGAGAGGTTATTGTGTTTTGGTATGTTATAAACAAAATCTGCTTCCATATTTCAAAATTACTTTCCCATTTGTTTAGAATCCCATCTTGAAGTTGGTTACTCAAAACTTGTAGAAGCACAACGTATTTTTAGGAGAAGTGCAACATGGTCTTTGATAGGGATTTTGGAGGCATTCCCAGAGGATTTTTGGGATGAAATTGGTAGGGTGGAAATTTTATGATGTATTCTACACAATGGAACCATCAAACACTGCAAATTGCTTCTCCAAACCTCTGAAAAACTATTTTGAAGTCAAGCTATCCAAATGTGCAGAAACCCTCCTATAGCAAATGTATTTGGGGGATTTTTATAAAATAATAACACATGTGCATAAAATGAAGGAGGTTTTTGTTTATTGGTCTATTATTGACAAAAACCTCTTTCACTTTTGTCAAATTCATCTTCCTTAATTCAGAAACAAATTTTGAAGTAGAACTTTGACCAAGACAATCATTGGAAAATTTATGACAAGGAATGATGACATGACCATGATGAAAAGTTATGACCTTGGATGAGTGGAGGGAGTAGTAATGACACCTAGACACACTAATGACAATTTTACAACCAAGATATGTCGAATTTTATTTGAGAATTTTATTTTGAAAATATAACAATTTGACCAAATAACCCCATCAATCACATGAAAGAGTAAATTTGATCATCAGTGACTAACAGATACTAACAAAAGATTTGTTTTTTACTGGTAGGCATGGTGAATAGGAGAATTGTTATTGTCTGTCATCAATATGTAACAATTCAAACAACTAACCCTCTTTTCATAAGCTCAGGAAACTCCCCCCAGACCGAAGATATGGCATGTCCTCATGCCATGAATTAACAATAGGCTGTTAGGATATTTAGACACTTAGGAGTTAGTTAAGATCTACTTGGTCTATTGTGTTGTTAGGTAAAAATGTGTTTTCTAGTGTGTTTCTTTAGTGTGCATTAGTATGCATTTGTAGTTAGGAAATCCGACGGTCATGATATGTTCCCGACATAGAGTGATCTGACAGTTCATACTCTCCTCGATCTTAATGGCCATTGATCCATGGATTAACACCTAATTGGTCCATGATCTCTATTTAAAGAGCATGGAGGGTTATTTTCCGATGATCAATTGTGAGAAACTCTCTTGTAAAATCTTTTTGTAATCTTTTTCTTTGCATTAATAAACTACTCCAAGTGGTCGCGTTGGTTGGGGCCGTGGATGTTTCTCCATAAGGGGTTTACCACGTGAAAACATTGGTGTGTTGATATTTGATCTGGTTATGTGAGGGGTTATTGAAGGATTTCACCCTCTGTTGGAATACATGTGTTGTCGAACATGGTATCAGAGCATGTTTGAAGACCCACTCCTGTTGAAGATCGAGATCGTGAAGCCAAGTTGCCTCATCTCCATTTTTTTGAATTTTCATACATTTTTGGGCTGAGAGGATTGTTCCATTGCATCCAAAGAACACATTTCATTCAGGAACACTTTTTGTTTCACTCGAAAAGGTTTCCGTTTCCCCAAGATATGACCATTACAGTCAAATCTGGAGGTATAAAGCCTGAATACACATTTTTAAAATTTCTGCAAAGTTTTATTTTGAATTTATTTCGGTTTGTATTTTTTATTTCTAGGTTTCTACTCTTTTAAATATATGTATTATATTTGCCCCGTGCCCTAGATGATCTCGGAAAATCAGTAACAGATAGGAAAAGGTGCATCTTCTGGGTAAGCTAACCGAGATCTAACCCTTGTCATCGAGAAGCGAAATTATTTTTCTTGTGTGAAAAGAGTATTTTTTTAGCATGCAACAACAACAACAACAACAACAACAACAACCCCAATCCTCCTTCTGAACATTACAATATGTTTTTCTAGACCATTTGGTTAAAACTTGCCTTATTAAATAAGAGGTCTTGAGTTCAAGTCCTTCTTTTGTTACTTTTTTTGAAAAAGTTCATGCTAAAAATTGTAATGTGCATTTCACTACAAGTATAAAAGTGAATCACTATAAGTAGCTTTATATTTTATTTTAGAGTTATTTATTTTTCATGCAACTTTTTTGTTATAAGGTAACTTCATTGTAAAAGTGATCCCCACTTCTCTTTATAAAAGTGGGTCACTTCATAAAGTAGCTTACATTATCACGTGGTTATTTGGTTACCGTTTATGCCTTTTTTTTAAAAAGGGCATAACTCTCACACATGAAGTCTGTTTTCAGTGCCTTGTTTTTTAAAACCACATAATTTTTCAAGATATTTCCATCAAGATCATTAGTTTTAGTTTTTAAATCCACATTATCTGCATATTTAATATGGCTTCTACAAGTAATGTCTTGCTTACCAGCAACAACTACTTCCAATGGAAATCCCATATGGAAGATTTATTAAGAAGTAAATGCATGTACCTGATTACCTTGGAAAAGGAAACAACACCCACTGATGATGATAAGAAATCCAAATGGGATAATAGGAATGATGAAGCACGTGGACTAATCAGAATGTCCATCTCTCCTGATTTAAGGTACCACCTTCAAGGAATTGATGACCCCAAAGAATCTTGGAACACGATTGAATCTGTGTTTGGTAAACTCAATATTATTTGAGCACAACAATTAAAAAATTAAATATTGACCTTGAGTCCAAGTGATTTTTCTTGCCTTGGAGACTATCTATCTATGTTTAAAACACTCAGAATTTTATGTGAAGAATGTAAGATAAAAATGGACGAAGAGCGTTGCATATATATTATTCTTTCTAAGCTAGGTAGTGCATATTCTGTGTTTTTATCTACCTTTTATTCCATGATAGAGGCTCTAGGGAAATCTTATGAAAAACCCACTCTTGAGTCCTTTTATGCTTCCTTGATTAGAGAGGAAGATAAGCTTGTACAACTTGGAGTGATCAACGCTACAGGTACCTCAAACAAAGCCTTAATTTCCCAACAGAAATATAAACCCAAGTATCCCAAGAAGCAACATCCTCGCTACAACAACAAAAAACATAAGGGTCCCAAACCCACTCAGACAACTTCAACTCCTAATGGTGACAAAGGAGAAAAATATAAAAGTAAGAATACTAACAGACATTGCACCTTTTGTGATAAAGATGGTCATGATGAGTCCAAATGTTTCAAGAAGATGGCAACCTTAGAAGCAATGATGAAGAAGCACAACATCAATATTGATTCTTCTTCTTCTTCTTCTTATTCCTCTTCTCATGGACATGCACTTTCTGCTTCTGGTTTCTCCTTCAATACACCTTCTACTACTACTTCTTCTTCTGATGAGTGGCTTATTGATTCATGAACATCTTATTATATGGCTAAAGATAAAGCCATATTTTCTGTTCTAAATGAATGTAACACCAAGAAAATATTTTTTGGTGATGATAGATCTCTTAGTGTTGTAGGATCTAGAACAGTTTAGGTAGAAAATGGTCATTTCAATGATGTATTATGTGTTCCAAATCTTTCTTGTAACCTTCTATCAGTATATCA